>OY720203.1:28528198-29128198 GCA_963082605.1 Rhodophaea formosa
GAAGCCGCGGGTAACAGCTAGTAATTTATATGGACAAATCACACAAGTTGAGCTAGCCCTATGGTAAGTTGTGAACTTTGTTGTAGCTTACTAACTAAATCCAATCCCAACTTCCAAACTAATATTATAAATGCGAATGTGAGTTTGTTTGTTTGTTACGCTTTCACGCCGTATCTACTGAACCGATCACCACGAAATTTTGCATACGAAAACGAACTTACTTTGGGGCTAGCTCAATCTGTGTGATTTGTCCGTATATATTTATTTATTTACACAATGGAGAGGCGTTGGTAACAGGAAACTTTGGAGAGAGTTGACATACAGAGCCGACCCCAAATAGGGAAAAAGGCAAGGAAGAAGAAGAAGAAGAAGAGGCGTCTCTCTTAATGCATTTGGTGGTGGTTAGTAGATACTTTGCAACCCCCAAGTTTGAAGTTTAATAGTAGATTGCTTTGAGATTCGATTTTACCTTACCGAAACCACAATCTGTGCGCCAAAATACAAGATGATCCTGAAATCCAGAAAAGTTGAAAGCTTTATTTACCTGAAACAATTAAAAAGAAATAATCAATATATGCGTACTTTTTTTTACGTCGTAGGACGGCAAACGAACAAGCGGGTCACCTGATGGTAAGTGATCACCGCTGCCCATGGACTAATGTATCACCAGGGGTATGACAAGAGCGTTTCCGGTATGATTGAATAATAAGTACAATTAATTACTAATCGATTATACAATGCAAGGGTACGAATTTGTAAACGATGAATAATAGCACGTTTTTATTGCCCGATTGACCCACCCAGAGGAAGGGTAATGTTTTTTGCACGTATGTATTTATGTCTGTTCCATTGTTACCTCTTGAAGCCTAAACGGTTTCACCGATTTTAAAGTGTAGGTGTGTTTGTATTCTACCCCGCAGTGTCATAGGCTATATAACGGTAGTAAATATCAATATGTAAAATATAAACTGTCAATAGGTACATTATAAAAATAAAAATTCTCAGAGTTTCATAAATCTACAACAGATCACTTTGTTTTGTTGAGAAATTAGCATGGCATTGGAACTCACTAGCGGCGCCATCATAACAGCTAGTAACAAAGGGTTTCTTTTTGACCCAGAACGCCTATTTCCCAGAACGCCCAGTTCCCAGAACGCCAACTTCTTATGTTTTACGAAGTAAATGTACTTCCGTGACTTAAACAGTATTGATGAATAATAGGCGCGGAACCAGCTTTTTAAATGGGTTGGGGAGGGGGGACCGGTGTCCAAGTCCATTCATCGCATCTAAATTTATTTTTGGTTAGTTAATTCCTTGATAGAAAAGAAAAACGGCATATCATCACTATATATTATAAAACAAAGTCGCCGCCTGAATCTTATATAAACTCAAAAACTACTGCATGGATTTTCATGTGGTTTTACCAATAGATAGAGTGATTCATGAGGAAGATTTATAGAAATAATTCAAACCCGGGCGCAGCCGGGGAGGGCTGCTAGTTTAAAATAAATAAATAAAATAATACCAGCCAAGTGTCAATCGAAATCGCAAAGAAAGGTCATCATGCCGCCATCCAATATCTAATAATAAAAAACCGCCATGGCTTGCCGACATGCTTGCGACTAGGAGCTTATTTATTATTTTCGAACGGCATTTTAAATGCAACAAAGATCATGAATGAATGTAAGGCTGAAAATGCATTAAGTAAGTTAATATAATATTTTCTTTGACGCGGTAAACTCATTTCTTGAACGAGGATTTTGAGCATGCCCCCGCCCCCTTGCCCACTACACTGGATCCGCGCCATGAAACCCGATAAATCGATATTTATTAAACAGTTTCTTGTAACAGTTTATGGATGAGAGTAATTATTTAGGGTAATTACTAGATATTTCCTGAAGTGTCGTCTTCCGAGACGCTGTTGGACAGGAAGTACGTACTGACCACAGATTACTTGGGTGCCGGTGTTTTGCATTTACAGTTATTCTACGTCCGTAAAGTAAGTACTTTGACTGTTCATGTTTACGTATAGTTTTGCCAACATTAAGTTAAAAGACTCAAAGTCTATTACATATTTTTCTTACAAAGAGTTCTTATGAGACTATATTTTAAACTGACCCTAAATAATGGGAAAATATTTTATCTACACACACCATAAAGGATCTATACTGCTTTTAGAAACTTGCAATTACCATCATTACATCAATCAGATTCATAATAATAATTATATTGTCTCTGGTTTTATTGTACGTATTTTCATGACGATATCGATATTTTTTTGATTAAAACTAACGTGAGATATAGACGTTATTAAAATACGTAACAACGGGTTACACATTCGCACTGAGGAAGACCTCCGGATGAGGTCGAAACATGTCGGCCAGTAGCTGACTATATACGTGAGTAACCCGTTGTTACGTATTTTAATAATATCGATATTGATAATAAAAAAAATATAATTTTGCTTGTACTGGGAATTTGTGAGCTTTTATTTAATTATTAAATGTGTCATTTAATTTACTTTATAATGAATCATGGGTAGGTACAGTCTATACTTTAAAGAATTTTAATGAATTTAAAAATTTCCCGTATATGTAAAATTTGTAGCCCTATACATGTGTATGTGAGTTCCAGCCAGAGAACTTCAAATATATACCGATAGAAGTTTTGTTGTACTAGTAGTGGACACTTTGCGACTGAGATATGTAAATCAATCGACAATATTACGTTTAGAAACGAACATTTCCAATTAAACTCGTAACGTGGTGAATACTCAAGTTACATAGGAATTCGCGTTTATCTTGTTGGTCTGGAATGCCGGTATCTAGGAATAACCCCTGCCCTTAGGGTAGGGCTGTCGAGGGCTGGGATTTAACTCTACAGAGGCATGTAGTCCCAACTCAAATACGTACGATTTTTTGTGACAGTGACACATAGATGGCACAACTTTGTATGTTATGAAAAATAAAAGCATTATTTACGAATATAGCATATGTAACAATATTTTTGGCGTAATATATGTAAATTATATTTTGCCAAGTTTAGGTTAACGCAGATGTTTGTTTTTCGTATGTGTAAGTGGCCAAGATTTTTTAAGCTGCCTTAAGGTATCTGACATAGCTTAACGACTGCCATCATCGGTGACAGCCAGGACCAGCGGCTTAACGTGCCTACCGAAGCACGGTGGAGCTCGAGATTTTTATGCCACTTGCGGTCACCCATCCAAGTGGGGACTGCACCAGGGGTTGCTTAACATACGTAAGCGCTCATAGAGCTCGCTCACACCCACTGGACCATCGGGCTCCTCTAACGCAGTTAACGCCATCTAGTGACGAGTAGAAAACAACTTGTAGCAGTCCTTTTTTGGTATAATATTTTTTTATAAGATTTTTTATTGGCAGTGTATAAATAAATAAATAATAATAATAATAATGCTTTTTAATTAAGAGTCGCCTGGAAGCGCGTGTCTCCATACAAATGGAAAAAGGGAATTGTGACAATATTTGATAATTTTGGAGTAAAATTAAGCATTTAATCAATTAATCTCATTATAATCTACGTACGTTCCTATACAGCTTGGCTAAAATACCAATGTTTTGAGAATGACAAGCCTTTTAAAATTTGTATGGAAATCTTGAGAGGCGTATAATTCTCAAACTATTGATAATTTAACCAAACCGTATAGGAACGTACGTAAATTATAAGAAGATTAATTGACTGGATGCTTAATTTTACTCCAAAATTATCAAATATTGCCACAATTTCCTCTTTCCGTTTGTATGGCAGGTCAGGCTTCTCTTAAAGCCTCGTCTTCGCTGTATACTATATCTATAAATCATCATCATCATCATCATCAGGTCTTATTTCGTCTCCACTGCAGGAGCACGACCCTCTCTGTACTGTCAGAGCCATAATTAGCCACAGCAGTCAGAGGATTTGACCTACACTCTCCACGCTGGCCAGACGGGTTGGAGAGGTTTTTTGAGATTTATAAGCTTTGTTTAGCTTGTGTTGTTTCCTAAGTCGACTTCTACGACAACCACGGGAAGACTTGGAGTGGTCCTATTCTACTCTGCCGGGAACCACACATCTATAAATCATCTCTAACATAAGTCGAGGTTGTCAAGTGCAGTTTTAAAATCACGACATATCCGAGCCCGCGTGGAGAGTGGAAGCCAAATCCTTTGACTGCTCTGCCCGCCTATTTACTAATTTGGATGACAGGTGTCGATGCCTATCGATCTAGGATTGCTAGGAGGCAGTTACAATGCGGTTTTTGTATTCCAAATAAAATGTTCGAGCAAGCAAAACACGCAGTGTAACAGTAAATCCTTGATTGAAGGCATCGACACCTTTCATCCGAGTTAGTAAATAATAATATATGGCTAATATATGGCTGAAAGTACAGAGAGGTTCGTGCTCCTGCAGTGGAGATCAAAGAAGACCTTTTTTTTAATTCGTGATGATCCAGCGATTGACCACGATCTCAACTGAACCCCCCCCCTTTTGCTGCTTTCGTAATATTTGACCCATCACTATTTTGATTCCGCTTTCCACCTTTACGCCCACTACGATGCTAAACGTGGCCTGTAGGTTTTATGACCTTGGGCTCTGTCTATCCCGCAAGGGATAAAGACGTGATAGTATGTATGTGATATTTGAATGTCCTTTAAGTTGCGAAATTGTGTCGTGAATACTAACTGAAATTATGAGCATAATATCTCCATACTGAAATTCACAGAGCCGTAAGGACGAACAAACGCTCTCAATCAAGCACAGCTAACTAGGTCTTGCCGCATACTGAATAAATTAAGAGAACATACATACATACTGTCATGCTTTATTCCCTTGCAAGGTACGCAGAGCCCAGGTAGGCTATAAAACCTTAAGGCCACGTTTAGCATGGGCTTGTAGGTGGAGAACGGAATCAAAATAGTGATGGGTTGCTAGCCGCATCGCCTATTGGCATGATTCCTTACGAAGCAGCTGGTATATTACGTCGACGCGGCTACGGCTAGGCATCACTGCGCTTATGGCTCTTATACGGATATTTTCTCACTTCTTCAATGAGTTACGGAGAGACGTAAGCGCATGGATGATAAGCCGTAACCACGGGGACCGCTAGTTGACCGACGCGGTTCTTGAGCTGCCGAAGCGACACGATTACGTTACGATTCCGATTAGTGAGCGTTGCTGTGAGGAGTTTCATACAAACAACAAATACAAACGATAATGCGCGTCAATGCTCGTGACATTATAGTTGACTATGCTTGAATTTTAGGGGGCTAATATCTTTCTAAAGTTTCTTTTTATTAAAGTGGAACTGGGCGGGACATATTTGTCGTTTGCGGTCAGAAAGGTGGGCTAAGTTGGCAACCTTTTGGGTACCTGAGGGCCGTCGAGGTAGAGGTAGAACAAGGAGGATGTGGAGAGATGATCTCGACAAGTTTTTGCATGGTTGGGCAGAAATTGCAATAAACAGAAGTGAATGGAAAACAGCATTGGGACATAACATCGAGAGGCTAGGTAAAAAAAAAATACATCTTTCTTATTTTTGTTTCATTTACAAAAAAAATCATAAGAGACAAATATTTTTTGATTATCTAACTGAAGGACTTAATATATTTTTATTATCTAATTGGCAGACTTATTATATCTCTTAAAAAGATAGACTACCTGTACATTTTCATACAAAAAGCGATAACGCTTCCCACCCCTTAAACATAGTCCAATTTCAATATTTTTTTACACATTGTTGATACGAGTAAATTGGAGAAGTAGGGCTGTACGTTTTTATATTTAAGATATATAGCTTACAATAAAGTAAAGTTATGAGCAGCTAAGTTAATATCCATATTTTTTACATAAAAAATACCCGGGGCATTTTTAATTATTTAAATTAATCTATACCGAATCAATAAACAAGAAAAACGGTTAGCCCTAGATTAAGGTGTGCTAAATCGAAATAAAATTTCCTCATTTTGTAAAGGTTTAGGGGGGTGGAAGAGGTATCGCTTTTTGTATGAAAATTACAGGTAGTCGATCCTCTTAAGGAACTAGCCTTATAGGCTAACTACCGAAAAAACTTATTTTCACATTACACAAGTTTTATTACATACCATATTTGCTCAATTTAAGTGTTTTAGTGCTACCCATGTACAAATCTGAATGAAAACATGGAAATAGGTCAAACGTGATTGCAAGCTGGGAGGAATGCACACAGAGTACCTAATTAAACCTTTGTATTGTGCCTCACTCAAGAGGATTGCAAGCGAAGCCGTGTAATATATATTACTTTTTTCTCACAACATTGTTTATTTTTTATGCAAAGATTGCCTGGGAAAAACTGCATTGCCATAAGGCCGCCTTGTACAATTTGTAAATTATAAAAAGAAATATATGAACTGATCCTATTTGTGCAATAAAAAAAAAATAACTCTTCGTGGCTGAATATATCGCATACGTATCCCTGAATAAAAAAAAAACCGGCCAAGTGCGTGTCGGGCCACGCGCAGTGTAGGGTTCCGTAGTTGCGAATGATATCTTTGAGTTCACACTATTCACACTCGCACCTTACAGTTTAAGACCAAAAACATCTAACAATGAAAATAGTATGAAATTTTTCAGTTTATAAGTTGGTTGCCTATAACTTTTTAGTTTGTACTTAGTACTCAGCTCTGATAGTTTTCCTTTCAACTTCAGTATATATACTACTGCTGTAATTTTTTTCACGTGTCTTTATATAACCGTTTAGCAGATAGAGGGGGGGGACACTTACGTCTAACAAAAATTCGCACTTTAAAACCAAATATTTCGGAAACGGATCCCTAAATCGAAAAATGGTGTTCTCAACCTCACAATATTTTTGAAAGACCTATTTAACGATACCCCACACGATGAGTAAATAGAGAAAAAAAAATACTCCCCCACTTTACTTGTATGGGAGCTACCCTAAAAAAAATTTTTTTTCAAGATTTTATTCTACCACTTTTTTGCCATGACTAATATACATACCCATACCAAATTACAGCTTTCTAGTATTTATAGTCTCTGCGTAAAACCGCGGACGGACAGACAGACAGACAGACAGACAGACATGGCGAAACTATAAGGGTTCCTTGTTTACTACGGTACCCTAAAAATGGTGTGGAGATACAGACAATATTTTTAAAAGAGCTGCCGAATGACACATCAGCAAGGGATTTAGGGAAAAATATATTATGTTCTTTATATTAATAGCAGACATAACGCCATATATTTATAATTTACTATATGTGTTGATAAGTAGGTATTTCTCTCAACAATTCGTCGGCATGATTAATTAAGGTAAACTTAATAACAGCTTCCTAATATAACTATTATAGTATCAGAACTTCATCGCGAACAGACAGACGAACATGGCGAAACTATAAGGGCTCCTTGTTTACCCTATTTATAATATAGGCTTTATAAAGTTCCATACAAAATAAAACTTCACAACAAATACATTTTCCGAGGGAATACAATGAGTAACACTCGGCACTCGGGAGTCGCTAACCGGCCCGCTTTTCCGGGAGATATCCGGTTCCGACAATCCCGGAGCGTCCGGCGTCCGGGCCGGACTCAGGTGAAATCGACTCGGAGATCCAATCGCTACGCGTCGCACGGTCCACTTTCCAAATTGTCCCGTGGGATTGGCGGAGACGTGGACCTGAACACGGCTGTATAGGGCTGCCAACTTTGAGGTACCTAAATAATATAGCCCATTCTATGAATGTATTCATACATGTGCATGTATCATGCATTCTATGTTTTTCGTGTGTGTAAGTGGCCAACACTGGTGTCAGATTTTTCAAGCTGCCTAAATGCATCTGACGTAGCTTAACGACTGCCATCAATGATAACAGCCGGGACCAACGGCTTAACGTGCCTTCCGAAGCACGGAGGAGCTCGAGATATTTTTATGCCACTTGCGGTCACCCATCCAAGTGGGGACTGCGCCCGGGGTTGCTTAACATGCGGAAGTAATACGCCCACGCCCACTAGGTCGTCGGGCTCCTCGATTGAATGAATGGAAATAAAAATAAATATTACGGCGTCTCGTTTGATGGGTACCATCGTGATGACAGGATTGGTCAGCCTATATTACGGCAACAAACCGTATTCTTTTTCCTTTAAAAAGATATTATTGCGTACTTTTAGCGAACGGGAAAAGTTATATCCTTTGAAAGTTTTAATGGAATTTATAATGTTTTTTTATCAGGTTAATAACCTGCCACATCTGACATGTAATCTCTTTGTCTTGATTATACCTTAACTTCAAAACGTAAGGGCTAACAGAAAAAAAAGTTTTGTATGAAAAAAAGTTTTTTTTTTAGAGATATATTGCATTGGTCCCATAGGAATTGTTGTTCATTTTGATGGGCCGATTTGATGGTTTGAGGTATAAAAATCTTTAGTTTAACACCAAGTATAAGTGGGGAAGTATGGATGGTTGACAACCCTAACCGTGATCGGCGTTGAGCGTTTGCGATTGAGGTGATGGAATTACACACAGTATGTATGTTAGGACAACACCTCTTGGGATGACGAGGCTATCGGCGCGATTGCAAAGCGTATCGGTTTTTGATACAGCGTTAGAGTGGGACATACATTTCAAAGCGTTTTCCTTTAACGTACAGGAATAAATATTTCCATTAAAAGTTTTAATCGAAATTAAAATATATTTTTGTATCTATCAGGCAGTGAATAACCTGCCACATCTAACATGTAATCTCTTTGTCATAATTATACCTTCACTTCATAATGTAAGGGCTAACAGAAAGTAAGATTTGTATAAAAAAAGTTTTTTTTTTTCGAGATACCAGCATTTGTCTAATAGGAATTGTTGTTCATTTTGATGGTCCGATTTGAAGAAAAGCTTTGTATAAAAAAAAAAGTTTATTTTTTTTCGAGATACCAGCATTGGTCCCCTAGCAATTGTTGTTCATTTTGATGGGCCGATTTGATGGTTTGAGGTATAAAAATCTTTAGTTTAACACCAAGTATAAGTGGGGAAGTATGGATGGTTGACAACCCTAGCCGTGATCGGCGTTGAGCGTTTGCGATTGAGGTGATGGAATTACACGTGTACGTACGTTGGAACAGCACCTCTTGGGATGACGGGGCTGTCGGCGCGATTGCAAAGCGTATCGGTTTTTGATACGGCGTTAGACAGGGACACATATTTACACCATCCATAAGTGACGAGCTACTATACATTTGCATTTTCTAAAGGGATATAATGTCCAGCTTAACTCAATACTCACTCATACATTTTAACACCGTAAGGAACGAGCAAGTGGCAATGGGCTGGACAAATATTTATGTATTTTATATAAAAAATAAAAAACAAAAAATCTCCGTTTTATTTCAAATTATTATATGTATCTATCTCAACTTATTGTTGGGTTCACTCAATCTGTGAGAATTGTTTCAGAATACCATTGTGTATGCAAAAAGAATCAACAATGAAAATATTATGGCTTCTAACATAAGAATTGATTTTCATATCAATTATAATCAAAACGTTTATTCAGAAAATAGACCTTTGGAGGCACTTTTTCACGTCAAACCACATTTGAAATGATAAATAATATTGTATTTTTTTCAATTATTTACTTTACAGACTTCAAGCGTCGCCAAAAGAATTTAAAACGTATTGATCGCCTATCGCCTGAGGAGGTTTGTATTATATTTCGGTCTTCATTGTAAGACGAGTTAATTAAATATCTACCACCTTTACATAACTACCCCAAACGCAAGGTCACGCTAACCTTAATTCGTAAAAGATAAATGCAGTATTATGGTGATATGTAGGTATATATAATAAAAGCCACAAACATTAATTGTAAACCTCAAAATCTTATTTATGCTTACAAATTAAAATAATGTAACTTTTGTAGCGTACACAATTTTTATAACAAAAGTAATATTGTTATAAAAATCGTGTACGATACGCTAACAACTGAAAAATTAATATATGCTAACTTCATAAAATGCAAACGAATCGCGTAAAGCTACGACGAGAGTTGACTAACGTACGTCCAAATATTTCAAAATGGCCGATGCAACATTGTTTCCTACAAAGTTGTTCATATAGCCCCTAACATTTGGTGGTTTTTCGTTACGCGAACTATGTTTTGGATCCAAGATGGCCGCCGCAAAGTGGCCAGACGATACTTGAGATTTCAGCTGCAAGTTAGTCGACCTTACGTAACTTCTAGGTTACCGACCGAGGGTCGGCAAACGCACAGAGGTCGGTCGAAACGAAATGAATAGAAAATGCTGAGTCTGGAACGAACTGAGGTCCTTTAGGTCACAAGGTACGAGTATCAGTCGAAGCACCTAGGTTTTAAGGTTAAATTAAATAGAAAATTGACGTTTTTAAGAATAGACATATTTTAGAAAAACAATTTGTACCAGCTGCTTCTATTCCCTGGAAGTTCGTAAAAGCTGGTCTAATCTGCTGAACTAAAGTAATCCTAATTAGCCGATGAAGCAAGCAACCTATCAAAATTTTTAATTCCATCGAATTAATAAACTTAATCTTTAGGTATTACTTATTGCCCCAGGACAGCTTCGGATACCTTACAGGATAGACAGAGGTCTATCCTGCTAGGCATGAAGAAGTGATGAGTATGTACATACGTTAGTTCCAAAGTCCTAACCTCTAATTCGTACTACTTTTTCTGAAAGTTGCACAAAGATGGCACCACTGGTAGCGTCACAACTTTGTATATATATAACCATATTATGAGAAATTAAAAGCATTACTTACAAATATAACTTTTTAAAAATCAAACCAATATTTTTGACATAACATTTATAAATTACTAGCTGCTACCCGCGGCTTCGCCCGCGTGATATATAGCCTATGTCCTTCTCAGTACCCTAACCTATGTGTATGCAAAATTTCATGATGATCGATTCAGTAGATCGGGCGTGAAAGCGTAACAAATAAACAAACAAACTCACTTTCGCTGCGATTATAAATGCGACGCATTTATAATATTAGTTAGGAAGTTAGGATTAGGATACTTGAGTATTAGCCAGTTAAGGCTAATGGACATAATCGCCATCTAGGGCCAAGTGGAAAACAACTTTGCAACGCCGTCGCTTAACTATGCGACCTACTTTGTAGCTGGCCTTAACTTAGTCAAATTTTATGGGATTCCGTAGTAAACAAGGAACCCTTATAGTTTCGCCATGTCTGTCTGTCTGTCCGTCCGCGGTTTTACTCAGAGACTATAAGTACTAGAAAGCTGTAATTTGGTATGGGTAACCCATATATTAAATATGGCAAAAAAGTGGTAGAATTTTTTTTTAAAACAATTATTGTTTAGCGTTGCTCCCATACAAGTAAAGTGGGAGTAACATTTTTTTTTTCTATACAAACCCATCGTTTTGGGTATTGTTAAATAGGTCTTTAAAAAATATTGTGAGGTTGACATCACCATTTTTCGATTTAGGGATCCGTTTCCGAAATATTTGGTTTTAAAGTGCAAATTTTTGTTATCTGCTAAACGGTTATATGTGGATACGTGAAAAAAATTACAGCAGTAGTATATATACTGAAGTTGAAAGGAAAACTATCAGAGCTGAGTAATAAGTAAAATTTCATACAATTTTCATTGTTAGATGTTTTTGGTCGTTAATCTGTAAGGTGCGAGTGTGAACAGTGTGCACTCAAAGTTGTCATTCGCAACTATGGAACCCTACACTGCGCTTGGCCCGACACGCACTTGGCCGGTTTTTTTTACGATGTTGGCATTCTATATAATAGTATTACATTGCCTATGGTACTGAAAACCTGTTAATCATTAAAATTGGAAATCCAATAGAATGGGATCAGAGTTTTCCCAGAAGCTTATTTATCCGGAGCTTAGAGCTCCGGATCAATGCCATAAGCTCTTTCCACTCACCGTTATTACGCAGAATAGACTCTGCAAAGGATTGCAGACCAGATTAAAATTAACGAGCTTTAGCTTTTTGTTTACCATTTATTTCTATCATATTGAGGAGCTCGATGGTCAAGTAGATGTAATAAAGTATGTAAAGCAACCCTGGGCGCAGTCCCCACTTGGATGGGTGATCGCAAGTGGCATCAAAATATCTCGAGCTCCTCCGTGCTTCGGAAGGGACGTTAAGCCGTTGGTCCCGGCTGTCATCGTTGATGGCGGTCGTTGAGCTATGTCAGATGCCTTTAGGCAGCCTGAAAAATCTGACACCCGTGTTGGCCACTTACACTCACGAAAAACAAACAAACATCATATATTATGTTATTAAAGTAGCAAGTCGTAATAGACTTAGGCAGGTGAGATATAGGTGAGATATATTCAAGTAAAAAAAAAGAAATAAAAAATCAATCATTTAAAATATTAATAATCTTCTGTTTTTCTATCAGACCAAGTACTTTTCCAATAAAAAAATAATTATCAAAATCAGACTACACGGTAAAAAGTTATACGTTTTAGATTTTTATTTCGATTCTATTACCACAAGAATATATAATTTGTACCGTTTTAAGTAGACTTTGGTATAATTATAAGTAAATTTTTATAACCAAAAAATAAAATTCAGAATTGGCTGAAGTTAAAGAGCCTGTCTATGCAGTGCAGACTGAAAAGTTCAAAAACTCGTAGAGTTTCCGACGTTTCAAAAACTTGTAAAGTTTAAGGCCCCACACTAGGCACACTAGCGACGCCAATTATTTTATTCCAAATACTTTACAAATCGAAAGAAATTCAAGAATGTAAATCGTATAAGCACTAGTAAATAACCTGAAGTTAATATGAATCCCGACATGCTAAACTATTCAGAAACTACTCATAACTCACAAGTAAGGATCATAAGAGCAATTACGTTCGAACATAGGTACTAAGATATCTGTGTTTTTCTATTCAAAATTCGCAATTGAAATGAAATATCACTATCTTTGACAACTCTGGTGGACTTAGTCATGTCTTTAATTGAATGATTAAAAACCTAACCAATTTTGCAATGCTTGTGTGCGTGACAACTTTGTGTTAGCCCATGCTTCATGTCAACTTATGCCGTCAAATCGGTAACAATGTGTTTACATTACAATGTGTTGGTCACTTTTTTCTAGAGTCTAACTAGTACTACCTATCCGACTACCCGAGTAACTATACTAAAATCACAATATAACGACCTTATCCTTACGGAGCAGACAGGACCACGAGACTATAAGACCTAGACAAAGTTAGGTAAATTGGCCTTCTCGTAATATAATATTTTACATCGTGTAACATAGGTACTCTAAAACCCCCGTGTCACTCAGTCTTAGCCAGACTCCTTTGCTATCTTCTGGATTTAAAATAATGCTTTTTTGCCTTGTATTACGTTAGTCCCTTACGACACAATCAACTTTAATACACGTAAGCATTAAGTTACCGGTAGAATCAAAATAAAATGTCATTGATCCCCAACGCTGTACCTAATTTAGACTAAACTTAGTTCGCAAGGTCGCACGTAACCTCATGTTTCATTGAAACGAAAGGCGTAGGGCGTACTACGAGTAGGGTTGCCATCCGTACTATAATATATAGTATTGTATTATATTTCGTGTCGAGATTCCGTACTATATACTGTTGAAGAAATATATAGTACACGAAAATACTATATTTCAGTACAATACATCAATGTTTATATTTTTGAACGCGACTTTCATTCGACGACTTAATGTGAGTGTAATTCCTATTAAAATCAAAAATAGTTATTTTAATTAATTGAAAAGTTGACTGTGATTTATTGAAGACATAAATACATAACTATAAATAAGTGTATTTTCTATTTTTCTCCAATAAAATACTATATTTTTAATAGACTTTTCTGAAAAAATACTATATTCAGGCAAAAAAATGTTGGCAACCCTAACTACGAGTGATATTACACACAGATGTGTATAGCTCCTTATAGCTCTCAGCTATACGAGACACATGACCTACCGTTAGATCATTGAGCATATGGGGTACTAACTCAGTGATACGTATTTGTTCTATATATATCATGGTGGCACAGAATTAAGGGGCTAACCAACCAACGAGCGCCGACCCTCATTTCATTTCTTTTACTACTAATTCAGATCAAATTAAATTAATCTACCTTACTTCGATAGTAAATTGGAATTACTTGTAGTAATTTGGAATTACTTTGATTCAATGTGATGGTTGCGTCATCTTTTCATATAGCTATATTGATTCTGACCCAACATAAATTGAGCTGACGTTTATCGCGAACACATGGCGAAGGATATAGTTTAACTTAATTCGTACTACAAATCTTCCAGAAGAATCATTCTATTTATTGGTGAAAACCGCAAGAATATCCGAACAAATATTTTCGAGTATAACAGGCAGATGGCGGACGGCTTAGTTTTATAATTGTAGTGGCAAAACTTTCTCATGAATCATTCTATTTAATGAAGTAAACCACATGAAGATCCGTGCAGTACTTTTTGAGTTTATCGCGAACATACTGACGGCGGAGGACTTAGTTTTATAATTGTAGTGATAAAACTTCCCCATGAATCATCCTATTTATTGGTGAAACCCGTATGAAAAACGGTCTAGTAGTTTTTGAGTTTATCGCGAACAGACAGATGCCGCGGAGTGCTAAGAGCGTATACTAGCAGTATTTTTTCAATATAGTTTCCATACAAATGTATTTCTCTATTTTCTCGCTGAAAACTGATTTTAGAGCCACAATTCTTTTTTCATAAAATTAAGTACTAAAATAGGAATGTCCCTATGTTTTATTTTTTTCTAAAAACCTGTTTAAAAGAAAAAAAATGTACAAAAAAGGTTTTTTGGAAAAAAAAAAATAGGGGCATTCCTATTTTAGTACTAGATTGTATGTTAAAAGAATTGTGCCTCTAGAAGCAGTTTTCAGCGAGAAAATAAAGAAATACATTTGTATGGAAATCGCACTGCTAGTATACCCTCCTAAGCTTTATAATACGTAGTGATGAGTCTTCTTCATGAATCATTCTATTTATTGGTGAAAACCGCATGAAAATCCGTTCAGTAATTTTTTAATTTATCGCAAACATACAGACGGCGGAGAATTAGTTATAACACGTAATGACAGTTACACACGCTTTTATCGATTGGGCGCGCCCTGTGCCAATTAGGACTGTGACAAATATGTGACAACAATATGACAACTTTCCACCTTTACGCCCACTACGATGCTAAACGTGGCCTGTAGGTTTTACGAACTTGGGCTCTGTCTGCCCCGCAAGGGATAAAGACGTGATTGTATGTATGTATGTACAAATATGTCAACCTTTTTTCAGTGCAATGACATGGTTACATTCAGAATAGGGTCACACTAGTTCTTGCAATTCACGAAGTATAACGGGACTGCTTTGTAGTAAAAATATAGGTACCTGCATGTATAATGTACAAATATGTTTCACTGAGTGTGTGAGTTTATTAGCAGGTATGTATAGTTAATTTAGCCGTGTGGTTCCCGGCAGTGTAGAATAGAACCACTCCAAGTCTTCCCATGGATGTTGTAGAACACTTGGGAAACAAACCCGTCTGGCCAGCGTGGAGAGTGTAGACCAATTCCTTTGACTGCTCTGGCTCTTTGATGTATGGCTCTGGTAGTACAGAGAGGGTCGTTGAACTATGTTTAGCCCAACTCATTTTTTGAGATTCCCATACAAATGGGCTGAATATTTTTGTATGGAAATGTAATTGTTTTTAGGGTTCCGTACAAAAGTTGAAAAACGGAACCCTTATAGGATCACTCGTGCGTCTGTCTGTCCGTCCGTCCGTCTGTCACAGCCGATTTTCTCCGAATCTACTGAACCAAATTAGGTGAAATTTGGTAAGATGGTGTAATCCTATGACCCAAACACGGATGTGCAAAGTAAATAAAGATTTTTTTGAAATAAGGGTCATTTTCAGCGGCCCAATTACAAAATTTTAAAAGAAAGTTTTGCAAACCTTACTTTGTCATATATCAAATGAAAGGGCTCATTATGAGGATCTCAAAAATATATTTTTTTGTTCGGGTAAAATCAATACTTTTGATTTTATTCACGAAAGAAGGCAAAAATTGACTATTCCCCCCCCCCTTGATCTCCGAAACTCCTGGGCCGAAAATTTAAAAAAAATTACAAAATATAGTTCATTCCTTGAAGATTACAGGAAAAATAATAAGAATTCTATCACTTAAAAATTAGTGGTAAACTCACTATAATAAGTTCATCTAGGGAAATAGTTCACTAAAACACCACTAGATGGCGCTAGTCAATCGAATAAAACATTTTTTGCACATTGTGTGTGTTCACGAAGCATATTGTACGGAACCCTCATTGCGCGAGTTCGACTCACACTTGGCCGGTTTTTTAGTTTCCATGATTGGTTCTACAGGAAAATTTGTTCATATAGACGGACTGAATCACCCATTTAAGCCTTCAAAACGATCGAAACTTCACCGTATATAAACTATCTCCATTCAGCATAACTCCCTGAATCATACTATCAGTATTATTTTGAGTGATACACGTTTGTCGTAAACGATATAATCCGTGTTAGATAACAACTTCGTTTTATAGGATTGTTTAATTTTAGTCCTATAATCGTCACTCACGTGACAATGTTATTAATCTTGATAGTAACACCCGTATTTTTAGTCGTTTGATTAAAATTTCCCCCACTCTAATGGATGAATCACGCTACACCGTGCCGGGTCCGGGCCGACTGGGCCGAGCGTCGTAGAATAGGACCACTCCAATCCTCACTTCTTCTCGTGTCGTAGAAGGAGACTTAGGAAACACAAGCTAAACAAAACTTATAAGTAAACATTAAAGACACTTCTCCAACCCGTCTGGCCATCGTGATGAGTGCAGACCAAATGCTGTGATTCCTTTGGCTAATTATGGCTCTGGTAGTACAGAGTGGGTCATGCTTCTGCTGTGGATACTATAAGACCTTATGATGATGAAATATTAGCATTTTTTATTTTTTTTTCTGTTTAGTGAAACATTAATGTCTCGGGGCTCTGGATACCAAATTCCTTTGTAGACTGTACGCGGCTCGTGAATGAAAGTAAGGCGTATGAACTCGCCCCGAAGTGGGTCAGTGTGACGCGCTGTTAAGCTTTACTTGTGGGATATTATCACCCTTTACCTCCAGCAAAGATAAAATGACACTTAAGCATGCGTGCACGTAAATCGCTTGTGGCTATGTATGTGTGTGGGGATGTGCGCGGGGGCATCGAGAGGTGCGCGGGGTGTGGAACGGACCGTCCGACAGCCTTGGTCGAGGGCTGCGAGTATTTTGTGTCTCACACTCACACGGCTCGCCACGCAAGCATAGTGAATTAGTATCAACCCTAGCGCTAACACGGCCCGGCTGAAGGTCACTCTCACGTACAGGGAGTGTCACCACTGTACCTCCAGGAAGAAGAGTGATGGACTGACCATGAGGTGGCTGACGAGTTTGTATGTTTGTTTGTTACGCTTTCACGCCCTAACTCAACCAATCATCAAGAAATATCATATACCTACGTTGTCTGGAGTACGGAGAAGGACTTAAACTACCTACCTTTCATGCCGGAGAATAGCACGGTTCCCGAGGAATCGACACTAACGCGTGCGGACTCGCGGGCGAAAGTTAGTAGGTTAACAAAATTCATTTTTCTATCCAAATATTTACAGGTCCATCCAGATTTTAAGAGTTCTCAAAGCTCAAGATGGCCATTACTGTGTAATCGGTCGGAATTCACGCCTGGACTGTTTCCAGAGCCTACTCCTGGGTTAGAATATAAAACTTTTATAACTTTGGAGAAAATACTTTGTTTACTTAGATTTCTACGTGATGGTAAAAGTTTACTGTAGCCATGTACGTAACTACCTATATTTTCATGCTGGTCTGGGAGATGTATTTTAAAAGTTCTACGGGAAAATAACGTGCTCTTTTATGTGTGTTTATTAGCAAAGAGTTAAAAATTAAATATTTGTTAAGTATTGATATTTTGAAAAATTGACTGTGTACCTATTACCTTAATTCTTTTACATATAAAGTAAACAACAAAGTGGCTATGTTCAATATAAACAATACTAAATGCATGTAAAAATTATACACTATATATATATTAGCAAGTGTCGCCATTCCATTACACTTTAGAATTATGAAACGTAAATTTGTAATCCTTTTCATTATTTCTAATGTCAGGTGCGTTCAGTATTTGATCATAACAACACTTATATTTTTATTCAACTTGCCACTTCGCTCATTCGCTGCTCAAGGCGTCTCGCGTATTTTATTAAGATCAACTTAATTCCCTTGAATCATAATTTATAATATACGTCTGTCAGTTGAAGAAAAAATCTTCAAACCAAACTCACATTACCGCGAAAACGTACAAAAATAGAAATTTCAACTGTAAAATGTTCCAATCGTGTTATCTTACGTGCAGTTGTGATTTCCCTAGACATATCACAAAATTCCGCATGCCGCTCGAGTATGTGTAATCTGCATTAGTGGGGAGCTTGGGGTTGACATCAGAACATATCGGTGCTCGTGCTGAGCGGCCGAGAATAGCCACGGAATACATAATAGTACAAGGAATAGCCTCATTTGCTCCCCGACCGCATCACTCTAGAGCACAAGATAAGTCTAGACACTAAAACCCGATTAATATATATTTACGAGTACATCGAACTTTCAGAGAACAGTAGTATAAATATTTTCTTATTCTACTATTTCTAGCAATTTTTTGGCCATTCGTCCTCGTTTGACAGCCGCAGATAAATATATATAGAAAGTTAATTGCTTTCTATGAGTGAGAGAATTTAGAAAATTGATCCCGTAGTTTCAGGAGCATATTCAATTGAAACAATCAATTATATCAGTTTAATATTCATACTTTTGTTAGTGAAGATCATACAACATTTCATTTGATATCAATGTTTAAAATGTAGCTTACATTTTAAAAACTGAATTTTTTAATTTCTAACTTAATGATTTCTTTCGGGCACCATATTGAATTTCGTATGTCGTCACATAGCCTATAGCCAGGACATTATAAGTCATTCGTTAATTTGTGTTGGGTGGTTTCTAAGATACACATGTGTTATCAAACGAATATAAATACAATACAAACGTTTTGGCTTCGCTGTAGTCGGATAAAAACAAACATTACCTCTTAAGCATCTACACGCCTTCCCGAAGCTTTAGCTGAACTAAAAGAAAAGTTGATTGTATTACCTGAAACAATTAAAATTAAATCATCAGATCGTGCGAAAATAACTAACTACTTTAAATAACTAACAGACTTTTATTTAGGGCCAAAATGACCGGGCCGTCGCAGTAGCTAACTACTTGTCAGAGCAATTGTAAAACTAGCCATATACGACACGAAAGAAGACATATAAAAGTTAACTTAACTTAACGTTAAAAAGTTATTTTTAATTTATTGTAATGTTGCTTAATATGGGTCATTAGATACCTGAAATAAATGAATTTTAATTTAATTTAATTTTTTTTTTAAAAGAGATTAGCAATTCAACCCGTATTTAAGAATTTTATATTACACAGCTTTAATATACTTAACTCACCTTTGTTTCTCTCTATTATGTAGCTTTATTGTGTACATGTGTATCAAATTTCATAAGTGTGTGAAAGTTTATTTGTATGTTTGTATATTTCAAACATAAAGATGGAACGCAATGTTTTTTGCTATTAAATTATTTATAGTGTTTTGAACAGAACACTTGTATGAAAATGTCGAGATTTCGTTTTTAATCCCATTATTCATCCCATAGGATGAGATGTTCTTATTGACGGGCTGAGTTACCTTCGTAAGGGTATTTCATTCAAGGCTAAAGCTACACTGCACTGTAAATATAGTATGTGGTGTTACTCGTAATCAAGCTTTAAGTTTTGACCCACATTACACAGTAAGTTAAATAAAAGCTTGCAAAAAGCCCTAGTTTGCAGCGAGTGAGCAACGCGGCCGATTAGCTTTCAGCTCAGCGGCGCAGCTTTAAAGCAAACTTCAAAAAACTGGATAAGTGCGAGTCCAACACACGCACTGAGGGTCCCGTACTAAAAAGTATTTTTGTGTTTTCAAATATTGTCTGGCCAGCGTGGAGAGTGTAGGCCAAATCCTCTGACTGCTCTGGCTAATATATGCTCTGGTAGCACAGAGATGGTCGTGTTCCCGCAGTGGAGACTAAATAAGACCTGATGATGATGTAAATTCACCCTAAAAATCAAGGTTTAAATTTATTCGTATTGTAAGATGTGTCAAATTTAATGTTTTTAGGTGAATGGGATGTATAAATTTGTTAATAAAACCCTATCTGATCCTGGAAAGAGCGACTCAGCTCGCACTATGAACAACTCTTCAACTACAAACTATAGTCGGCAATCCCGACAAATAGGTAGCACGTGAGTGACCCGTTGATATATATAAGTATATAACTCTTCACATTTTTCCAATGGGAATAATGCCGATAATTTGAAAAAAAAAATAACATTTTCATACAAATTGCCAACAGAAGTTTTGTTTGGGAATGTATTTTTTGGAATTCGATCTGTATAAGTTAGTCCCACTGGAAAAGTTGTTTATATTGACGGACTGAAGTAGGACAGGGGTTTATTTACATTCACTTTCACGCTGGTCTGGGAGTAAAGAAAAAACATAGACTGTGCTTCTCTACCTGTGCAGATCGTAAAAGCCGATCGAGGGAATGGGCGAAAATCTTAGGAATCATGGTAATAGGCGATGCGGCTAGCAACCTATCACTATATTGATTCCGTTTTCCATCTCCACGTCCAGCAAAATGCTAAACGTGGCTTTAGGTCTTATAGACCTGAGCTCTGTCTACCCCGCAAGGGAAAAAGACGTGACAGTGTGTATGTATGTACAAATGTGCGATACGACATGTATCTTTTAATTACATTGACTTTAAAGTTTAATTTTAAAAGAAACGCTGCTCTACGAAGATTCTACAAGGGATTCTTTACCATGTGAGATGCGGAACCCTAAAAAGCCCCCAAAAAGCTGTATTGCAAATCGCTGACCTAGACAGCGATGTTTGTCGTTGTCGTTTGGATGTTGTAACGGTATTTTACACTCATCTGCAGTTCGGGTTCGTTTGTATGTATGTATGTAGCCAGGACAGCATACAGCTTGTATCTACGAGCGCCGTGGCGCAGCGGTCAACACGCCGGCCTGTGACAAGATGAAAAATGATCTTTTTCAGATTGACCTGGTTCTTGAATATTTATCTATATATGTATTTGTTATAAAATATAGTATCGTTGAGTTATTATTCCATACCACAAGTCTTACTTAAGCACTTACTTTGGGGCTAGCTCAATCTGTGTGATTTGCCCGTATATATTTATTTTATTATTTCTACCTTCGATAGTAGATACTCCCTTCCGCTGTAAGATACTTATTCTCTTCTATTTTTATTTTATGGCTTCCACCGAGGTTTCGGGGATTCTGCCAATGTCTTGTTAGTATTAAGCATACAGTTAACGAGTAGCAATCGAAGATGATGTAGGTCATCCATACTAATATTACAAAAAGGAAGGATTTGTTTTTTTGTTTGTTTGTTTGCATTGAATTGTTTCGAAACTACTGCACCTTTTTTTTAGAATTCTTTTACCTGTCCACAGGTAATTTATCTGAGGACAAAATAGGCTATAATTCACGCGAACTAAATCACGGGAAATTACTTGTACAATATAATGGGATACCCTACTAAATAATTATACAGTAGATGCGCCCTATTTGATGGAAGCCCAATAACTTATGTGATTTAATATATCATGTTTAGTTAAATACACTTTACTTATTCCGATAACTCGTTATACGAGACACTAAATGCCCTGAACTATTCGATAACTTCAGGAGCGACAGTTTACTTCAAAAAAGCTCAATTAGACCGTTCAAAGCGCCGCCCTGGAGCTTTTAACGAAGTTTATTTAGTACTCCTCGGTGGGTTTAAGGCTGAGTGCCCACTCGGCGGCAACTCGTTAGTTGGTCTTGGTACAAATTTACCCTAACCGTATTTAAGTCTTTACTATTTACAGAAAACTATTTTTTTAAAATATATACGAACAAATCACACAGATTGAGTTAGCCCCAAAGTAAGTTCGAGACTTGTGTTATGGGATACTAACTCAACAATACTATATTTTATAACAGATACACTTATATAGATAAACATCTAAGACCCATATAAAAGTAAATACTATATTAAATGAGTAAAATTTGCATAAACTTAAAGTATTTAAACTATAAAACTTAATTAAATTCGAGTAAGTTTAAGTTTAGGCCAAATCCTCTGACTGCTCTGGCTAATGTGGGGCTCTGGCGGTACAGAGAGGGTCGTGCCCCTGCAGTGGAGACTAATAATGACCTGATGATGATGATGAAGTTTAAGTATAAAGAAGATGAATAGGTATGATGACTGGGTCTTCAGATTCTTAAAATGTTTCATAATATATCAAAATGTGTCTAAAAACACCGTAAAAGTACACTTTCAATTTGATAACAATTCATTTACTATGCTAAATAACCTTTTAAAGTTGGTTGGGCAAGTCCATTTAAAAAGTATGAAAAAGTAAAAATAAACTTAAAAAAAAGTAAAATATAAAGCAACTTTTATTATAGGACCATTACAATAAACGCAATATTTAATATAGCTGTCGAACAAGTTACTCATACGTCCCATACATTTTACTAAACCGTGACGTCACGATAGAGTAGCATTTTCTGGGGAGCATATTGGTATAATCCAAAAAATGTGCAATTAAAACTGTAATATCTAAGAGAGTTTACGGTTTAGCATGGCGTTTTTTTCGCGGATGTGTCTTTTTTGGGAGGACTTTCCATAAAAGAACGAAAAAAAATATATAGTCATCATCCGTATTAAAGGGTTTTCAAAACCTGCCTCAGTGGTTAAGGCGTTTGCCTTGTTGACCTGGGGTCGTGAGTTCGATTCCCACGGAAAGCATACTTTGTTTAGTTATTTCTAGTTTGGTTAGGACATTGCAGGCATGAATCACCTGATTGTCTGATAAGAAAGATGATTCCGTGCTTCGGAAGGCACGTTAAGCCGGTGGTCCCGGCCATCTGGTAGTCGTTAAAGGAACCACGTCAGAGGTCGAGAGGCGGTTCCGAAGAACTCTGACACCAAGGTGTGCATGGTCGACTGACCGTGTCACCTACACGAAATGATGATGATGAGGGGTTTTCAAAGCAAGAGTGAATAGGCAATTATTTGAGTTTGCGTGTACCATCCTAGACCTCATCGTTGCTTTCCATCAGGCAAGATAAAGGTCAAACGCGCTCAAATTATTCATAAACAAAAATATATAAACATAAATGAATAAATCCGTGATCGACAGCTAATAGGCCGAAACTAACCCGAAACAATAACACCTTCTGCCGGAAACTTGGCGAGTGATTGATCCTTCAGGTGCGAGGATGAATAATTCACGAGGTGAAGTTCGGCTGCGGAAGTATCGGCATTTCTTCCTCCAGGTAAATACTGAGGTTTCACCCAAAAGTTATGGGTAAGGGGTTATTTATACCTATACTTCTTTTTTTTTAATATATATGGACAAATCACACAGATTGAGCTAGCCCCAAAGTAAGTTCGAGACTTGTGTTATGGGATACTAACTCAACGATACCATATTTTATAATAGATACTTACATAGATAAACATCCAAGACCCAGGTCAATCTGAAAAAGATCATTTTCCATCTTGACCTGACCGGGGATCGAACCCGGGACCATCCGTGTCGCAGGCAGGCGTGTTGATCGCTGCGCCACGCTCTTCTCACATCCCTGGTGTTGCAGTTGTCCATGGGTAGCGGTGTGCAGTTGTAAACTTGTGTCGTAGGATACCACTCAACGAGACTATATTTTACACCTCAAATGGCTCCTGACTATGACTTGCCCTAGTCAAAGTAGAAATAAATAGATAGGCTGAGGACACAAATGACATCCAGCGCTCATCATTGTGGCATCTACTTGATAGCATGTACTCCTAATGCAAGGGTTGCGGCAGGCTTATTGTCAGGGTCCTCTTATCATATTGTTATGCAACACGAAGAAGCAGAAAGCTAACCCACGGATATTCCAAATAATGTTTACAAATTATACTTATTACTACATTTCAGACTGTCTTTGTCTTTCTAGGTAATCTAGACAGAGAACTTAACGAGACTTGAGAACGATTTTAGTTAAGATGCTTCTAAGAAGCCTTTGAGTATTCTGGCGTAAGAATATTCATTAATTAGAAAACAATATGCTAAGCAAGGAACAGTCGGTTGAAACGAATCCCTGGGGTCGAAGCATGCCAAAGTCTTGTAACGAATACTGACTAATGAGTCACTGTCGCTGTAATAAATTGACACCGCACCCGGGCTGCGTGACCCCCGGGTGAGAAGGTCACGTGATGTGAATCATACGTAATGGGAATAATTGACAGGAATATTCCTTACACGGGAACATTGAGATTTTGATATCTTACTCCGTCTTATCGAATCGAATTAGTTTCTGTTAGATATGTTTTGACCAGTGCTTTTGGCGGTCCACTGCTGGACATAAGCCTCCCTTATCTGCGCCATACCTTTCTGTCCCTAGCTATCGCAAGTCAGTTCTTTCCAGCAGTCTCAATATCGTCCCACCCACCTAGCCACCGGATGTCCCACACTTCGTTCGCTATTTCTAGGATACCAATCCGTGACTACCTCCACCTGTCATCGTTCCTCCTAGCCAGGTGCCCTGCCCAACTCTAGATTCGCACTCTCTCGAGAGCACGTCGTAAACTTTCATTCGACGTGTTGCAAAAAGCTGACGATGATGATAATGACCAATGCTTGGCCTCGCTGATCGCCCTCTGTGTGTGTGATGTCGCAAAAGGTCTGGCTGACAATCAGTGCTGGTCACTTTTGTGTCCAGCCCAGTCAACTATAATAATTGTAGCACCTACACATTAAACAACTTAATTATATGTAATAATTTTGTATGTGTTACATAAACATCTTTGCCCTCTTTCTTTCTCTCATCGCCTTTGTTAGGATCCTGAACTGAGTAGCTGGTTAGCCATATAAAGCACGACAGAAGATTAGCCATGGACTGTTTGGTGCGGGATGTTAAATAAATTGCTGCTAGAGAACCCCACCTTTTCATATTTCGGCCTATTCCTTATGGAAAGTTTTCATTATGATTAGTAGTACGTATGAAAATATGACAAGATTATGGATTCCTTGTGGAAAGTTATTTATTATGATCAGTATGCCGTGTGGTTTCCGGCAGAGTAGAATAGGACCACTCCAAGTCTTCCCGTGGACGTCGTAGAAGGCGACTTAGGAAACACAAGCTAAACAAAGCTATAAACATCAAAGAAACCTCTCCTCTCCCGTCTGGCCAGCGTGGAGAGTGTAGGCCAAATCCTCTAACTGCTCTGGCCAATATAATGGCTTTGGCAGTACAGAGAGGGTCGTGCTCCTGCAGTGGAGACTAACAGGGACCTGATGATGATGATGATCAGTAAAGGTACGCTCGAGAATATGGCAAGGTTTAAATAGATTTACACGGTATATTATAAATAGTAGGACTGGTAAGACTGACCCCACGAGTATCTTAGGTCAAAGAAGATAGCATTTTATTGTGTCTGGGAGAATGGCATGTGCTTCCTATTATTATATTATCACGACTTTGTACCTATATACAGGGTAGACAGAGCCAAGGCGATAAGATATTAAGACCACGATTTCGGCGTATTGGTGGAAATAGTCTCGTTATACCGAGTGTCAATTTGCCCTCGATAAAGCCTTGAAGGGGTGACTCAGCCATTTAGTATAAACAATGCAGAGAGATAAAATGATATTTCTATACTTAGGTGTTCAAAAGGGCAGGTCAATTACAATATGAATGTCAAAAATATTTTGATAATCAATAGAAAAAACTTTTTTATTTGATACATCCAAGAAAAAAACACCATGCTAAACCAAAAACTTTTTTTGGGCGATACCAATAAGCTCCCCAGAAAATGCTAGTGAATTGTGACGTCATGGTTTGGTAAAATGTATATGACGTATGAGTAACTTGTTCGACAGCTATATTAAATATTGCGTTTATGGTAATGGTCTAATAATAAAAGTTGTTTCATATTTAGAAGAATATATAATGCTAATATTATTTTTTTCATTTTAAAATGAACTTGCCCAACCAACTTTAAATGTTTATTTAGCGATTATTGGTTGCTGAAATTCTTTTTGGGGTCTTTTGTTTTCTATTATGATCCCCATGGGAAAGAGGCGTGATAGTATGTATGTAAGTATGTATGTATGTAAGTATGTATGTAAGTATGTATGTAAGTATGTATGTAAGTATGTATGTAAGTATGTATGTATGTATGTATGTATGTATGTATGTATGTAAGTATGTATGTAAGTATGTATGTAAGTATGTATGTAAGTATGTATGTAAGTATGTATGTAAGTATGTATGTAAGTATGTATGTATTAAGATATGATGTTTCAATGAAAACTGCAGATTAATCCGTGCGCGCGAATTTTACTATTCCAATAAGTCTACACACCAAAGCCGCTAGGTCGCCCGCGTCGACTAGGTTAGTGCCCCAGCCTAGGGCACAAACCCGAAGCACTAACTCTGAAGCAATCCTGCTGGGGCCTCCAGGAAAATTGCTTCAGAGTGAGGCTTTGGTCTGTTGACAGCTTAAATAACCATGTAGACCAGTGGCTAAGGCGTTTGCCTATGACCAGGAGGTTGTGGGTTCAAATCCCATTGGCAAGCATACTTTGTGAAAAGTTGTTTCCAGTCTGATTAGGATATTTCAGGCTTTATTGAATCACCTGATTATCCGAAAAGATAGATGATTCCGTGCTTCGGAAGGCACGTTAAGCTGTGGGTTCCAAACGCCATCCAGCGTTTGTTTAAACCTATCCTAGGATTAGTTCTGTTCTACCCTTTGGGTAGCGGAGGTCAGACGGCAGTCGCTCACTCGGTGTGAAGACCAGTAACCTCGTCAAATCGCTTAGGATATGTAAACGGACCCCAGGGTCTGAGGGTTACCGCTGAAAATGCAACCTGGAATACGCTCGGGTGATGATGATGATAGTATTTTCCCATGTGGTTTTCCTATTTGAAATATTTAATTTTATATAAAGTGCAGCACATTATAAATAAACGATTTGCCAAATATTTATTAAAATGTAGGACTTAAGGACACAAACAATTATTCGGTCGCTGAAATATTATAGTGCGGCTCCATGGACGTATAAAAAAAGACTTTCTTTTTTATACGTCCATGTGCGACTCGTTTTGTATTTTAAGCAACTCATATAATCTTCCTAAGTTGATGTTATGTGGATTTTTCGTCGCTCGCAGCTAATCGCTCACTCATTATTTTTGTAAACCAAGTTAATATTTATTGACATTTAAAATTTGAATTTACAGTCACTCGTTTAAATACTACCCTTATAATATTAGTTGGGATGGCTTGACCGTGAGAAGTCCAGAGTAATGCACAAACTCAAACGCTCCTCGTTATGAAGCGTGAAATAAATACTCAATTTTTTAATTTAAACATACTTTTTTTCGACATTTCGAGCGACATATGAGTTTTTTTTTATTAATTCGAATGTTTTCGCCATGCCATTATTACTTCGTCCGATCGATCCATTGAACAAGTAGGTCAGTGTATCATATTTGCAATAGAATCGTTTACACACATTGTTAACGACAGATTGACATGTCCTACTTTCATGCTTGCTTGCTTTTCGTGTGTGTGGCCAACAGTGAGGGCAGATTTTTCAAGCCGCCGAAAGGCCTAAATATGGATCTTTTTTTCGATGGTGGACCATCGAACTAGTAAGTATAATATGCTCTTGCAGTGATACCTGATGATGATGATGTCTAACAATCGCAAAGTTAGAAAACATTAAAGTCTTTGAATGATTTCGACATTATTGTAGAAGAATCAAGAGACGGCGATACACCAATGAGTAATTTTTATGTCAATCATTTCCTCTTCTACTCTGTGTTACATAGGTAGGTATGCGGATACGTATTTACTTAAAGTAATTCCAGCCAGAGTTTTTGAGTTGCTCGAATTGTTGTGGAAACCTTACCCGACACTCACAATCAATAATTCCACTACAACATTTAATACAAATCTGTGAATACCTACATTGTATCACTACACCTATAAAAATAGTTTTGTGTTTACTAACATCAACAAAACAAAGTATTAATGCAACCCTTATCCAATAATAACCCCACTTCAACATAATATAACTACCTATCTATATCTGCGATACATCCATGTCACTAAAATCAACAAAACAAAGTATTAATGCAACCCTTATCCAATAGTAACTACTACAACATAATATAACTATCTATATATACATTTCTGCGAACCACCAAGTTCCAGCGTCCCGGTGAGGCGACAGTCGTGCCCGAAAATCGATTCTTGACCCGTTTGCACGCTAGCTCGCAACCCATGGGCTCAGAGCGGGGGCAGGTCCAAGCCTTAGGCGATAGCGTTTATCATGTAATTTGGGTAATGCTAATGGATCACCTCCACGACCGAGAGACTCGCGACGAGTCTGCGCGCGCTCCTATCTGATATTATTAAATATTCAATTCAGTAGGCAATACAATGGAGAATATGCAAGTATTTTTTTTATTTGCTTAGTGTAATCCCTAATAACCACAGTAAAAAAAATGAAAGAACTTTTAAAATATCTTAATGAGCGACGAAGATGTGATACTTCAAAGTTTAAATAAGAAAGAAAAGTCCGATATGGACTATTGACGTCAAAGTTTATATCATGTATACATTTGCCATAAAAAATAGTGTTTTCGCGAGTGAGATAAGACTTATTTTCGTAAAATCATTTTATCTCGTTTGATTTTCAACCAAATTTTATTCTGTTTTCACTTTCAGTACTTTACTATTGTATATTTTTGGATAAACTGGTAATATAACACATATTTTTTTTCATGCATATTCCCTACTGACTCTGGATTCGCTTGCACTCTGCCACTCGGCGCATACATGCTAAAGGTGCTAAAAATCATCAATCTGTCGCTTGTGTTGTTGAAATCTTCGTAAACGTATTCGACCAGAAAAAGGCTACTATAATTCCTATTCTAAACCTCAGAAGTATATGTTTGAAATACTTAAATTAAGTTAGTGATAGCCTTGGAAGGTAGCAAATAAAACTCGTGAATTTTTGCGCAATTCTAAAAGTAAAAGCTACTGTCAGCTTAATTAACGACACTTTCGTATTACTCCAACAAGTTAAACGGGTAATGAGGGTTGCCTCCTCCAAAAAAAAAAAACTGATTTTTAAAATATAGCCGTATTAACCATATCGAATGAAGTTTCTATCATTTTCGCTCATCGCTTTTACATTTGTTACTTTTCGGCTTTCGTATGATTGACTATTTTAACTTATATATGAACCGAAATGGATGTCGAAGTGACCATCAAATCGTTGTACACCGTAATTGTCAAAAGCTAGCAACTATTCCTGCTGAACTCTCATTGAATACACGAATAGCACCAATTACCGCATTTCACACATTCGTAATCCTCTTATAACTTGAGTCACGAGGTGACAAGCGATCACTCGGCAGTGTCGAGGCGAGCCGACAAAATGATTTCTGCCGATTCTGTCCTTTGCACTGTACAGTGAGCCACATAGATAAGTATAGCACTACTACTCGTGCAATAGTACTAGTAGTATGGGGATAGTATACTTTTCAATGTGGCCCACTGTACGTACACAGTGGGCAGAATTGGAGCTTGTTCGGTGATAGATTCAGTTATGCCGGTGTCTGTGGCCAGATATATTTATGTTGTGCGGCTACAATCGAAACGGGTTGGGATGCTGGGTTGCGAGTAAATACGAGTAGGTATAGAGTCATGTATAATGTCTATTTTAGGGTCCCGAACCCAAAGGGTAAAATAGGACCGTTATTATCCTGGCTATATTTTTTCGTCCATCCGTCTGGCTTTTCTTTTTAACAGAATTGGTAGATGTATTGATTGCCGCAATAACAACAAATAATAAATAAATGTAAAAACCGGACAAGTGCGTGTCGGGCACAGGTGTCGGGCGAATGACAACTTGATTTCACACTCGCAACGACCAAAAACATATAAAAATGAATATTGTATGAAATTTTATATTTTCCAGTACATTTTATAATTTGGTTGCCTATAAATAACTTTTTTGTTTGCACTTAGTCCTCAGCTCTGATAGTTTTCCTTTCAACTTCAGTATATATACTACTGCTGTATTTTTTTTCACGTATCTATATAAAACCGTTTAGCAGATAGAGGGGGGGACACTTACCTCTAACAAAAATTCGCACTTTAAAACCAAATATTTCGAAAACGGATCCCTGAATCGAAAAATGGTGTTCTCAACCTCACAATATTTTTTAAAGACCTATTTAACGTACCCCACACGATGGGTAAATAGAGAAAAAAAAAATTACTCCCCCACTTTACTTGTATGGGTCCTACCCTAAAAAAAATATTTTTTCAAGATTTTTTCTACGACTTTTTTGGCATGATTAATATACATGCCCATACCAAATTACAGCTTTCTAGTACTTATAGTCTCTGAGTAAAACCGCGGATGGACAGACAGACAGACAGACGGACAGACATGGCGAAACTATAAGGGTTCCTTGTTTACTACGGAACCCTAAAAACTGGTTGCGACCTTAGTTGCGAGTAGTCCAATTTTGATAATTCTTTTTATCGCAATGTGTATCCTCAATGAAGGTGAAGCTTTTCAGCGGTTTAAATTTTGCGTTAAAAAAGTTTAATTTTTATTATTATTTTTGTTTTAGAACAAAGGAGGATCGTGGCGTCAAGGCAGCTTATATGGGTAAAGTATCGGTTCTAAAACCAGTAGCCGACCCTGATATCTCAGATCTGTGGGAGATGGAAGCAGTCAGCTGGCAAGATTTCGCAAAGAACAGAAAGTTGTGGCGTTCCCTCGTCTCGGAGGCCAAGATCCACTTCAGGTCGCTGAGCCAGCGGAGCAAGTAAGTATGTTTCAGAGGTATTCGGTAATTTTTCCATGCTGTTCCACAAGTCATCATACCTACTACTGCACGAGCATGACCTTCTCTGTACTACCAGAGGCATATATTACCCAGAGCAGTTAGAAGATTTGGCCTACAATCTCCACGCTGGCCTGACGGGTTGGAGAGGTCTCTTTGATAAATAATAAATATATATGGATAAATCACACAGATTGAGCTAGCCCCATAGTAAGTTCTTATGTAAGACTTGTGTTATGGGCTACTAACTCAACGATACTATATTTTATAACAAATACATACATAGATAAACATCCAAGACCCAGGTCAATCTGAAAAAGATGTCCATAAGCTTTATTTAGCTTTGTTTCCTAAGCTGCCTTTTACGACATGCACGGGAAACCTTTGAGTGGTCCTATTCTACTCTGCCGGAAACCATATAAATAAATATAAATAAATATATACGGACAAATCACACAGATTGAGCTAGCCCCAAAGTAAGTTCTTAAGAAAGACTTGTGTTATGGATACTAACTCAACGATACTATATTTTATAACAAATACATACAAAGATAAACATCCAAGACCCAGGTCAATCTGAAAAAGATCGTTTTCCATCATGACCTGACCGGGGATTGAACCCGGGACCCCCGTGTCGCAGGCTGGCGTGGTAACCATTGCGCCACGGAGCTCGCCACATGGTGTTCCACAAGTAAAAACAATTTTTTTTTGGAAGATGACGAAGACTTAGCGTTTTACCAGTAGCGTTCGCATCTGTGGTTCACTTTTCGCCATCCCACTATAGCCATATGGCCTTTAGATCATATGGCCTTCGACTCTGTTAACCCCATAAAGGAGAAAGACGTGATTAGTATGTTTTTACGTCAAGCATGCGTGTCCGTCGTCACGAGAGAATGGGAGCCGATCCTAAGTGCGTTGTATGGAACTGCAAAATAATGAAAGTACAAAATGAACTCTAAATAGACACAAAATTACGTAACAAAATAAAAAGAACTTTGGTTTTTGGGGTATTTATCTATAACTGAAACGGATCTCTAAATCGAAAAACGGTGTTTAGCAAGCGACATATATTTTCGAACAACCTTTCCACCGACACCACACAACGGAATGACGAGAATAAAAATACATAGGAGGAACAACGTATGTATATTTTATTTTAGCTGTGCCAAAATATTATAGATTTAAAAAAAAAATTCGTCCAAAATATAGCTTTCAATAATAAAAGAACTAGGAGTAACTAGTCTCTGAACTAAACCGCAGACAGACATACTATATGGGTGCCTTCGTTGTTTACTATGAAACCCTAAAAATGTGAACGAGACCTATGGTTCTCAACCTCATATTTAGGGTTCCATCGTAGTTTTCGGTAATTTTATGGGACAATTTTAGCTTAAAAACCCCTTTAAAACCAACCTCAGGGCAGTATCAATAACAAATAAGAAGAAGAAGTGTACATTCCGGTGTTTCGCTGTTTTGTGATCTGGCTCCCAAACGATTAGCACCCCGTCAGCCAACGCACGTGTGGCTTCCGTCCGGGTCGCGGGTTCGAATCGGGGGAACGCACTGAGGAGCTGAGATTTTAATGTTTCAAGATTTGTATTGATAAACTTTTTATTTAAGAGTCGCCTGGACGCGCATGTTTCCATACAAACGGAAATAAGGAATTGTGATAATATTTGACAATTTTGGGGTAAAATTATTAAGCATTCAATCAATTAATCTCACTATAATCTACGCACGTTCTTATACAGCTTGGTAAAATTATCAATAGTTTAAGAATTATACGCCTCTCAAGATTTCTATACACATTTGGAAAGGCTTGTTATTCTCAAGCCATTGGTATTTTAACCAAGCTGTATAGGAACGTGCGTAGATTATAATGAGATTAATTGATTAAATGCTTAATTTTACTCCAAAATTGTCAAATATTGCCGCAATTCCTTATTTCCATTTGTATGGAAACATGCGCGTCTAGGCGACTCTTAATAGGCTTGGATATGGGAAACAAGCGCCACCCGTCTTTTATTATTTTACTCCTGAATCAATACAGATTAAAGAAATACAATACGGTAGTTGCCTCATGTTAAGATTATATAAAATTTGTTTCTAATGAGACTAATTTCTATCTAAAAACACTATAAAGAACACTTTTAATTTGATATCGATTTGTTAAGTGATCTTAAAGCTTCTTTTAAGTTGGGTGAATAGGAACATTTTTTAAAGTATGAAAATCTTTTATTACAATTATACTGTATTTTAGTGTGCAGAATTTATAGCAAGTTTTATTATGAAACCATTACCATAAACGAAATATTTCGTATAGCTACCAAACAAAGTTCTCACGCCACCCAAACGAAATACAAGCTTGTGACGTCACAAATATGTAGGCATTTCAGCGGCGCGTTTTCACGTCTAAAAACATGTGTCTTTAAAACTTTTATAACTGAAAGAGTTTTTTGTTTAGAAATGTATTTCTGTCACTATTGTGTTTATTGGCAGGTCTTTACATAGAAACATGAAAAAAAAATTAGTCAACATGCCCATTCAAATCTTCGGTAGTAACTTATATTATTTTTGGTAAGTATTACATGCGTTTCATTATTTTAAGTTTGTCAAATTCATGGAACTACTTTATACATTGCCGAACGTGGTCACTTTTGGCGGTAATTAGTAGTTGTGAAATGATGATATTCGTGCAAAATTGATACCAAATAGCCCCCCAACATTTATTTGTTACTAAAAATTATATATTCGTAAATAGACTTGTCGTCGCAATAGTCCACTACGTATTACATGACCAAATCTAATTACTAGCTTCGATCAGGTATTACATGATCAAAGTTAATAGCTCAAAAACTCACAGTGAAAGGTTTTGGGTGAGTTCATTACAGTGTCTTGATAAGATGTGAAGTCACACATGTTGCTTTAGTACAGTCCGAAGCAAACTATATGGCGGTTCGGAACATCGCGAGAGTCGATGCGCAGTACAAAATTTTAGGTTCAGCGGGGCGCGCGCGGGGAGGCGGGGTGCGTACAGCGCAGCTCACAGCTAATGTCCGAGCCGCCATACAGTTTGATTCGGACTGTACAAGTGTTATGAGTGATTGTTATGAAAGAACTGTGTCAAATTAAGTATTGTTTACAGGAATTGTCCTATAATAAAAGTAATAATAATAGTAATATTCTCTATATATGGAAATCACAAAAAGTATACGTAGTACCAATAGTCTTATCTACAACCGGAGTAATACCGAAACATCTTCACCATAGTTTAAAACTATTAGATCTACCACCACACACATATATCAATATGCAAAAAGCAGCCATACTTAATACGTGTCGAATTGTACGAAAATTCATGCAAGCTGACGAAATACCCGACCCCGTTGAAAACATTTCATGAAAAGCTCGATGTTTACTTGGCAATAGCCCGTAAATATCGGAAACAAACCAGCTTTAGCTGAGAACTACATATGTAGAAAAGAAAATAGTAATAAGTATTCTCTATAAATAATAAAATAAATAAATATATAGGGACATATCACACAAATTGAGCTAGCCCCACAGTAAGTTGTTAACTTGTGTCGCAGGATACTAACTCAACGATGCTATATTTTATAATTATATAGATAAACATCCAAGACCCAGGTCAATATGAAAAAGATCTTTTTCCATCTTGACCTGACCGGGGATCGAACCTGGGACCCCCGTGTCGCAGGCTAGCGTGTTGACCGCTGCGCCACGGAGCTCGTGGTAATATACTTAAAGTATAATTTTTCTCTATTAAAATACAATAGCTCCACCTCGGGCCAAGACCTGTTCAAGGGCGTATCATACATTGGTATTACCAGGACCGGGTCCTGGCTGGAGACCTACACTACATCAACTTCTCCAAAGGGCCTCTACGTGTTGGATCTGTATCCCCACGCAAACCCCTCAAAGGACCGGGGTAACACCCGTGACCCAAAAGGAGATACAAATAATGGTAATATTCTCTATCTCGTAGTAATATACTTAAAGTATATTTTTAGATAGATGGTTACGTAATAAATAATATTCAAAATCAACTCAGCAAGCGTGATTTCTATTTAGCACAACTCAGTGCTATCGTACTATGTTAAATAGGCTGTATAATGCGACCGGTTATAGAAGCAAATCATATTTATTTTTGGTTTAGCTTATTCTATGATTATCGGTTTGTTATCTACGAGTATGGTGTAAGTTAAAGGAGAAAGCGATTTCTTAGGTTTAACTAACCAAAAAAAAATGGGGACGAGCCCGTTTGCCGCAATCAAAACGCAACTATTCGGTGAAGGAATTTTATAGAATTCTTATTAACGTCTTAACCGCGACAATTTTTTTGATTGGTCACGAAAAGCGACTACATGACTTAGACATTCTTAAATTTTATAAATCGCGCGTATCTTCGAGTAACTTATTTGCTTACAAAAAACCGACAAAACACGAAGCGCGTCTAATTTAATGGTTCAAACCCATAACTAAAATTACTTACCTAGTTCTCGTTTCATCATCCTAATTATAAGATGAAAGTACAACGCAATAGATGAACTATCAGAATTGCACAAATAAATTACGTGGAAAAAGTCGCGATAAAAGGAATCTAGACGATATGTGTGCTTCTCTCGCTCAGGATTATCAACGAGTAAGTATAATTGATCTTGAGTCGATACACTCAATCGACAAAAATTACAATATATTCTTTCACCCTGACTGTGTAATCGAGAGACAAAAATCTCAAAGTTGTAGCAGTTGTAGCGTAATTGCTAAAGAGTTGGGTTCACATCGAACATGATCCAATAAAAAGATTTTAAAATTGTAGTACTTAAATATAATGCATTTTCGAAGTGAATACGATCACTTCGAAAATAATCCTATACTTGACAAAGAAAACGTATAAAGATGTGTTTATTAACAATCCGCTGCCGCTTGTCGCTCGTCCACGCCTCGGTTGACATTGAATCTAGTTCGTTCACTCTGATTGTGTAATCGCGTCGCAACTGTGACCCGCGACCTAGCGTCTGGATCCATCTGTCTGCAGCATTTGCATGTTAAAGACACAGGTATTTTTTTCCTGCGTGGTAGTACCTATCAGCGTTATAAGGTCTTTTTTAGTCTCCACTGCAGGAGCACGACCCTCACTGTACTACCAGAGCCTATGGCTCTTGTACAAGCGATAATAGCCAGAGGAGGAGGATATATATATCTTATTTTTTGTTCTAATTTATGTATGGTGTATATGGTATTTGTCTGCAAATAGTGCCTCCAGACTTCAGGTTGTTATCTCACTCAAGTAATCCGATTATCCAACCTGAGAAGTTGTAAGTTCGCATTGTACAAGATGACCACAGAGCACAAAGTCACTCGCGCCCTGCTAGAGGCGACAGTAATAATAATACCGCGTGTCAGCCCGCGCTCGGCTAGTAGGCGAAAATCACATACTCGGCCTGTCAATTCGTGCTCAATAAAACGTAACACAAGTACCTCTCTAGCCCGTCTAGCCAGCGTGGAGAGTGCAGGTAAAATCTTCTTGCTGCTCTAGCTAAAATATGGGTCTGGTAGTACGGAGAGGGCCGTGCTCCTTCAGTAGAGACTAAAAAAGTCCTGATGATGGTGATGGATACACAATAATGCCCTAATATGATAAGGTAAGTATCATAATCACAGTAAAAGGAATAACCAAAATTTTGATCAATATCACGAATATGTAAAAATTGAAGAAGCATTTCTACAATGACCTTGAAACTCAAAAACTTTAACAAACCCCTGACACGCTATCATCATCATCATCATCAGGTCTTTCTAGTCTCCACTGCAGGAGCACGACCCTCTCTGTACTACCAGAGCCATATAATAGCCTGAGTAGTCAGAGGATTTGGCCTACACTCTCCACGCTGGCCAGACGGGTTGGAGAGGTCTCTTTGATGTTAATAAGCTTTGTTTAGCTTGTGTTTCCTTAGTCGCCTTTTACGACATCCACGGGACACAGGAAATGTGTCAAAAAGGCGTCTGTTGGAGAGGTCTCTTTGATGTTAATAAGCTTTGTTTAGCTTGTGTTTCCTTAGTCGCCTTTTACGACATCCACGGGACACAGGAAATGTGTCAAAAAGGCGTCTCTAGCAGCGCGCGAGCGACTCTCGCATTCCTTGCTCTGTGACGGTGACTGATGGTGTCCAATGTCAAACGACTTTTGCATAACTCGTGTTTTCTCACAGGTGTGAAGAATAAGAGCTGACTAATAAATGAGTTGGCAAAAGGCTGAGATAAATTATGATAACGAGCTTACTTTCCCAGCAAAGATATTTGCGACTCATCAAATACACAGCGTGTCAATTGACCCTTGACATTCCTTTAAAAGGGCGACTTAATCCATCAAAATGACCCTTTCTAAAGGATCACCACTTGAATATAAAATAAATAATTTTCATACGAATTGCCAGGCCGCCCGAACACTTGTCTATGAAAATTTCTTTTTTTTTCCATCATTCGTCTCATAGTCAAAGACTGAAACATTTCTTTCAAGAAATGTCGAATACTATACTTATTATATTACTTAATCTTATTGCATGAAGGTGATTTGGGAGTCAGTGAAAATGTGTTATACCTACAAAAAGTATATCCCTACCACCTGGATAACCACCTTATATAATATTAAAAGTAGACTGCCTGCCAGTACGAACGAACTGTGGAATCAACTTCCTGCGGCGGTATTCCCGAATAGATATAACACGAACCTTCAAGAAATGATTGTTTTTTAAATGTTTTCTTGTCGCACCCCTGGTGTTGCAGTGGTCGATTGGCAGCGGTGATCACTTACTATCAGGTGAGCCGCTAGCTCATTTGCCGTCCTATATTATAACAAAGTAACGCATACCTACCAGCGTTTACTAAGAAGTCATCTTACCAAACCCACAACATGTTCCAGAAACATTGTCTTTTATGAGAAGATGATTGCGCTGCCTACAAAGTTGAGGTTTCTTACCTGAAACAATTAAAATACAGTAATCAGTACAAGTATGGTATCAGATACAATATAATACCAGAGACGATATAATACGCCGTGTGGTTCCCGGCAGAGTAGAATAGGACCACTCCAAGTTATCCCGTGGATGTCGTAAAAGGCGACTAAGGAAACACAAGCTAAACAAAGCTTATTAACATCAAAGAGACCTCTCCAACCCGTCTGGCCAGCGTGGAGAGTGTAGGCCAAATCCTCTGACTACTCAGGCTATGGCTCTGGTAGTACAGAGAGGGTCGTGCTCCTGCAGTGGAGACTAGAAAGACCTGATGATGATGATGATGAATCAGTACACAAGTATGGTATCAGATACAACATAATACAAGAGATATTATTATTCTACAGAAAAAGATGTCTCGACCTAAGTTTCAAAAAGTCTTCGTTAGATGGCAGTAGGTTAGGTCTACTGCTAGTTAATAGACTAATCAGGAAGTGTATAATAAAGATGGTAGAATGCAATTAGTTCAAAGATAAAAAGCAACCATACGGGTTGCATTTTATGTTTCAACTAATTGCATTTGCAATAATCGAAAATGCTTTTAAATTTTTTTTATCATGACATTTAATTAAAACAATGCACACTCAGTCCACATATATATAAGTAGTTTATAAGGTCTAACTAGAATTGTGAGTTGACGTCGCTTGGAGAAAATGTGCTGTGCAGTTTGTTGCCGCTTCTTCTGCACCCCGCTTTGGAAGCGGCCTAAACTTAGCCATAAGTAATTATTGACGTCAACAAAAATTTTTTGTTGTAAAAATTGTAAACACAAATATGACAATTAATAAGTGTTCAAAGAAACCTATAATAAACGATTGAATCTTGAAAAGGTATTTTAATACAAATATCTATAAAATTTAGCACGCGTAAAATTTGAGCGCATCTCTAGTTTCCACGAAATTTCGTGGACACGACAAAGATGATAGTACCACCATGATAATACTAACGCATAGATTGCCAACCACACGCAAAAATATTGGCCTCACTTGAGGCCTGCTATAAGCACTACAAGTGGCAAGCATGGCAGAGGCCACGGCAGTTAGTTCTACCAACTGTCAAGTTTGCCAACTTAGAACTATTTAAAAAAAATGCTCATGCAGTAAAGACTAAACTACCTAATGATGGTGATGATGATATTATGTATTAAGAAATGCAATAATGTACTATAAATAAATATAAATCAACTCATCATCGTCATTTCGAGTAGGTGACACGGTCAGTCGACCATGCCCATCCTGGTGTCAGAGTTCTTCGGAACCGCCTCTCGGTATAAATCAACTGAATTATGCATGTAATAATAATAAGAACTATGCATAACCCACTAGTTTCCCATTCAATAGTTCCCCTCTGGCCAAGACATGTCCAAAGACCATACATTGGTATTTCCAAGAATTGGTTCTGTCAGAAAATATATCTAGTAACGCAATAATTAAATAAAAACAATAATTAAATTGGCTTTGGGATGAGTTAAGAATAAGAAAATCAAAACCATGGGATGAGAGAAGATAGGATGAGTAAGGAATTAAAATTTGGGTTAAGTCAAGAATTTCCAAATGCATGGGATGAGAATACGTGGGATGAATACGGAATAACCCGGCTGGATTCCAAAGGAGATATAAGAATTATACATAATTCAGCTAATTTTGAAAATTATTAGCTTATTTGCTTAAGCCTTCACTGGTGATATCATTTCTCAATGAGATGACGATGTGAATGTGAGTCAGCGAACAGGCGTGGGAGTATTAGGTGCCCGGAGTGCCCGGCCACATCTTTTGGTATTATTTGTTTTGTTTGTTTTTCGTGTGTGTAAGTGGCCAACACCAGTGTCAGATTTTTCAAGCTGCCTCAAGGCATCTGACGTCATAGCTTAACGACTATCATCACTGATGACAGCCAAGACCAACGGCTTAACGTGCCTTCCGAAGCATGGAGGAGCTCGGGATATTTATTATGCCACTTGCGGTCGCCCATCCAAGTGGGGACCGCACCCGGGGTTGCTTAACATGCGTAAGCGCTAATAATGCTTACGTTCACTAAGTTATCGGGCTCCCCTACTTTGATATAATTTCATAATTTTGCATTTGGTAAATTAAGAAATCGTCTCATTACCGCCAGAAGTGCAGTTTGGTACTAAAATAAATAAAATGACCGGTGTCGCTAGTTTCATTGAGGTAAGCATACAAAAAAAAATTATGGATGTAAGCCACGTAAAAAATAAATTCAGAAGAATCTTATTCAAACAGAGATTACATAGCAAGATATTAAACTTCGCTCCAAGAAAATAATAAAAATTAGTATTAATTTGAAATGAATATTACATTTTCACTTTATTTTTTCGATCCTAAGCTTAAATCCTTATTCTGTGTTTATGAACACTTTGTAAGATGAACTTCTGAGAAATTAATTTCTACAAAAATTTTATTTCATAGAAAATTAAATGAATATTACATTTAATTTCTTTTCAATACCAAGATTAATTTCCTAAGTACAGTATTTTCGCCTTCATCGAAATAAATGTTTGCGAAAAACCTGCGAAAAAAAATAATTTCACTTTGAATTATGTTTATAGCTCTGTCAAAAGAATCACGTGGATTGTGTACAGTCATGAACATTTTTCATTTATTAATAACTAGCTGTTACCCGCGGCTTCGCCCGCGTAATTTATAGCCTATGTCCTTTTCGGTACCCTAACCTTTGTGTATGCAAAATTTCATGATGATCGGTTCAGTAGATACGGCGTGAAAGCGTAACAAACAAAAAAACAAACAAACTCACTTTCGCATTTATAATATTGGTTAGGATTAGGATTTATTGCACTTTAAAAAACAAGTATACAACAAATGGACTTCTGCCATACGGCTATGGCAGAAAGTGAAATGACAATCAAATCCCTGCCCCCACCATGTCGCCCCAAGATGGAATGGTGCAACGAGAATTCAATTGTTTTATTAACTTATTATATATCCTTACTAATATTATAAATGCGAAAGTGAGTTTCTTTGTTATTTTGTTTGTTTGTTACGCTTTCACGCCGAATCTACAGAACCGATCATCATGAAATTTTGCATACACATAGGTTAGGGTACTGAGGAGGACATAGGCTATATACCACGCGGGCGGAGCCGCGGGTAACAGAGTTAGTTTATATATTCGATGTTAAAACTTACGCGAGATAATTCCATCATGGAAGCCCAGCTTTACTCACGTTGTATTTGGGCGGGTTCGCCGCCTAGTTTCGGTCTGCCACTCGTCCTTGTCGCACTCGCCCCGATGATGAAACTTTATTTATGTCTTATCTCGTCGAAGCCGGGTTTCCATAACGTGTAAATATTCTTTAAGAGATTCTGATTCTATTATAAAATTCTTGCTGTTACCCGCGGCCCCGCGGCTTGGCCTGCGTGATATAGCGTATACCCTTCTCAGTGCCCTAACCTATGTTTTTGCAAAATTTCATGATAATCGGTGCAGTAAGGGCCTAAAAGCGTGACAAACAAAAAAACTCACGCATTCATAACATTAGTTAGGATTGACGGTTTGTTCAGAATCGTTCTGTAATTTAATGTTCGTGACTGTACAGTCATGTTTCCAGAATCGCAAAATCCGGAGAGTAACTTTATTTTCTACGAAAATCTTTTCATTAATTTACAATTTCAGATATTTTCCAATGAAGTTTTATGTTCGCGAGTAAATAAATGAATCAAGCAATATGGCATATTATTATACGGTAATGTCTTGACTATCTGGCTGAACTGCCTCCGTGGTCCAGTGGGTAAGGCGTTCGCGTCGATGACCCGGGGGTCGTGGGTTCGATTCCCACGGGAAGCAGTTGTTTCCAGTTTGGTTAGGACATTGCAGGTATGAATCATCTGATTGTCTGATAAGAAAGATGATTCCGTGCTTCGGAATGCACGTTAAGCTAGAGGTCCCGGCTGCCATCTGGTTGTCGTTAAAGGAACCACGTCAGAGACCGAGAGGCAGTTGCGCAGAACTCTGACACCAGGGTGTGCATAGTCGACTGACCGTGTCACCTACACGAAATGATGATCTAGCTGAACATCATTCAGTTCGCTAGTTAAACGGCCCCGTTTAATTAGTGGCTAGGTAATTAATTTAATGGCTGATTAAGTTATTCCGCTTCAAATTTTCATCTGAATCACGTCTTTATCCTTTACGGGGTATACAAAGTCTAGGGACATAAGACCCAAAGGTAACGTTGCCATGTTGGTGAGCTTTGTATACACAGCAGAATGAATTCAAGTACTGTGTAAGTGATAAGTGACCCTAATAGTGAGAAGTAACCATAGAAGTAGGAATAAAAGATTTTTTTTTATCTATGGTTATGGCACCACACATAGTCGTGTACACCGATGAACGGTTTTGTTTATAATAGGCATAAAACATAAATTTAAAAAAATCGTCTTTTTGGCATAAAACATAACTTTGCTAGTATGAAGCGCTAAGCGCCACACATGTGACTACTGCCTGTGCGTAAAGAGAAGTAGCTGACAAATTCAAAATATTTTTTCAGGTAACTTTTGACAACTCCTCTTTACGACGTTTTGATGGTCACTTCATCATCCATTACAGCTTTCGTATGATTGACTATTTTATCTCAAATATAAAAACCGTAATGGATTTAAACTTTGTGCACCGTCATTGTCAAAACTGAAATAGGCCTTTGGGGCGATATAATTTGAAGAGAAAAATAAGTTTCTCCAGAACGTAGCACAATGAGGCTTTAAAATAGGTTATTCAAAGTTATCGAAGGTCCTCGGGGAAGGTCGGCGACCGTGACCTGCGATGGTCTAGACTGCAGACGCAGTTACGACCTTCAGGATTCCGATGAGCCATCCCGACTTACAGTACACCGACTTTAGAGTTGAATTACTATTTAGTGGACTGTATTTTAACAAGATAAAGGCAGATAACTTCAATTTAGCGGACTGTAGCGTTGCAAGGTAAAGGCTAATTTAACCAGTACACCGACTTTAAGAGTTGAATACTACTATTTAGTGGACTGTAATATTGCAAGATGAAGTCTAATATTACCAGCAAAGTCCGTACTACGTAGAAACTTTATTATACAATAGTAGCGACTTATTAGACGCAAAAAATTAAATAATAAATTAATCATCTCTTGGTATTTGTTTTTATAGATATGTTAAATTAAACATAGTATAGTATTGAAAATATAGTATTACGGTATCAGGTAATAGCCCTGTGGCAGACGAACAGACAACGGACATATTTATAACACCCCTCTTTATGCATTAAGGGTTAAAAGTGTTGATGATCGTCGCAATTATTTTAAGTTGTAATTAATATTTATTTAAAGTTATATAATAATAATCCTTACTGAAAATTCTCGTTAATTCGATGCAACAGTGAAATCTGATAATTAAGTCAAACGGTCAATTGAGAGATTCAATAAAACGCATCAAGCGACGGAATTAATATTAATTGAACACAAGTTGACTTTATTTGCGGCTGAACGGATTATTTTACGCGACATTTACAAAAAGAGTGTAATGTTTCAGGGCAAGTTTCACCATTTCTGATTGCCTTACTCCAAACACTAAATAATCTTAACTAAAGACATTCCTCTTCAACATGTAGTATATAATATAGTGTATATAATATAGTATGATAGTATATGGCTCTGGTAGTACAGAGAGGGTCGTGCTCCTGCAGTGGAGACTAGAAAGACCTGATGATGATGATGAAAGACATTCCTAGGGCGCTTCAGTACGCGACACTAGCGCCAGCCAGGAATTAATTCTGTTTATTTTATTCTTCTTATTTGTTGTTATAGCGACACCATGATATACTGTATTGAAGTGAAAACTTCAATACTATACATACATACATATTATCACGCCTCTTTCCCATAGGGGTAGGCAGAGACTATGGATTTCCACGTGCTACGATCTTCACAAACCTCTTTCGCTTCATCCACATTAATTACTCTTTTCATGCATGCTCGCCGGTTTCGGGTACTCCTTACATCTCCTTTTGCGGGAATGTTCGCAATTTGGTCGCGATAAGTTCGACGAGGCCGGCCCTGACCGACTGTCCCAACCACATCTGCTGCATATATACCTTTCGTTAGTCTTTTAAATACTATCACTTATAATTTAATAAATTTCCTAACAGCCGGAAGCAAAAGCCGGAAAGCGGACCCCGGGCTCCGAAGCACCCCAGCTGAGGATGCAACTGGGACAACGCTCAAATGAGAGAGAGAGAGATTTCCTAACAGCAGTCACCAATCCATGGATGTGTGTAGCACGCTGTAACACAAACATACACGCACATTCACGCAAGCGCCCTGGGGTACTAGTTTTGTGTATTTTTGAACTAGTGACACTCTGCTTCGAATAACTTTTGTATGGAACAACAGCTCGTTTGCGAACGGCGAAAGTCCCAAAATCGTACCCCTGCGCCATCTTACGAATTTTCATTCTGACGAATCTGTGGGTCACGTGACCTGTCGCGAGTTTAACATTTTTTCCCCATCACAAAGAGTGCACAGCGCCGCTAAAGATGTTTTCATTTCAAAAATAAGTTTGTAACTACTACGGTTCAGGTATAGCCTTTGTGGCAGGCGAATGGAAATATAATACTCCTCTTTTTGCATCAGGGGTAAAAACGCATAATGATCGTCGTAATAAGCTTTACTCTGAAAATTGTCGTTATTTCCAATGCGGTCAACTGAGAGGTTCAATAAGACGCAGCAAGCGACGGTGGAATTAATATTAATTGAACACAAGTTGAGTTTATTTGCGACTGAACGGATTACTTTACACGACAGTTACAAAAGTAGGTGATAAATCATCATCAGGTATTTTTAATCTCCACACGAGCAGTCAGAGAATTTGGCCTACACTCTCCACGCCAGCCAGACTGGTTAGAGAGGTCTCTTTGATGTTTTTAAACGTGTTTGCGTTTTGTGTTTCCTAAGTCACCTTCTATGACAACCACGGAAAGACTTGGAGTGATACTATTCTACTCTGCCGGGAACCAGAACGCTTACGTGATTAATTCGTAAATAGACTTGCCTTTGAGTATTCAGGCGTTAATAAATAAAAAAACTCAATATAAGTAAAAAAATAATGTATACTGACAAATAACATAGACTGGGCGAGCCCTAAAGTAAGTCAGGTTTATAAATATAGTTACATTTTTTAAGCAATTTTTAAAATCGGTCTATTACTTTTGGAGCCTATTCAATGCAAACAAACAAACAATCAAATCTTCGTCTTTATAATATTAGTAAACATGAATATAGATAAGTGATCGATTAGGTTCCGATGTGATAAGTAAATCACTCCACTAATCCGTGGTTACGTAAGTCATCGTTGACTCACTGTAAACCATACTATAATATCATACTGTGTTTGTCACAAGTATTTGTGAGTAATTCCACAACTCGTCTCACGTGCCTACGGCCCATTTGGGACGAATTGATGAAAATTAAAATTAATTAAAATTATATTTTGCAATTCGTCCCATGTTTATAAATGGTACATTCAGTAGAAAATGTTTTAGTGTAGTGTAAAATTTAGATTTTTTATGTAACCGACATCGAGAGCCACGCAGAACATTTTTTTAAATGGTACTTATCTCAGTTTTCTTTCAAATGATTTATTTCAAATGGGGGCTGTATACCAAACAGTGGACCCTGTGAAATTTATATATCATTTTAGATGAAACAATACGGTAGTTGCCTAATGTTAAGATTATATAAAATTTGTTTCTAATGAGACTAATTTATATCTAAAAACACTATAAAGAACACTTTTAATTTGATATCGATTCGTTAAGTGATCTTAAAGCTTTTTAAAGTTGGGTGAATAGGACCATTTTTTAAAGTATGAAAATCTTTAATTACAATTATACTGTATTTTAGTCTGCAAAATTTATAGCAACTTTTATTATGAAACCATTACCATAAACGAAATATTTCGTATAGCTACCAAACAAAGTTCTCATGCCACCCATACAAAATACAAGCTTGTGACGTCACAAATATGTAGGCATTTCAGCGGCACGTTTTCTCGTCTAAAAATTGACGTCTAAAAACATGTGTCTTTAAAAGTTTTATAACTATAAGAAATTTTTGTTTAGAAATGTATTTCTGTCACTATTGTGTTTATTTTTGGCAGGTCTTTACATAGCAACATGAAAAAATTTTTAGTCATCATGCCCTTTACCGGTTGCCTTAGATAAATCATAGTAAAAACATTTTTATCTATGACCAAACCACAGCAAAATGTAACGATCCTTAAAAAATATTTGCCTTGTCTTACTGACTGTACTAAGCGTTGATAATATTTAAAACTCCATACAAAAAATAATGAGATGAGTTACAGAATGAACATATTGTAAATTTTGATTTTCTGCAATTCGTCTCAAATGGGCCGTAGGTATGTGGGACGAGTTGTGGAATTACTCGTATTTGTCATCGGCCAATCAATGAACCAAGACGTTACTCATTCTTTACTCTGTATACGTATCATGTTTCTCATAATTTCTTATGTTTGCAGGTGTTCGTCTTATAACCCTCGACGCAAAGAGGGGAACTTATTATAATTTTGCATACACATAGGTTACGATACAGAGAAGGACATAGGCTATATATTACGCGGGCGAAGCATCGGGTAACTGCTAGTGAGCTATAATTTAACGGGAGAAGTCGCGGAATTGCTACTGTGAGATAAGTCGGCAGACTGTCACCGATGGTAATAGGTAAGCGTTAATAATGCTTACGCTCACTGGGCTATCGAACTCCGAATTTCTATCTACTTGAAAGAGGAAAGTGATCACATTTTAGATTTATTCCGTGCTCCCAGTATGGAACATTTTTCTATGAATACATACATACATACTACATAATATCCCGTCTTTTTCCCTTGCGGGGTAGACAGAGCCCAGGTCTATAAAACCTAAACGGCCACATAATGCATGTTCGTGGGCATGTAGGAAAAGAACGGAATCACAATAGTGATGAGTTGCTAGTCGCATCGCCTACTGACATGATTCCTTACGCCCATTCCCTCGATCGGCTTTTACGATCTGTGCGGGAAGAGAAGCAGCTGGTACATTCTACGTTTTTTCTTTTCTCCCAGACCAGCGTGGTGGCTAGTAGGTATATAAAAGTCTTCAATTTCCATGATGAAAGAATGCATATGCTAAACTTAAGGTTCATTTACATACGCATATGCCGGGATGAGGTGGCTTGCATATATTTAATATAAACTGTAATCAAACGGTGGCGATCAACATAAACAGTGAAAAGTTTTGCACAAAAATAGGTAGCCTTACCGGTAAACTCAGTCTACCCCGTTAAAGAAAAAGACGATTTTGATAAATTTACATTTATTATTAGAGACGAACGAATATAAATCGGCAGAAATGGATTGTTAAAAAAATTAAAGAATCTTACAAAGTACCGAGTAGTGCAGAAGAGCTAAGCAATCTAATACGAACGTTTCCTTTCAAACTGCATTTTCCCATTTTTGCTAAAGGGTGCGGGAATCGGGAAATCCAACGGACATTGTCACAATTGATGGGAATTTCACTGAAGCACCAACGTACTTTGTCACAATTGATGGCCATTTCAGACAACTAAAAAACCAACGATTGGAATTCAACATTAGAAAAGTAGTAATAAAATCCTGGTAGGAACTATGTCTAAGGTGAAAGCGTCAAGACAAAGCAGTGTCCCGCTTGCATGATAGTCCAATCAACGAGGCTTTTGTAACCCGAATAATTCTCCCGCCTGTGAAACTTGGTATATGACGGAAGTATGTAATATTAAACGTTATAGATATAAAATTATCCTTCAAATTTTATAACGAGAAGTTAGGTATTTTTACATAAACGTAATTTTATTTTATAGCTCTCTGTGAAAAATTCCTCAGACTGAAATTCTTGCTCTTTACGTACCATACCTATGTACTACTTAGGTACTTAAATTATGCGTGTGTAATAATCGAAAAATTTATCAGTTTTGGATACACCCTAAATTCAACTTTTAATATTTAATATAATTTAAGTTGTGTGGGTGCATTCCTCGTAAAATATTAACTATCCGTAGTTTCTACACTTAATATTATAAAGAGGAAAAACATGATTGATTGTTTGTTTGCATTGAATAGGCTCCGAAACTTCTGGATCGATCTAGGCTACAGGAAAAAAGAATGAAAGAAACGTAATTTCATACATACGCACGTAAAACATTATTCCTTCTGGGTGGGTAAGACGGGTAAAAACCAAAATGAGGTTAATAATCTTTCTACAAACCAGAACACATCACTAATAAAAAAGTGAACCGTCAACAATATTCTGTCAACAAAGAAAAGTTCGCGGATTTTACAATTTTCATTTTAATACAATACCGTGACAAACAAAATCGAAAATTTACAAATATTCGAAAGGTACCTAAATCCCAAAAATACCTGAACATTGAAGCTGCCATACAACAAAGAGAATAGAAAAATATTTCACCACGCACCGTTCACAAGTCACACTGACGGAATAGGGATTGTCATGAGAGTCACTGTGAAATCGATTTACAAAAATCGAATCGATGTCGCGCCGCTTGATTCCCATACGAGGCGACGGAAATTGCTTGTTTAGGTCGGTTTCAGTGTGCGTCTACGGAACCCAAGAGAGGCACCGCGAGATTCGACTGCGCGCCATCGAGCGCATTGTGAACAACTGGAATCGATATAAAGACTTCATCATCGGCGATCACTCGTACGGATATAATATGCACAGTGCAACGGATTACAGAAATCTAATGTCTAGGGATGGGGAATACGCAGGACATGTCGAATTGCACAGTGTGGGCGAAATTTTTACAGACTACACGTTCAAAGTGCATAGAGACGGGTGTTCGAGAACCATAGACTATGGGAATGGAAGAATTATGAAGCATTTGTTGTTTTCGGGATATTTAGACGCGGGTCACTACAGTGTTTTGGAGTATTATTGATTTATAAAAGTGTGTATTTTTGCTTGTTAGTTTTTGCTTTCCATTCAGTTTTTGACACATTAGTATCATGTCAACTTGCATGTTATTCACAGAGCCATTGTGAGATGTTATACGTTAAGCCTATTTTCTCTGGCATCACCCGACCGCAAATTTCCGTAAGTATCGTATACAATACCTAAGCAATTACACCTGAAAACCAATAATGTGGTTGTACTACTACTGAGCTATGTTTAAAGTTAACAAAACACTATACCTACATACTCCATAGATATTCTGATACTTGTAACATTTCGGGCAAAGAATCAAATTCGGAATATTGTATCTCCAAGCCATTATCAGGTTTATTTTCGTCGCCATTGCTGCTCTCTGGTCATCTTTGGTGAGACTATCAAAGCATATGCTAGTTTAAAGCATGTATTTTATGTATTACTTTACAGCCATTAATAAAAATAAGCATATTTTATACACATATGCCGTGCTCCTGCAGTTGAGATTTAAAAAGACCGAATGATGATCACAATAAGCAACCTCTTCCAGGCGACCTAATACATAAAATGGTCCAAATACGAATATTCCGTTGGCCGAAATCGAAAGCAAATATCAGTTCTGTGTGGCAGCGCAATAATTGTGAAGCGGGAATTTTGAGCCAAAAATGCGCCAGCAAAATTCACACCTATTATTTTCGGAAAATGGGTTTTTATTTTTAATCCGTGCATAGCGTAGGAAAGTCTAGGAGTCAATGACTTTTATGAACAAACGGCAAAAACATTGCCGCTGTCATATATCCTCTTACGTGCTTTTGTTCACTAAACAGCAATAAAAAGCAACATTTTATTTATTGATTAGGTAGCTGTCAACACACAACTATTGAAAGACGTAAGCAAGATGGAAGTAAGCAACTAAAGAAACTAATAATCTTTCAGATAAAAAACCAGCCAAGTGCGAGGTGGTATCGCACGCGAAAGGCTTATACTATACTTGAATATGATACTGCTTTTGAGGGATCAACATTTTATACAAAAATTATATAGCAACATGAAACGGATGAATAACTTTTAGGGGTGGGACTAAATTAGTACCTAAGTAAACGAGTATAAATGAAGAGAAAGAGTCTTCGGGCTAAACCCCTATAACAAAACAATTTGGATGTTTGGTTAGGTTAGTCGGATTTTCCTCCCGAATGGATTCCATCATGTAGCGATGGGGGAGCTATGTAGCCGCAGCCTTACCAGCCGCGGTGAAATTTAGTGGAACAGGGCGGAGGGCTCTTGAGGGTCCGGGCAACCCACCTCGCCGAAGAAGATAACCTCGAGGAAGACGACTTAGACAACCTCATTGGTGTGGGCTGGCTGTGGGGTGGTCGTATGTGGCACACGGACGAATGGCCAGACATCAGAGGCTTAATAATTTTGTTTACGGAATAATAATGCAATATCAAGAAATAACGCGAAACATACCGTTTTTTCCAGACGTTTCGGCCGGGTTACACCGACCGTAGTCACTGGGCGACTATACGTTACGATATACGTTTATTACAGTTCCAATGAGTCTAGACCTGCGTCGACACTGGCGCCGTCTCATCTCCCGGGCGCGCTGTCAGCTGGCTCAGCGGCGGCAGCGGCAGAACATCTCCAGCGGCGCAAGTAATCCCAATAAAACAACTAAAGTCTAGCTGAGCCGTTTAGGGTCGTAACTTTGGGACCGTAAATAATCCTTACCTTGGACCATTTGACATTTCCCAAAAATTTGATTGAGTTTTCTCTTGACCACAGGGCTGGCCAATGTCTTGGCCAAAAGCCCAGCATTGCCATCAAAAGTATCTTCGTTTAATCGTAGAATACATAAAAAAGGTATAAAAAATAAAACCCTTTTTAAGCCAGTTTAAATTAATACGAAACAATATCCTACTAACTGAATTTAAGATTATTTATCAAAGAGCAAGCCGTGCGATCAAGTGACATTCAAACTTTTTAATCCGTTACACCACTTTCGAAGTCGGAGCCAAGTTCCCACCGTACACACAGGGCTTCACGTTATGTCATACTTGGTCCTGTTTTGTTGTTGAACTAAGTTAACTTTGAAAGGTGTAAAAAGGATACCAACACTTTTTAATCCGTGTATTGCGTGATAAAGGAAAATCTACGAGTCAATATACACTCTTTGAACAAATCATACTATTAAATAAAGGGGCTGAAATATTGCACGGTTTCCAATTGCCTTTCATAAATTGTCGCTGTTATCCATACAATATCCTTAAAACTGAAGTAAAGAGTATGAATCAAAGAGCAAACAGTAAGATCAAGCTTAACACCACTTTCAAAGTCTGAGCCAAGTTCCCACCGTAACATACAGGGCTTCACATTATGTCATACTTGGTGCGGTTTTTTTTGTTGAACTAAGTTTACTCTGAAGTAGGATTATTTTAATAATATTTACAGCTTTTATAGCACTACATATTTCATGCTGGTCTGGAAGAATGGAAGACACGTAGAAGTACAAAGTGATGCTCTTCCCGTGCAAACCGTAAAAGTTAGGTGAGGGAATGTACGACAGTCTAAGAAGCCATGATGATAGGCGATGAGTCTAGTGAACTATTTCTGTTTCATTCCTACGTAAGTTTACGTACACAAAGGGTAAAAACGGGACTATATTACTCAGACTAGTTGTATATGGCTCGTGCAGTACATAGAGGGTCATGCTCCTGCAGTGGAGACTAAAAAAGACCTGATGATGACTACTAAGACATCACTGTCCATCTGTTTGTCAACAGGCTGTTTCATGAACCGTGATAGCTAGACAGTTAATTTTTAATAGACGATGTTATTTTTCTGTTACTGCTGTAACAAGTAATACTAAAAACAGAATATTGTTCTAACATTTAACGGGGGCTTCCATTATAACAAACATGGTTTTTTGCCGTCTTTTGCTCGATTTTAATAACGGCAACAGGTTGAAATATTCACAGAATATTTAAATAAATATTTAAGTGGGGCTCCCATACATACCATAGATCTTTTTGCCGTTTTTTGCTACACAGTCTAATCGTATTGTAAAGATGTTGATGTTTAGATTCAACAATCACTAATTAGACGAACTTTGTTGAACAAACGGTGATTGCCGTGGGGTCCGAAATATCGTATTACCAGATTGGAGACGTCACCCGATCTCTAATTAACGGGCCTCTTGTGACGTCATTAGGCTCCGTATCTCCGTTTACTCACAGAAAGGGCAATAACATAACTAACGACATTCCCTTAGAATAAAGTCAAAGGATATTTCATTTTCAATGGACAAATAATAGAAATATTTAAATAAATAAAATAAAACGACTGTCCTTTTCACAGTTAACGTATTGTTTTGCTGACGTCACATATCCTATGTATGGTACTCCGGGAAGTATAATTTATATATAGACCCGAAAATGCGTTTTTGAAGGACGAATATGGAGTTAACTTCAGCGTAGTTACCGTACAATAATATACCATAGAAAAGGACACAACTGAAGTATACCAAACGCGCAGTGTTAACGTCAGTCAGCTGTCTTATTTATCTAACCGCGTAAGCCGCAGAGCTAAGTTTACCCCTAAGGTACGGTGATATATCCACCTCATAGGGTCAAGTTTCCCAAAAACATACAAATCAATGTCGCCTAAACATAGGCATTATTCTGTAAAACTTTACGGTTTTCTTTGACGAGCTCCGTGGTGCAGCGGTCAACCCGCCTGCCTGTGACACGGAGGTCCCGGGTTCGATCCCCAGTCAGGTCAAGATGGAAAATGATCTTTTTCAGATTGACCTGGGTCTTGGATGTTTATCTACCTATATATATGTATCTATTATAAAATATAGTATCGTTGAGTTAGTATCCCATAACACAAGTCTCGAACTTACTTTGGGGCTAACTCAATCTGTGTGATTTATCCGTATATATTTATTTATTTATTCTACCACATCCCGATCCCGTTTTGAGCATGATTGTGTCCCGCACATATCCTACACTCATGTGCTCTCAATAAATACCCTTCTTCTTTCTACCCCCGCCTCAGGTAGCATGCTCAAAAATCATCGATCGATTTTTGAGCATACTAATGAGTAACATGCTTATTTTACCTCACGCGTGCTACTAAGTTGCTTGTGCTCAAAACCAGCACGGATTATGCTATTATGTAGCATGTGTTCTTTTAATATTCTTTATGCAGCCGGCTCGGGTGGTTAAACATTTGTCAATGATTTTAATAAAATATTGCTGTCATTTTTCCGATAGCGTGCATTGTACAGGCGCGCTGAAGTGACCTACATTTATAGTCTGTCGTTCAGCAGCGGCTCGCCCTTCGGTTTCAATTTATATTCTATGCTTTTATTCATTGTTGACTTAGGAAAATTTCTATTGACGTAATGTCGCTCTCGATAAACGTTGAAAGTAAAATGAGATTGCATTTAACAAGTGCTGCTTTGATAAATGCATGGTAAGTGTTTGAATTTATTTTGTTTCATGGGTTCTGTAGCAGATTTAAATAGAAAATGGTTCGTTAAATCTGTCTGTCCGTATGTCACAGCACTTTACTCCGAAAGTATTTGTACTATACACTGTTGTAACTTGGTAGGTCGATGTATTCTGCGAACGACTATTGTATTGTTGTACAAAAATAAAAGAATAAGGGGGAGCAGCCCCATACATGGAACTGAAACTTTTAAAAAAACATCAATCCTACACGTGGAATGTCCACATGTGTTCTGACAATGAGGTTCCTAAAATCAAGGGCAGGGGCTGGAGAGTCATTTGACTAAAATCCGGAATTCATTGCTCAAAACAATTTAATCCTATTAACGAACACACGATACATATTCAAAAATGTTTCAAACTAAGAGGTGACCTACGAACTTTTCAATTTGTGTTGCGATTTAAACCCAAGAAATTTGTTCTGCAATATTTAAATTGAAAATATTTCGTTTAACATTTCGACTCGGAAAAAAGGAAAAAAATTATCAATTTTTTGTGAGTAAAGTGGCCAGCACTGGTGTCAGATTTCTCAAGCTGCTTAAGGCATCTGACGTGCATCTGTCATAGCTTAACGACTGCCATGAATAATGACAGCCGGGACCAACGGCTTAACGTGCCTTCCGAAGCATGGAGGAGCTCGAGATATTTTTTACCCACCCAAGTGGGGACAGCGCCCAGGGTTGCTTAACATGCGGAAGCGCTGATAATGCTCATGCCCACTATGCCATCGGGCTCCTTATCTATGAACTTAATAAATAAAATATTGCGTACTTTTCCGATAGAGTTAAATCGTTTTACGGGCGCCCAGGTGCGACCTATATTTTAATTTGCCGTTCAGTTGCAGTATTCCGTGCATTCGCTTTCATTTATATTCCTTACTTTTTATTCATTGTTTACCGAGGAAAATTTCCAATGTTGCTCTCAATAAATATTATTAATACTAAAGTGAACGTACTTACGAGTACCTATATCGATTGGATAAAATGCGCTGTGCAGTTTGTTGCCGCTTCTTCTGCACTCCGCTTTGGAAGCGGCGTTAAACTTAGCCATAAGTAAATTACTGACGTCACCAAGTTTTCAGTTGTAAATTATATATGTATGAAAATTAAGAAGTGTTCTGAGAAACCTATATTAAATAAACATTTTGAATTTTATCTCTACCATACTTGTCTCATGGGCTTCAAACTAAGATGAAGATTCTATTACTACTATCAGACGACCGACTGCCTTGTGATTCTTCTGGGCTATAGAGATAAATATTTGAGTGAGGGTAGAGATGATTATTTCATTATGCAAAGGATCGTGAAATATGGAAAACGTTGGAGGAGGCCTTTGTCGAAGAACAAGCTGTTCCAGAAACTAGTATAATATAGTTAGATATTAATATAGACGAGCTCCGTGGCGCAGCGGTCAACACGCCAGCCTGCGACACGGGGGTCCCGGGTTCGATCCCCGGTCAGGTCATGATGGAAAACGATCTTTTTCAGAATGACCTGGGTCTTGGATGTTTATCTATATAAGTATATGTCATAAAATATAGTATCGTTGAGTTAGTATCCTGCAACACAAGTTCACAACTTACTGTGGGATATGTAAAAAAAAAAAAAAAAAGTTAGTGTAGAGAATGAATTGTAAAGGAGCAGTAACAAAGGCTTATTTAAAATTAATTTAATTAAGAGATGATTAATAAATGAAATACAAATATTTTTGTATTTGGAGCCACAAATTTGAGCTAAATTGACGCGTGTTTTATGCTCTTATATTCGTGAATAATATAATAATAATAATATTTATTTCCAAAAAATAGGGTGACACATAATAGCGACATTATACATTATTAGCAGATGGTCATTATTTAACCAAGCAGTTTTTCGACAGAAGCACCCTAAAGCAATCAAAAGACTTACGCCATCTTTTGTTTTTTGTATGTGTAAGTGGCCAACAACAAGTGTTTGCCTTCTTTGTGTTTCACACGCCATCTTTGATTGCTACTTATTACCTTTATACCGTAAAACATCGGTACTTTGTATCGCTTTAAAATAGACATTGGCAAAATCACCAAAACCTCGGTGGAGGCCATAAAATAATAATAATAGAATAGAGCAGTTTTCGGCAGTCATAGACTTATGAATATGATATGGACCGAGCGCAAGGAACGTCTCAAGTGACGCCAACTTTAAAGGTTGACTGCATTCTACATGAAATGACAGGCCGCGCCGCGACCGGTCTCAAACTTTTAGCAAACTTTAATCAAAGTCAATCTTTTTTCATTTGCTTTTACCTTACATGCATGCTTATGTGGCGTGCGTGTCGAACCTAGATACGCCAACCTCCTTCGCGGTCTCATAGAGTCGGATGATGTCCGGCACGTCAAATGGTGCGCGCGCAGAGCTCTTCCTTCTGCCTACATAACTGTCAGCCTAGACGTCGTGAATTTTATTGATAGCAAATCATATTCTAATTATTTTGTTAATAGCAAATTATATTTTATTTGCCAACATAATAAATAGTTACAACATCAAGGCGTATCTATCATCCCTACCACATTGGTGACCCCGACGTGATATAGGTCGCTCGTCGAAATAGGTCACCAATGTCTGCTGCTGATTCGCATTTGCTTATGATGGAAGAAATGGCTAAGCAGATCAACGAGCTACGAAAGCAAGTCGAGCAGTTGTCAGCGCGGGAGAGCCGTCCGAGATTTCGACGTTTCCGTTCAAGATCCAGTTCGCGGTCACAATTACGAGGTAATGGAGTATGCTACTATCATCGTAGGTTCGGCGCCGCTGCGCATAAATGTACGACCCCCTGTGAATACAAAAAGTCGGAAAACTTCAGCGGCAGCCACTAGTGGCGGCAAATGACTGCCCAAAGGAAAACGGCCGCCTCTTCGTCGTCGACAGGAAGACTAGGACAGAGTACCTCATTGACACGGGATCTGACCTCTGTGTGTTCCCCAAATCGATGGCCAGAGGATTTCGACCTCGTACCACATATGAACTGTATGCTGCAAACAACACACGCATAAATACATACGGGTTTCTGGATTTAAGCCTTGACCTCGGCCTGCGTAGAGACTTCCGTTGGCGCTTTGTTGTTGCTGATGTGTCCCGACCTATAATTGGAGTAGACTTTTTGAAGCATTACAATCTTCTGGTAGATTGCCGTCACCATCGACTAGTTGACGGACTCACTACGCTATGGATCTCAGTTCCTTGTCGCCACAACACTTCGCCAGAAACTGAAGCAGTCAAGACCATCAGCGGCGACTCCAAATATCTTGAGCTACTAAGGAAGTACCCGTCTCTCACCACTCCAGCAGGTAGACCTACAGAACCCAAGCACAATACCAAGCATCACATCCGCACAACTCCAGGTCCTCCAGTGGCAGCCCGTCCTCGCAGATTGGCCCCTGACCGCCTCAAAATAGCTAAGCAGGAGTTTGATGCAATGCTACTTAATGGAACAGCTCGACGCTCAGAAAGCTCATGGTCGTCCCCTCTCCATCTCGCACGTAAAAAAGATGATGGCTGGCGACCATGCGGTGACTACCGTGCTCTCAATGCAAGAACAATACCAGACCGCTACCCTATTAGGCACATCAACGACTTCACATACCAACTTTCAGGTGCCAAGGTGTTCTCAAAAATTGACATGATCAAAGCCTACAATCAAATACCTGTCGAACCAGCAGATATTTTGAAGAATGCCATCACTACACCTTTTGGTCTCTTTGAATTTCCATACATGACATTTGGTTTGAGAAACGCTGCGCAGACCTTCCAGCGATTCATAGATGAAGTGCTGCAAGGCTTGGATTTTGCATACGGATATTTGGATGACACCTTGATCTTCAGTAAGTCTGAGGAGGAGCACCTGCACCATCTGGAGATCTTGTTCGAGCGTTTCAAGCAGTATGGTTTGCTGATAAACGTGTCCAAGTGCGTTTTTGGCGTTGAGGTAATCCAATTTCTAGGATACTCTGTTTCCGCGGATGGCATCAAGCCCTTACAGGAAAAAGTAAAAAGCATCCAAGCGTATCCACCTCCGTCAACAGCAAAACAACTTCGACGTTTCTTGGGCATGTTCAACTATTATCGCAGATTCGTGCCAAAAGCTGCTGAGCTCCAAGCACCGCTTGACAAGTCCCTAGCTGGAAATTTAAAAGGAGCTGCACCCATCAACATGACGCAAGAAATTTTAACAGCTTTTAACGCATGCAAAGACTGCCTCTCTCAAACTGCACTTCTTGCGCATCCAGATGTCACGAAAGAGCTGGCATTGTTCACTGATGCATCAGATGGAGCCATTGGTGCAGTCTTGCAGCAAAAGAACAACGGCAGTTGGGAGCCTCTTGGTTTCTTTTCCCGCAAACTCTCATCATCGCAAAAGAAGTACAGTCCGTATGATCGAGAGTTGTTAGCGATTTATGAAGGCATCCGATACTTCAAATATATGCTGGAAGCTCGAGTGTTCGCAGTTTATACGGACCATAAGCCCATTACATTCGCTTTCACCACAAAACGCGACGGATGCTCACCCAGACAGTTCAGATACCTCGACTTCATCTCCCAATCCACCACAGACATCAGATTCATATCTGGTCCCGACAATGTCGTCGCTGACGCTATGTCACGTATAGAGCAAATTTCATCCATCATCGACTTTACAGATCTTGCAAGAGATCAGGAGCAAGACCCTGAACTGCAGGAACTGTTGCAGCAAAAATCATCACTCATTCTGAAGAAGCTGCCTGAGAACAATCTTTACTGCGACATTTCATTAAATTATCCTCGCCCATTCCTAACCCCTTCCTTTCGCAGAAAAGTCTTCGACAAGATGCACGGTTTGAGTCATCCTGGTACCAAAGCAACTGCACAGCTCATCGCCAAACCCTTCATTTGGCCTGGGTTGCGCAAAGACTGCACCCGCTGGACCCAGCAATGCACAGAATGCCAACGTTGCAAGATCTCCCGTCATCTATCCTCCCCTTTTCAAAACTTTCCTATTCCTTCAGAACGCTTCTCCCATGTTCACCTTGATCTCATTGGCCCTTTACCCTATTCCAATGGGTGCAAATACTGTCTCACTGTCATTGACCGCTTCTCTCGCTGGCCAGATGCCTATCCCCTCGCAGACATCACTGCAGAGACCTGTGCTAGTGCTTTCATCGCCAACTGGATTTCACGCCACGGCTGTCCTTCCACCATCACCACCGACCGAGGACAGCAGTTCCAGTCGCACCTCTTCCAATCCATTTCTCGGTTGATTGGTGCAGAACATCGTCCCACAACGGCCTACCATCCGCAGTGTAACGGAATAGTGGAGCGACTTCATCGGCAGCTAAAGGCAGCTATTATGTGCCACAACAATTCACAGTGGACTGAAACACTCCCTCTTGTGCTGCTGGGCATACGAGCAGCTTGGAAGGAGGATCTCGGTGCGTCGGCTGCAGAGATGGTCTACGGTGAGCCGCTGAAACTGCCAGGCCAATTTCTTTCACCGTCTTCAAACTACCTGGACCCTGTTGACTACGTGTCACGCCTGAGACAGCACATGGCTAGATTATCTCCTGTGCCCACATCAAACCACGGGAAGAAAACGTTCTTTGTACCAAAGGACATATACAAATCAGACTTCGTGTTCCTGCGACGTGGCCCAGAAAGACGAGCACTAGAAGCCCCATACACCGGTCCTTATAAGGTGTTGCACAGAGGAGACAAAGCATTTAGAATAGAAGTCCAGGGCAAAGAAACAACAGTTACCATTGATAGACTGAAGCCGGCGTATCTTGCTGTGGATGATGATAACAGTACTCCACCTACGACCTATCCGCCTGAGGCTGAAGGCCCTCCAAGGACAAGGAGCGGACGGGTTGTCAGATTCCCCGCTCATTTTCAAGACTATCGACCGTGAACCGGTCTCGGCGGGGGAGTGATGTGGCGTGCGTGTCGAACCTAGATACGCCAACCTCCTTCGCGGTCTCATAGAGTCGGATGATGTCCGGCACGTCAAATGGTGCGCGCGCAGAGCTCTTCCTTCTGCCTACATAACTGTCAGCCTAGACGTCGTGAATTTTATTGATAGCAAATCATATTCTAATTATTTTGTTAATAGCAAATTATATTTTATTTGCCAACATAATAAATAGTTACAACATCAAGGCGTATCTATCATCCCTACCACACTTACATACTTAAGTTGGTCTAATTTAACACTTCAAAAACTTTTAATTTCGAACAGCCGAAGTAAAAGGAAATATTGCATGCATAGGTATTACGTAATGACGACGTGTGCGTGAGGTTGCATCGCTGCTATTGATTGGTTTAAACGGGTTATATTCTGATATCTATGTTCCCATTCATACCATATGGTATCTTCGGGTCCCATTGGGTCCTACTGGGTCCTACGGTGCAACTTTTGTATCTTTCTAGGTATATCTTTGTCTCACATTTTAATTAAAAAGAAGTAAATGCGCAGCGCGTGAATAGGCATTATTTGAGTAAGCGTGTTCCCTAGACTCTAGACCTCACCGTTGCTTCCCTCCCATCAATTTCAAATGGGAGTACCACAGGAAATTAGGATACAGGAGTAATTGAACATGAATGATATATATATAATTGTAAATTTTTCGAGTTTTAAACTACAGTTTTGTTGGATCAGGGGCCATTCAAATGGGGTCTAGGCTTGGATTATTTCTGTTGAAATGGGGGACAGTGGTTTGCACGGTGATGGCGTCATCTACATTTCGCAAATTAAACACGTATTTTTGTGAAAATGATATCAATGTTTACGCTATTCAGGGGGAGTGGAAGAACTTTTCTTTCTTCGCTGACAAGAGCCGGGAAGGGGGTGAAAAATCTGTTATTCTGAGGGAATATTTGAATGGAAACCGTCTTTTAAAATTAAAGATAAAGACAGCTTCATATTTATTTTTATAATATAGGACGGCAAACGAGCAAACTGGTGACCTGTTGGTAAGTGGTCTCCGCCACCTACCCATGGAATAATGCTACATCAGGGATGTGACAAGAGCGTTGCCGGCCTTTTAATAAAACAGAATTGTTGAACTGACAACTTAAGCGGCGCTTTGTACTTTTTGTGATGGAGAAAATATGTCAAAACTCGCGATAGATCACGTGACCGTCAGATTCCTCGGATTGAAAATTCGTAAGACGGCCCACGGCGCTTGCGCGAATGTGCGTGTCTTTGTGTTACAGTGTGTTTCGCACGTCCATGGATGGTGACTGCTGTTAGGAAAGGTAATAATAATAATTGATAGTATTTTCGCCGTGTGGTTCCCGGCAGAGTAGAATAGGACCACTCCAAGTCATCCCGTGGATGTCGTTAAAGGCGACTAAGGAAACACAAGCTAAACAAAGCTTATTAACATCAAAGATACTTCTCCAACCCATCTGGCCAGCGTGGAGAGTGTAGGCCAAATCCTCTGACTACTCAGGCTAGTATATGGTTCTGGTAGTACTGAGAGGGTCGTGCTCCTGCAGTGGAGACTAGAAAGACCTGATGATGATGATGATAGTATTTAAGTTTTCACTTCTGCCGGCACTCCCGGTGTGCAGCCCGTAGTTATTTTTTCTGTTTTTGAAGATTTCAATGTAGTGTGGTATGCAGCGATATCGCATGTCTCCTCAAATTGACGTGACAGAAAAATACGGGCGCATTGACACTGCACCCCCCCTTGGGTTAAGTGGGGTCAAATAGCGAGACCCGGTTACTAATGCTCTTTCTACGCGACAAAAAAAGTGACTAATTACTCGACTTGACTTCCTCTTTACTCGACTGCATCGGAAGGGAGGTTATGTTTTTCGAGTGCTAAGTTAAAGGTTTCTAAAGACTCGGTTACTAATGCTTCTTCTACGCGACAAAATCTGACTTATTTACATTAGTATTCGAAGTTTCGAAATGCTTCCTTCTTATACTCGACTGTCAAGGAAGGAAGGTTTTGTTTTTCGAGTGCTTAGTTCAGGTTTTCTAAAGGCTCCGTAGCTTTAATCAGTTCGACATACGTCTCGTAGAACAAAATTAAAATGGTATCACAGCTTTCTTCCAAGAATACATATTTCTTACTAGCTGTTACCCGCAGCTTCGCCCGTGTCATATATAGCCTATGTCCTTCTCAGTACCCTAACCTATATGTGTGCAAAACTTCATTATAATTGGTTCAGTAAATACGGCGTGAAAGCGTAACGAACAAACAAACAAATAAATAAACAAACAAACTCACGCATTTATAATATTAGTTGGGATAGTTGGGATTGGGATGCGGCCAGCATTGGACCGCTAAAAATGTTTATGGTACGAATCAATAAATTATATATATAATAGAATAAATTTTAAGGGGTCCAATGCACGGAGCATAAGAAATTGGCATAAGAAATATATTTAAATAAAATCTACCTGCAACCACGAACACGAAACGTTAGGTGTATAAATAATGTAATAAACGCGATAAAAACCGTATTAAAATAATTTTATTTAAATGTGTAACAATCGCGAAAACATAAGAAAACAGAAATTTATTTTTTTTTCATACGAGGGCAGTTTATGTATACATTTCACAGCCTAATATGAGTTCTGTGTTAGTCAAACCAAGTAAAATATAATTTAAAAGACAATTATTTGCGACATTGACGAAGTGAAGGGTTCTGAGAATGCATGGTGAGTCACTAAGCAGACATGCCGCAATATATGTATATATACATATTCGTATTATATAAATATGTGTATGATTCACCGGCCCATCGGACGGGCCGAGGTGGCGGAGTAGTTAAGAGTCGCCTGGACGCGCATGTTTCCATACAAACGGAAAAAGGGAATTGTGGCAATATTTGATAATTTTGGAGTAAAATTAAGCATTTAACCAATTAATCTCATTATAATCTACGTACGTTCCTATACAGCTTGGTTAAAATACCAATGGTTTGAGAATGACAAGCCTTTTCAAATTTGTATGGAAATCTTGAGAGGCGTATAATTCTCAAACTATTGATAATTTAACCAAACTGTTTAGGAACGTACGTAGATTATAATGAGATAAATTGGTTAAATGCTTAATTTTACTCCAAAATTATCAAATATTGCCACAATTCCCTTTTTCCGTTTGTATGGAGACATGCGCGTCCAGGCGACTTTTAAGAGGGCCCTGAACGCGCATATTCCCATACAAACTGAAAAAAATACTAGGTATAATATAACAACGTATCGCTGAATGTACCTATATGTAGTGTATGTAGCGCAAATCTCAAGGGCAGCTGAACCGATTTCGCAAATATTTTTTTTAGAATATTCCTTGAAGCACAAGTATGGTTCTTACGGAGAGAAAATATTATATGTACCACGGGCGAACTGCTATGTTAGGTATAAAATTAAGCATTCAATTAAGTAATGTCATTACAATCTACGTACGTTCTAATACAAGCTGTATTAGAACATACGTAGATTGTAATGACATTACTTTTATATATTTAATTGTTATTAAATATATAAAAGTAAATTATTTTATTAAATGTTATTGGTTAAAATATTAATGTTTTGAGAATTATAAGCCTTTCAACATGTATAGAAATGTTAAGAAGCTTGCTTATAATTCTCAAGCGCGTTCAGGGCCCTCTTAAGGGGATACCTAAATTATTCGAGCTGCCCTATGCTTGGTAAAGCTGGTTATTATACAATTAAGATATAAAAGGTCAATCAAATATAACTTAAGCATCGAAAGAGGGTTGGGGGCTTGGCTTATTTCTGTTGACCCCCGTGTCTTTTCGAAATATGAACAGACATTTTTGTGAAAATTATAAAGAGAAAAGATGTGATTGTTATCAAACCGACATGATCAATTATCAAAATTCCTTCAGCAATATAATGCCAATTTATTTGCGGCTGACATCTTAATCCTAACTTACTAATTTTAATATTATAAATGCGAAAGTGAGTTTGTTTGTTAAGCTTTCACGCCGTATCTACCGATCCGATCGTCATGAAATTTTGCATACACATAGGTTAGAGTACTGAGAAGGATATAGGCTATAAATCACGCGGGCGAAGCCGCGGGTAACAGCTAGTAGGCTATAATTTACGCGGACAAAGTCGCGGGAAAATTACTAGTTTAAAATAAATTATAACTAGCAAGTTAAATTAAATAATTAAATGTATATTTATACGAAAAAACAAACAAAAATATGTTTCTTAGCAATCAAAAGAAATAATACTGTTAACGTATGTTAAATACTGTTAATTTTGTTTCTCCAGCCTTAATATTACTACTTTACTTTTCTCTTATACGTAATAAAAAATGTGCAACCCTAGCTGCATGCAACACACGCAAATGAAAGTGTGACAGGTTGAGTGGCCCCTTCGTGGATCAGGCGATATTTTCCACCCGACTGACTAAAAAACATGAAGGTTCTTGTTTTGCGTGCGTTTGTATAGATAATCCGCCTGTTCCTTTGTTAACTCTTCAGCTTGAACGACTTGACCAATTCCGAAATAGATTCTTATTTTTTCCCGAAGTGTCATTGACGTACATTTCATAAACGTACGTGTCATAGGCAGTCATCATCAGGCCTTTTTCAGTCTCCAGGAGCACGACCCTCTCTGTACTAACATAAATAAATACGGACAAATCACACAGATTGAGCTGGCCCCAAAGTAAGTTCTTAAAAGAAAGACTTGTGTTGTGGGATACTAAACTCAACGATAAATAAATAATAAATAACAACAGAGCCATATATTAGCCTGAGCAGTCAGAGGATTTTTTTGGCCTACACTCTCCACGCTGGCCAGACGGGTCGGAGAGGTCTCTGAAGTTTATAAGCATTGTTTAGCTTGTGTTTCCTAAGTCGCCTTCTACTACATCCACGGGAAGAGATGGAGGCAGTCATAGGCGATATAAAAAGATGGCGGATGCGAACTGTCGAAAAAGGCAGCCAGCGGGCCTATTTTCTATTTTTGACATAATTATACGGTGTCATTTTGATGTTCACTCCATCATCCATTACGGCTGGCGTATGATCGACTATTTTTATATAAGATACATAAACCGTAATGGATGTTAAAGTGACCATCAAGAGACCATCGTATAAGTACACCGTTGTAGTTAAAAGTTAGCATATAGGCCTATTGGCATAGAAATAGGGAGACGCATTTAATTTCATCTATATCTACTTACTGGTTTCATTCAGTCAAACAGTTTTATCTAGTAGTGAAGGGGATTTTTCTCCTAAGTGGCATTTAATCCCTCCATTTCGGAATATAGGTCGAAGAGACTAACGTGGCGTAATGTGCTCATCCACTAATGAAGCATGAATATGTATATTTGCATGCGATGCTTCGCGCGCGCTAATTTAACATGGGCTATAAGGACCAATTACAGCTTGATATATCCTTATTATCGTCTTTGTACCTAACGGGGTAGCCAGAGCCTAAGGAAGAATCCTGATTCTAACTAATATTATAAGTGCGAAGGTGAGTTTGTTACGCTTTCCCGCTCTATCTACAGAACCGATCATCATGAAATTTGGCATACACATAAGTTAGGGTACTGAAAAGGACATAGGCTATATATCACGTGGGCGAAGCCGCGGGTAGCAGTTAGTAAGTAAATAAATAGGGACAAATCACACAAATTGAGTTAGCGCCACAGTAAATTAACGAAACTATATTAGATAATAGATACTTATTTTTTTTACCAATTTGAAAAATATCGTTATAATAACAGGAATCGAACCCCGATAATCAAATGGCAACGTAGCATGTAAGTGGACGTATAGGTGGAAAGAGAATCAAAATAGTCATGAGTTGCTAGCCGAATCGATTCCTAAGGATTTCCGCCCAATCCTCGATCGGCTTGTACGGCATGTGCGGGATCAGAAGCATTTAGGGTTCCGTGCCTAAAGGGTAAAAACAGGACAGTACTTTAGTATTGTTTTACGGCCCTGGATACAAGTCCTTTAGAGCCTTTCTTCATTTATTTCGCCAGTTGGCGAGTTATTCTTGTTTGTTGTCAACGAAATGATGGTGTAATTCATTTCGTTGCTTTCACGGAGCCCCTGGCGACAACTCTTCGCGAATCCACTGGTTTCATCATTGACGACGCAGCAAGGCGGACAACCAACAGCCCGCAATGTAAATCTCACTAGAGCCGCACAATACAGTCTACTTTAGTTATTCTACACATTTTTCTTAACTATGGGCATTTATAACACAAAATAACACCAATTTCACATTATAATGTCCACTAGAATCAATTTGCGAAACAATCCAAAACAGACACCGTGTAGTCCGCTAAAATTCCCGCAGAAAACTCATAAAATTTTAATTTTTTGTTTTATGTGCTAAAGTAATTTTTAAATTTTGTATATAAGTTGTTTTTTAATAGCATAATATAAAAACAGCTACATAAAAGACAATAATAGGGTAATTTAATAAATGGTGATACTGATAACACAAATAAATTTTTCCTGTATCCTGTGCATACATTGTAGTTGTCAGATAAACAGGTGAGTACTTATATTTTTAGAATAGTACGTAAATACAATGGGATTTAAGATACTTTTTAGCCTACTATCAAAAACCGGCCTAGTGCGTGTCGGGCCACGCGCAGTGTAGGGTTCCGTAGTAGCGAATGACAACTTAGAGTTCACACTGTTCACACTCGCACCTCACAGTTTACCGACCAAAACTATCAAACAATGAAAATTGTATGAAATTTTACATTTTCGAGTACATTTTATATGTTGGTTGTCTATAACTTTTTAGTTCGTAATAAATACTCAGCTCTGATAGTTTTCCTTTAAACTTCAGTATATATACTACTGCTGTAATGTTTTTCACGTATCCATATATAACCGGGGGAGGGGGTACACTTACCTCTAACGAAAATTTGCACTTTACAACCAAATATTTCGAAAACACATCGGTAAGTAAAAAAATTGTATTTTCAACCTTACTATATTTTTCAAAGACCTATTTAACGATACCCAACACGAAGGGTATGTATAGAAAAAAAAAATATTACCTCTTTACTTGTATGGGAATGGGAGTAACCAAAAAAAAATTTTTTTTTCTACATTTTTATCTACCACTTTTTTTGGCATGATTGATAACATACAACCAAATTACAGCTTTCTAGTACTTATAGTCTCTGAGTAAAACCGCGGACGGATAGACAGACAGACATGGCGAAACTATAAGGGTTCCTAGTTTACTACGGAACCCTAAAAAGGAGGAGATTCGCAGTGGTATGAGTTTTTAATGTTTGTTACCTTAGAACTCTGTAAGAGACATTATAAATTAAATTTCCAGTTATATTCAAATTGATGACTGACCAATAATCCCCTTAGTTGGATTATAGGTCAGTCATTAATTTGAATGTAGTAATATGAAGTGTACACAGCATAAATATGTAAAAATAAAGACAGCAATTCTATTACACGACTAACATTATTAATTATTAACATGCACGTATTGAATAACTATTTCTTCCAAATATTTTTGTTATTCGGGGATTTGATGACTCACTTTGGGTTTCATGACCTCAGGTTCTGTCTACCCCACAAGGGATAAAGACGTGATAGTATGTTTATATGTCTTTGATGCAGACTACTGCAACAAAAGTCAAGTCAGTTGTTTTTTTTTTCGTTTGTGTAAGTGGCCAACACTGGTGTCAGATTGTTAAGCTGCCTAGAGACATCTCACGTAGGTTAACGACTGCCATCAATGATGAAATCCGGGACCAACAGCTTAACGTCCCTTCCGAAGCACAGTGGAGCTCGAGATATTATGCCACTTGCGGTCACCCATCCAAGTCGGGACTGTGCCCGGGGTTGCTTGGCATGCGTAAGCGCTTATAATGGTCACACCCACTGGGCCATCGGGGTCCCTAAAAAAGTCAAGTCAGTGGCCTTTACCAACTGCAAGGATTCGTATCTAGGACCGTCTAAAATAAAATACACACGTCCGAGCGGTCAAACGGTGATGTCATACATCAGCTAGTGTTTGTATGTCCAAGGTCGTCTGTTACATATATATCATGATAGCAAGATTTGTATACAAACACGACTTTTTAGAAGACATATTACAGTGGTGATCTCGTCAGCCTACGCCACGAGTTGTCCTGGGTTCGATCCTCGGTCAGGTCATGTTGGAAAACGTTATTTTTCAGATTGGATTGGTTGGATTGGATTCTGAGATAGGTCCGCCTGTTGTGAATATTACCTGGTTTACGTACGTGTACGATTAAGGTGTATGTTATTTTGTTTTATGCATAATAAAGACTTTACAAACTAACAAACAAAATATGGTATCGTTGAGTTAGTATGGTTATGGCCGCCGTGTGGTTCCCGGCAGAGAATAATAGGACCACTCCAAATCTTCCCGTGGATGTCGTTAAAGGCGACTTGGGAAAATCAAGCTTAACAAAGCTTATAAAGGTATTAAAAAATAAAAGTATTTTGAGGATTAATTTATTATAGACATTACTTCTAATTATATATTATTTTAGCCGAGTGGTTACCGGCAGAGTAGGACCACTCCAAGTCTTCCCGTGCATGTTGTAGAAGGCGACACGACACAAGCTACAAAGCTTATAAACATCAAAGAGACCTCTCCAACCCGTCTGGCCAGCGTGGAGAGTGTAGGCCAAATCCTCTGACCGGTTTTTACGGTCTGCGTGGGAAGAAAAGCAGCTGGTTTATTTTATGTTTTTTCTTTTCTCCCAAACCATGTATGAGGTTGGCAGTCTATAGTAATATCGTCTGTGGCATATTCATCATCAGATCTTTTAAGTCTCCACAGCAAGAGCACGATCCTCTCTATACTACCAGAGCCATATATTTGCCAGAGCAGTCAGAGGAACCAGAATTTGGCGTAATAGAGCGGCTTCAATAAGTAGAGGACCAACCAAAGTTTCGGGTACAACAAGTTTCGGCAAAAATAGAGCTTAGTTTGAACATTGCTCGCACAATTGGGCGACTCGTGGCCTACATCGTGTAGGCCGCGTGTCATACTATATTTAGAATCAGCTTCAGTAACAAATGGAGATACTATCGGACAGCGAGAAAGGACCCGTCACACCCAACCATCAGGATATAACTTATATTAAGGGCGCACCCTAGGCACAGTAGCGACGCCAATCATTTTATTCCTAATAGTTTACAAATAGAAAGAAATTCAAGAATGTAAATCATATAAGCACTAGTAAATAACCTGAAGTATTTTTGGAATCATGTTTAATATTATCAGAATCAGTGAGAACTATGAGAATAACATAACCGCCAAAAACGGCCGTTTATGGCGGTAATCACGTTTTCTCTTAATGACTGATTCTCATAATATTAAAACATGATTCCAAAAATACTTCAGGTTATTTACTAGTGCTTATATGATATACATTCTTGAATTTTTTTTTATTTGTAAACTATTAGGAATAGAGTGATTGGCGTCGCTCGCTAGTATTAGCTTAATGTACACACATGTAATCTAGAAAACATCTATGTACCAAGGTTGTTTGATGCCGATCCAACCTACACAAATGGGAGGATACTTCTCTACCGCTGCTAGTGAATATGGCTATCGGAGCCAGAATGTCTGGTCCTACTCACCCAGCTCTAGTTTAGAGTAGGCCCAACATGAAATAATAGGTGTGGGTGTATTAGGTGCTCAGCGGAGAGAGAGAACTCAGGGCGAAAGAACAGAACATAGGTATTAGGATATATTTTGATATTATATTATGCTTCACACATAGTTTTACACTGTGACTAGTTTTAAAATACAATTAATAAAAACAATATGGTGGGCGAGAGCCTATCTTTGTATACAAGGGTCGAGAGATCACAACCAAACTTAGGAAAGGAATCGAATGGAATGATAGACTGATGAGAAAGGAATGAGAAGAAGATTTGAAAATGGAATTTGGAATTTAAAATAATTAAGTTTCGAAATAAAAGTGGACAGGATGATGGTGATTGAGAAATGAGGTGAAAACCAAGATGCAGCATGAAGTTATCAAGCGCATCGTTACAAGACAATGGCTCATCTACTTGTCTGCCCCCTGTGCCCAACCACCTGCACGAGTGAAAACTGTACGTATGATCACGCTACAGGGGGTTTCGAAGCATCTTCATGAACGCAAGCGAAGTCGCGGGAAAACGCTAGTTGTATTTGTGCTGTTGTTCGTAATGGGTACGTGCTACCATTACCGATGGCGCAACGCTATGCCACTCGACGTATTTTTAGCCAAAGGGCCCGATCGGGAAGTAGGTAAATTGTTTGTTTGGAGCTATCGTGCGCCCACGCATGCCATGTACTTGCACAACTGTCCAAAAAGGATTGTAACGTTTTCAGGCTAAAACAATTGAGTCTCTATACGCATTTTTTATCAAGATTTTAGTCTTTTTTTCGCATGTTTGAATGGCCAACATTTATGTTATATTTTTTAAAGCTGCCTTAGGGCATTTTAATTTAGCGACTCATCAATATGGCAGCCAATACCAACGGTCTAACAAGCCTTCCGAAGTAAGGAGGAGCGCTGAATTATTGCTGGAGTCAAGTGTTCCTCCTTCTTACAAGCTAAGCGAATGTTTTGACAAATTCAAATTTTAATGTAGCTATGGCGCGAGACGAGACATTCCTTGTTCTGTGAGGACAATACTACTGTGCTGAATTTTAGCCGTATAATAATATATGTATGTAAGTTCGCTAAATTGTACGTAACTAAAAGGAAAACTATCACAGCTAAGTAGGATTCACAAGTCATAGCTTTAGAACTGAAATGACTTGCATATCTGAAACCCTACACTGTGCGTGACCCGATCCACCTTTGGCAGAATTTTATCAACACGATTGTTTAATAATTTTTGCAATATATCATAGGTATCTATTACTCACTACTACTACACGCCGTGTGGTTCCCGGCAGAGTAGAATAGTACCACTCCAAGTCATCTCGTGGATGTCGTAGAAGGCGACTAAGGAAACACAAGCTAAGCAAAGCTTATGAACATCAAATATACCTGTCCAACCCATCTGGCCAGCGTGGAGAATATTGGCCAAATCATTTGACGGTTCTGGCTAATAATATGACTCTGTAAGTACAGAGCTCCTATAGTGGAGACTTAAAAAGACCTGATGATGATGAGTATTTTCGTATTATTTTACATCAATATCACAATTTTAAATTAAGAGAACTTTTAAGTACGCCGAAAATGGTCACGGCAATTAGTACTTCTTTTAATTCATGAAACGAAAAGAATTTAAAGGAAAAGTAATACCAAAAATATTACATGTAAATTACTCTCGAAGTACCACGAGATTTTTTAATAGTCGATCTGGGCTAGAAGAAAAAGAATAAAATTATAAGTGGCGGTAGTTTTGCTGGTCTAAGCCTCTTAGGGTGCTCCTTGGCCATTTCGACTATGTTTAATCTCTATAAAAATGGTCAAACATAAAGCACAATACAAAAAAAAAAACATATATTGTAGAATGGATTTTAATCTTTACTTGCTGAGGAGGACTTTTTTCTAAAGGTCATAGTATTTTAGAAAAAAAAAAGTACCGCGTACATCGATTTTTGAACTACGTAACTCTTTGTTTTAGAGTCAATTTTTATGTTCAATACAATACCAATCAACCTACAAACTCTCCCGAGGAATTTTTATTTTACAGATTATTCTTCTTTTTAATATTAAATTTATGTAATTTAATATTTTGAATGTGCGCGGGCGACGGGCGGCAGTCGACCGCTGACTTTCTGACGGGGACCTAAGGTTCAAAACTCGGCCCATATTCTGAAGGTCATTAGCGCATGTACGAGCCTTAATGTCAGGAGATTAAAAGCGGTTAAAGCGACGGGTTAAACGAATATAGATCTTAACCGCGAAATTTACTTGAGAACTAGCTCGTAATAAAACTGAAATGCGAAGTGAAGACGAAGGTTAAACAAATACTTGCCGCACCGAAATCAGCTGATGTATACGTTATCTAAATAACTGATAAGGGTTGTCTGATACCGCCGTCAACTGCATGCTATGTTGTTAATCAATATTCTGGTTCGGAGAAAGATTGTAAACATAATATTATGGTGATGTCATCTTCTACAACGTTGCACATATACACGGTTATTTTTAAAACATCAATTATCTGTTATTATTAGAATCAGAATACTTAACATAATATAGACTGACACACCTTATCTGGATTGAGTTTCTTTCGGCGTTTTCTTCTCACCAGTAGTCATTACGAAACGCTAGTAGCTTTTCGATTTTGCATGATCATCAGTATCATTATCAGCTCAGCAAATCGTCCGCCCACTGCTGAGCATAGGCCTCTCTTCGTTTCCGCCATCCGTCCCGATAAGATGTGCACAGGGCACATCTTATCCAGGTACAACCTACAACCTTGACAATATCGTCCACCCATCTCATAGGAGGACGTCCAACACTTCTTTCACCTGTTCTAGGCCACCATTCGGTTACTTTCTTGCTCCACCTGCCATCATTCCGTCTAGCCACGTTCAGTTGCCCAGTTCCATTTTAGGTTCATGACCGTATCTCCGATATCCCGTACCTTAGTACTTTTTCAAATTACGGTGTTTGGAATCCGATCTAGGATGGAGATGCCGAGCATGGCTCGCCCCGTGGCTCTCTGTGCGAGTCTTAATTTGTGCACTGTCTCCTTGTCTGATTTTGCATAATAAAAATTAAAAATAATAAGAAAGAATAATATGACGTTCAAAAAGAGATACAATAATCAAATTTTGAATAAAAGTCTGTGACTTTGCCTTTCAAGAAATTTCAACAAATTCACCGATCAGAGCTGGTCGAGTTTCCATGGGAAGTCTAAATATGTTATTCGATTTTCACCTTGTTTTGTGAGTCTCTTGGTGCTCCCAGAATGCTGTTAAAAATGTTAGCATTTTTTAACATGATAAAAATGTACAATAACATGGAAATAAAAAAAACTATTAGAACTTATATTGATTATAAAACAAAGTCCTCCGCCGCGTCTGTCTGTCTGTCTGTCTGTCTATTCGCGATAAACTCAAAAACTTCTCCACGTATTTTCATACGGTTTTCTCCAATAGATAGAGTGATTCATGAGGAAGGTTTTAAGGTATAATACATGCCCGGGCGCAGCCGGGTAGGGCTGCTAGTTGATTATAAATGTGACTGACAAATGCCTTTAAAACAACATTTTAACAATAAGTAATTTTTTATGTTAGAAAATGTATGTAAACCAAAATTTATAATCTGTAAAAAAATCAATTGTCTAGCTATCACGGTTTATAAGATACAGCCTGGCGACAGACGACCAATACTGAAATTTTTGAATGTTTTTAAACGAGAGCCCTTGCAACATATGTTGCTTATACTTAACAAAACAGATGCCCAGCTGGTCCCGGCCATGTTGCCTGACATTTATGAACCAGTTCCAAAAACGAGATTTAACTTTTATTCTCAATTTCCGCCTGTATCGAGTAATATAAAGAGAGTACATTACACATACATCTTTGACTATATACACTCGTCATGCCTTTATTTCAATGACTAAAAAACTATATCATTAAAACTAACGTGAGATAAAGACATTATATATAACAACGGGTCACTCACGTGCTATTTGTCGGGATTGTCGACTATAGTCGCCGCACTCGCCGCGCGTCCCGCACTCGCCTTGAAAATGGACTCCTGACGAGTCCGAAACTATAGTCGGCAATCCCGACAAATAGCACGTGAGTGACCCGTTGTTATATATAATGACTAAAAAACTGGCCAACTTTTCAATGCTTGTGTGCGTGACAGCTTTGTGTTTGCGCATCCTGCCAATGAATCCCATAAAAATCCCTCAAATTGGTAGCTATGAGTTTGTATGGTACACTTTGGGTTGGACACAATTTTCTGAGTCTATCTAGGCTTTAAATAATCTAAGACATCATCATCATCATCAGGTCTTTCTAGTCTCCACTGCAGGAGCACGACCCTCTCTGTACTACCAGAGCCATATACTAGCCTGAGTAGTCAGAGGATTTGGCCTACACTCTCCACGCTGGCCGTCTGGCCAGTCCCGTCTGGGTTGGAGAGGTTTATATCTAAGACATACATACATATTATATCATGTCGTCACATCGTCGTCTTTATCCCTTGTCGTAAGACAGAGCCTAATGTCATAAACCCAAACACCACGTTTAGCGTGTTAGTGGGTATTAAGGTAGAAGGAAAGCTGAATCAAAATAGTAATGGGTTGCTAGCCGCATCGCCCTTGACCGGTTTTTACGGTCTGCGCGGGAAGAATTCCAGCTGGTATATTCTATGTTTTTCCTTTGGGACAGAAATTGTAGCAGCAGTCTTTACTCTTTGTACGAGTAACAACAGATCGAGAACTATCTTATTTCTTAACTAGCAGCCCTACCCGGCTGCGCCCGGGCATGTATTCCTCGTGAATCACTCTATCTATTGGTGAAAACCGTATGAAAATCCGTGGAGTAGTTTTTGAGTTTATCGCGAACAGACAGACAGACAGACAGACAGACGCGGCGGAGGACTTTGTTTTATAATATGTAGTGATTTAATAAGAGAGTAAATTAATAGCATTGTGAATACAAAAAATTCCTATAAAATAATGTATATACCTTCTCATTCGTTAGAGTGAACGGAAATATATCAATCACAGAGTCCGATAAGCTGCTGTCATTGGATAATATTTGTCCAGCACACATTGTTGAGCAATTTCATTTAATTAATTAAATAAACTACGTATATTCTGTCAGAAATGTAACTTACGGCTACAATGTTATTATAAACATAATTCATAAGATATCAAATGTCAGAAAACATTAATAAATAAGTAAATCACTCGTTATCGCGCACGTCGTCTCAGTGCTGCCGCCTTTCAGGAAAACATTATTATAATAAGCTTGTGACTGACTAAGGCCAAAGAATATATAAACTACGCGAAAAGAAACGACACTTAAGCATGTGTGCACGTAAAACCGCTATGCGCTTTGTGTGGGTGTCTGGGCGTGTGCCGGGGCAGCAAGAGGCGCGCGGGGCGTGAACGGCCCGCCACGGAACTGGCTTGGTCGAGGGCTGTCTGTGGTTTGTTCGTATCTCGCACGTCTCGCTCCGCAGGCAGGAAGTGAGTAGTGAGTGAGTATCTACGCGTTGTCAACCCTACGCGCTCGGCCCGGCTCAAGGTCATCGGTGTTCAAACTCTCACAAACAGGGAATGTCGCCATTGTGCTAAGGTGTCAGTTCTGCACGCTTTATAATTCACGTTGTTTTCGCACAAAATGCCAGTAAAATTAACATCGGCGTTAACGCAATGCATCGTTTACATTACATAGCCCGGGGAGCGGATTCGATTCCCGGGCGAGCAATAATAATGATCGGCCTCCCTGTTTGTGCAATTATCAGCGAATACGCTTACAAAGCTAATTTGAACTGCTGCATTTTGATCACGGCGGGGTAATTACTATGCCTTTGATATTCAATAAAAATGCCCTTTTTAGGGTTCCGTAGTAAACAAGGAACCCTTATAGTTTCGCCATGTCTGTCTGTCTGTCTGTCTGTCCGTCCGCGGTTTTACGCAGAGACTATAAGTACTAGAAAGCTGTAATTTGGTATGGGTATGTATATTAAGCATGGCAAAAAAGTGGTAGAATAAAATCTTGAAAAAAAAATTTTTTTTAGGGTAGCTCCCATACAAGTAAAGTGAGGGAGTATTTTTTTTTCTCTATTTACCTATTGTGTGGGGTATCGTTAAATAGGTCTTTCAAAAATATTGTGAGGTTGAGAACACCATTTTTTGATTAAGGGCTCCGTTTCCGAAATATTTGGTTTTAGAGTGCGAATTTTTGTTAGAGGTAAGTGTCCCCCCCCTCTATCTGCTAAACGGTTATATATAGATACGTGAAAAAAATTACAGCAGTAGCATATATACTGAAGTTGAAAGGAAAACTATCAGAGCTGAGTAGTAAGTACAAACTAAAAAGTTATAGGCAACCAACTTATAAACTGTAAAATTTCATACTATTTTCATTGTTAGAAGTTTTTGGTCGTTAAACTGTAAGGTGCGAATGTGAATAGTGTGAACTCAAAGTTGTCATTCGCAACTACGGAACCCTACACTGCGCGTGGCCCGACACGCACTTGGCCGGTTTTTTTATCACGTCCCGTTAAACACTGTATTTACTCTGTGGCTCAGTTGTAAAGGTGCCTTTGAAACACATGGTCTGGGATCGATCCCCGGTCAGGTAAAAATAGAAAACGGTATCAGTTTTATATTTACCGCCTTGAAAATAGACTCCTGATGAGTCCGAAACTATAATTGCCAATCCCGACAAAATAGCACGAGAAAGACCCGTGGCCGATATTATACTCGAGGTGTTTATAGGCACGAGGCGAAGCTGAGTCCTTATTATAAACCGACGACTATAATAGACAGCTTACCGTTCGAGTATCATACGACGTTTTTCAATACGTTTGCGATTACCATAAACTAAAACTAGATTGCAGTTCAGCAAATAAGGAATTTATAAAAGTTAGGAACTAAAGCAGTTTGTAAAAATACATTTATAATAATCAGGTACATTTACTCAGGTTTATTTTTTCCATAAAACTACATTGATAACCTTCTCCTTTTCGAAGTCGGTTAAAAAATCACATCTCACGAATCAGAAAAAAGTTTTCATGCTGAACTTGAAACTCTTTGCTCGGATTCTATGAAAAAGTATTAATTTTGCATCTATGGCGTTCGGCTATTGAGCGGTTGATTGGTGTAAAGTAAAAATCACATAGTGCCGTAAACAGGTACATCATTACAATACAATTTTTGATGTCATAAGAACCGAATTATAAGCAAATGTATTGAAAAAGCTTTTTCCAGCATTTAAATCATAAAACACAAACACAGCCCCAGAAACTAATTAAAACCGCCGAACTGAACCTAATTTAAATATCAAATCTTCCGGCAAAGCGGAAATACAAAGAAATAAAGGAAAATTCAGTTCGCGAGTTTGCATTCACGTGTTTTTCTTTTAATTTCTAGCTAACTGAAAAATTTATACCAAAAAATGTTTTTAGGACAAGCTTTTAACAGCTAATTTTACCGTTAAATGTTTGCCAAGTCAAATCTTAAGGGCGCACGCTAGGCACAGTAGCGACGCCAATCATTTTATTGAGGAGCGCGATGGTCCAGTGGGTGTGAGCGCTATGAGCGCTTACGTATGTTAAGCAACCCCTGGTGCAGTCCCTACTTGGATGGGTGAGCGCAAGTGGCATAAAAATATCTCGAGCTCCTCCGTGCTTCGGAAGGCACGTTAAGCCGTTGGTCCCGGCTGTCATCGTTGATGTCAGTCGTTAAGCTATGTCAGATGCCTTAAGGCAACTTGAAAAATCTGACACCAGTGTTGGCCACTTACACATACGAAAAACAAACAACAAACAATCATTTTATTCCTAATACTTTACAAATAGACAGATATTCAAGAATGTAAATCATATAAGCACTAGTAAATCACCTGAAATATTTTTGGAATCATGTTTAATATTATCAGAATTAGTCATTAAGAGAAAACGTGATTACCGCCGAGCTATGGGCCTCCGGCTCTCTCTCACTCACCGAACGAAGCATAGTAGCGGTAAAGCTACTACTCAACGTCGGTTTTCTGTGAGAGTTTGGAACTTCCCCGGACGAGCCGACCCATTCATGCGACTAGCAACTAGCAAAAGTAAATTTCGCCAGTAGCGTGGCTCTAATACGGTAATATATTTATAGCTAATAAAAAAACAAGTGGTTTGCTGAAACCGAAGTTTCCGTTCCGTACTATATTGTAAGGTTCATTCCCGAAATCACGCTTCAGAGAACTCTACATTGACTCCATCGACCTAATTCCGGAGATTGATACGTAAACACAACTTGCCTAGGTTGCATTGCAAATAGAACGTACAAATTCATCAAAACTACACACCATCATCAGGTCATTTTAGTCTCCACTGCAGGAGCACAACCCTCTCTATACTACCAGAGCCATATATTAGCTGGAGCAGTCAGAATATTTGGCCTACACTCTTCACACTGGCCAGGCGGATTGGAGAGGTTTCTTTGATATTCAAAGCTTTGTTAAGCTTTTGTTTCCTAGGCCGCCTTCTACGACATGCACGGGATGACTTGGAGTGTTCCTATTCTACTCTGAAACCAAAAGCAAATAACCAAAGAGCTTCAGTTCCGTACTATATTAAATTTGTAAGCAAGAGCGCATTCCCGTGGCGCTCAAAATCACGCTTCAGAGAACTCTACATTGACTCCATTGACCTAATTCCGTAGATTGATACGTAAACACAATCTGCCTTGGTTGCATTGCAAATAGAACGTACAAATTCACCGATTACTAATAATTAAGCTACTAAATTTAGTACGTGGTGTGATGTTATGATTTTGAGTTGTGCGTTTCATTTTGCCCTTAAAACTGTTATAATAAAACGCATTTTTGTTAAAAATATGATTATAATAATGGCAGGCCTATTTAATTACTTTTGACAACTACGGTGTACAACGATTCGACGGTCACCTCAACATCTATTCTTCTACGTCTTTACCTTATCCCACTTGTTATGTGGAGTCGGCACAGTACATCAATTCTCTCCATTTCGACTGTTATCTATCATTTCCTTTGTCTCTCCCTTCTTGTTCATACACTCCCTTGACACAATCGTTTTGGACTGATGACTAGCGGCATCTATTGCTATAACAATTTTATTTTAATTTTAGCCTCTGTGGTTATTATGCTAGCTTGCAGGGGTCCCGGGTTCGTGCTCTGGCTATCAGACCTATTTACTTACTTTTGAAAACTATGATGTACAAAGTTATGACGGGGACCTCAACATCCATTACGGTTTATTATATTTGAAAAAGAACAGTCAATCATACGAAAGCCGTAACGGATGTTGAAATGAATTATGAATTTGTATACCGTAGTTGTCAAAAGTTAGCAAATAGGCCTGCTGGCCAGAACTTGAACCCGGGACCCCTCGTGTCGAAGGCTAGCATGTTAACCACTGCGCAACAGAGGCTAAAATTTAAATTGTTATAGCAATAGATGCCGCTAGTCATCTGTCCAAAATGGTGACCTTAGTCGAGCGTTTAATTGTTCTTAATAAGCTTAATCGCCACCGGGCTATCTCGCGTACTAACAGTGTTCATTCCAGAGGAACTGAGTTCGATTCCCAGCTGGGTAAATACTTAAAGGAGTTTTAGAACTACCTAATGACGTTTGGCACTCTGCCATGCCACTAGTACACTCATGTAGTTTTCAATAATAAAGAAATATATAGAATGAGTTTAGTCGTTTTTGCGTTTACATTCCACAAGCAGCCCTCCCCGCCAAATAAATAAATAATATATGGACAAATCACACAGATTTAGCTACTCCCAAAGCAAGTTCGAGACTTGTGTTATGGGACACTAACTCAACGATACTATATTTTATTACAAAAACATTTATAGTTGAACAGCCAAGACTATGTGTTTAAAAAAAAAACCGTTGCGCAGTTTTACACATGTAAGCATACACAGGGACAGATAGCGGACAGCGAGAAGCGACTTTGTTTTATACTGTAGAGTAATAAAATTATCAACAAAATATTTTCTCTTTATATTCTTTGTAGGTATAGATTTTAGTCAAGCCATCGTGTCATTATGACGAGCTCCATGGCGCAGTGGTTAACACGCCAGCCTGCGACACAGGGGTCCAACGTTCGATCCCCGGTCAGGTCAAGATGGAAGATGATCTTTTTTATATTGACCTGGGTCTTGGATTTTTATATATGTATTTGTAATAAAATATAGTATCGTTGAGTTAGTATCCTGCGACACAAGTTCACAACTTACTGTGGGGCGGGCTAGTTTAATTTGTCTATATGTCCCTATATATTTATTTATTGAGTATAGCTGACCTCGGGTTCCAATGCAATATAAGTGAGGTTGCAACCACGAGCGCGCTCGGTCGAGGAAGATAGGCCATCTGTCCAAAACGGTGACCTTTAGTTGAGCGTCTAATTGTTCTTAATTAACTTTAATCGCCCGGGTTATCGCGCAAACCAACAGTGCAGAGTAAAAAGAGTACAGATGTGGTGCTTTATGCTTTGTGTAGTAGACATTTAAATAAAAAATAAAAATTAGATAGTTACAGTTGTTGTTTATTTTAGGAACAAAACTGATTTAGGATAAAATAAAAATAATGTCAAAATTTTAAGTCAACAATATAAAAAGGAATTTTTTTTTTTACAAATTAAGCATCTGATTAAACATTGCGACAAAAATATTATATAACCGATATCAGTAACCTAATTTTAACGATGAAGAACAAAATAAACATATCTTTTATTACATGTTCGTGGTCGGTATTACGTGTTCGTGGTCGCAGGTAGACTAAGTTGACATTTGTCTAGTATTTTATAAGAACTGCAAAATCTACCGCCTAAAATATTTATTGATAACGTTCCGGATGTACGCAGTATTGGCTCACGGTGTCTGAAGGTCTTGCAGTCTTCTGCTTAGCTTGTGATTTGATTAAATTGATGATGTTTCTTTGAATGTTACATATTAATATTCAACATAACATAATATCGGTTAGGCATATTCGAAAACATTATAACCCATATCGGACCCTTATATTTATATTATTATTCATTCATTGCTAGTAAATTTCTGTACTATCGCCATTTTAACCTCTGAGATAACCTCGTCGATAGATATAATTGCTCTGGGCTTTTGAAGCACTTTCTTTTAATCTGATCGCTCATTGAGAAGAGCATGAGAAATATGCGGCTAGGATATATTTTTCACAAAAGATTTTTGCTTAGAAAAATAGCGTATTTCCAGGCATCACGTATGTCGTTAATGCCTGAAAGATGAGCATGTTTTAGAACGAAACGGGTCTTACTGATGAAAAGGGTTCAAGAAAAAGGCAACAATTAGATGGATAGACGATTTGTGTGATTTTTACCCGACTGACTCACCCGGAAGGAAGGTAATGCTTTTCGCGCGGATGTATTTGAATATGTTTATGTATGCATGTAAGTTCTGTTCCATTTTTGCCTCTTAACCTTAAACTTGTACCTTAAACTGCTTGACCGATTATCAAGTTTGAGGTGTCATAAGATTTGTATTTTTGCCCGGAGGATCAAAGGCTATGTGTATTTATCAAATAATCAATATGGTGGAAGTGAACTACAAAAAGTCCAGTTTTTTTTTTTGTTACTTAAAAGGAATGGATGATACGGATTATATTATAGATATTAATGCATTTAAAAGAATATTCAGCACGACTTACGAAGGCGAAATGTACTGTTACTTTTAGATTAGTTATCGTCGTATGTACGTACATTTGCATTTTTTATGCAAATAAAACAATTGAAATTGAAATGGCCAAGCATGGCATTGGATAAAACTAGAAGAAAAACGGAGGAGGAGACTATTGCCCAACTTTCTATAGGTGTGAAAGAATTTCAAAATTCTTTCATCTATAAATAGCAATGTTTCTGCGGGTGACAAACTATAATTTCCGTGGACGAAGTAGCAGGAAAAAAGCAGGTATTAAATGAAAAAAAGGGTAAAAAAATATCATTTAGGTTTTGTATAAATAGTAAGTATAAATATAGAGTAACAAACTAATTCCCAACCTTTACATTTAAAATATAAGACGCATTTATGAGGAGTTCACAGTTTAATTTGTACTAATTTAGTAGACACATTAATTTACAGACCTATTATTACGCGGGTATTTCATTCGATCATTTCCCCGAATAAGCTAATGGGGTATCAAATCCTAATAATATTTCCTCATGTGCGGTAAACACAGGCAAACAGGCCGAAACGCAAGCATGCCAACATGCCAACCATAGATATCAGAATATATGCCAACATAACCAAACCTGACGCTTGAACCAACTCCGGCAGATTTCATATAGCTTGTCATTATCATAGCTTGTCATTATCATTAGCTTGTCATTTCATATAGCTATCATTTCATATAGATATCCACTTTCATTCCATATGAGGGGTGGCAACGCAAAGCTTAAAGTAGAGGTCGCTGTGTACGATATTTCCTTGCAAAAATATGACAATCTTTATTTTTTAGACTTTCATGCAAGTAATTAGTGCAAGAGAATATTTTACCTTTATAAATGATATGATGATAAATTATTTTACCTTTTGTTAAAAACTTAATTTAAATCACATTTGTTCTCGTTATAAAAGAATTAAAGTATTTTGCAAAAAATAGCTATAATATACTTTTCGTTTTAGTTTTTATACAATAAATATGTCAATTTGTAGGAAAATACCAAATATAAACATTTCTATAGTTTAAGACATAAGTCAGATTGTGGGACAAAAGTCCATACATTTGACAATTTATCTCGGAACAACCGTAAACAAAGCCGGTCGAGACAGTTGCCATCCCTATTCAAGCCGGAGTTATTAACCGGATAAAATAAGGAGATGCTTGCTTGAGAGCTGCATCCATTTTCTCTGAAGTTGCACAAATGGTTCAAGAATATTTTTATTTCAATAGAATTTGATAAATAGCAATTCTAGGATGTTGTTTTCCATCTTCTGATGAATCGTTTGTCTGTGTTTATTTACTTAGTATTTTATATATTAGTTACTAGCAATTTCCCCTTGAAATCATCTGCGTAAATTATAGCCTTTGTCACCCGCAGTGAAATTAGCTTTTTATAGGTGATTTTTATTTGAAAATAGTGAGTATATTATAGATATTATAAAGTTATTTCTATAGAATATGGCGGATTTTGTACTATACAAAGGATTTTACAATTCGCAGATCAATTACAGGGAAAAACTCGTTTGAAACTTACTCGTAGATCCTGACGGGAAGTCCCTAAAGAATGCACTTCTTTATTAAATTTCTCCGTGATTCTACGTGGTCTGTCTGTGTGTTGCTAGACTACTTTTCGTTATAGCTCGCATTGCATGGCTGAATATCCGTGTTAAAATAGCTCGATTTGGTCGAAATCGGTACAATAACTGAGCGCAAGGCGTTTACTTTTATACATACATATCATCACGTATTTTGCTCTTGTGGGGTAGACGGAACCCAGGACTATAAAACCTAAAGGCCACGTTTAGCATGTTGATGGGATTATAGGTGCAGAACGGCACCAAAATGGTGATGGGTTGGTAGCCACATCGCCTATTTACATGAATCCTCACGCCCGTTCCCTCGATCGGCTTTTAGGATCTGCGCGGGAAGAGAAGCAGATGGTACATTCTGCGTTTTTACTTTCATACTGGGCAAATATTCTCTGAGCCACAAGGTTTAATTTCAGCGAAATTTACTAAGCCTGTCTGTGTGTAGTCATAAGTCTATTATGTCTATAATGAGTCTATGTTGTAGCTCGCATTACATGGCTGAATATCCGTATTATAATAGCCCAGTTTAGCTGTAACGCACCAAATTAATTTGTAGTATGATTAACGGAGCGAGCGCCAAGCGTTTCGTTTCAGGGGTACTATTTTTGAACGCGTGCCACTCGTCTTCGTACGATTTTTCCGTACAAAAATCATTCGAAGGCGAGTGGCCCGCGTTCAAAAATAGCACTCCAGTTAGGGCAAAAATTCAGAAATAATTGTGCTATTGCGCCGGCGCCGCTGTCTGGCTGTTCTCTTCTACAGATCGCATTTTAAATCGATTCTCGTGAGATTTCAAAAATCAAAAATTGAATATTTTAATTGAAAATTGGATAAATGTATCTGTTTTCAAAAGTTATATTTTTATTTCTTTAATATGCAAAATCGAAAAACCACTACCGTTTTTATTTTCAGAGCAGGTTCGATTATTACAAAGAATTTGTTTGTCGATTCAGGTTTTGGAAAATGTTCAAAACGGCGAATATTGAAATAAAAGGCCAAAGCGCCGTTGGGGTCTATGGCGGTCCAGATGGATGAGCAGAGCCACTATAACCTAGGATTATTATTTAATATTATCAATGACACCATTGTATCTACCATGCTTATTGAATTTAAAATTGATTGATCGATTCACTTGAAAAATTTTACTTTTCAAATCCTCCGTTATATCATGCGGCCTGTCTGTACGTAGTTGTAACTCTACGTCTCGTAATAGCTCGCCCTGCATGACTGAGTAAATGTTATAATCGCTCATTTGTCTGGAATGCGGACTGCCCATTGATTAACAATGTAACACTGAGACGATTATACTTTAAAATACTATCTTTCTCAGTCTTAACTCATAATTGGACAGTGAAACACTATAATACATTGATGGAGAGGCCAACGATCGTGCCATCAAAGTCGCCCAAATCTAATATAACTTCATATAAGGTTTATATTTTTCCCTCGAAAAGAACAAATTTATACTTTAAAATACTATCTTTCTCAGTGTTTACTCATTATTGGACGGTGAAACACTATAATACAATGATGGAGGCCAACGATCGTGCCATCGAAGTCGCCAAATTCTAGTGTAACTTCATATAAGATTTATATTTTTCCCTCGAAAAGAAGGGAACTGTTATACTATAAAATACTATCTTTCTCAATCTGAACTCTTAACTCTACAGTGCAACGCTATATATATTATATAGTTTGATAGAGGTCAGCGATCGTGCCATCAAAGTCGCCAAATTCTGGTGTAACTTCATATAAGATTTATAATTTTCCCTCGAAAAGAAAGGAACCGTTATACTTTAAAATACTATCTTTCGCAGTCTTAACTCATTACTGGACAGTGAAAAACTATAATACATTGATAAAGGCCAACGATCGTACAATCAAAGACGCCAAATTCGGGTCTAACTTCATATAAAATTTTTATTTTTCCCTCGAAAAGAAGGTAAACGGTAAAATTACGTTTCCTTTTTATAACCAATAAATAAATATTTCATTTGACGTATTTTTTCCATAAGCCAGTGAAGGTAGAAGCCTCTTGAATAGAAGGCGGCTTTTAAATGTCTTTCAGTTATGGCACCACTCCATGCAAACTGACATCTCTTGACGGAGCAAACAACCCAAGAGTGACGTAATAACATTTAATGTGCAGGATTAAATAAACCAAGACTCCTGAATGTTAATAAATAAATAAAATATAAATACATTTATACGGATAAATCACATAGATTGAGTTAGCGCCAAAGTAAGTTTTAGTGCTCCTTAATTTAGCACAGAAATTTGCTAGCAATTTCTGTGCTCCTTAATTTTGAAAGTTATTTTATTTAATAATTTGAAAACAACAACAGGGCCTGGAATCTTATTATATGAATATCTTTTATAAATTAAGCTTGTATTTTATTACTGGTCATATATAGAATAATTCTTATTTTTGTAGTTTTATGACCATCATTATTTACATATTCGAATGATTTTAAAATGAATTTGTCAAGCATTGGCGATGATTCTGGCATAATACAACTTTACGACCGATGTGTTCAATAAAGTCACAGCCGTTTTGGAATTTTTAAATGTCATTGATTTGCCTCCGTGACGCATTGGTAAACTCGTCAGCCTGCTGCTACATGAGTAGACAGATTCGATTTCCGACGCGAGCAAATACTTGTAGGTATTTCATTTTCTTCGGTATTTGTCTGCAGTTCTGAAGTTAAACAACGCCGATTGGTGTCAGGCTGACTTTGGAAGAAACATGCGCCAAATAATAGTACAGCATGAATTCTACCTTAATAGCGGATCCCGGGTTTTTAAAGCTCACAGCTTCACAGCAACAGAAAATCAAAAACCAATATCTGTTTGCCAAATCAGCCAATGAGTAACCTAATAAAAAACTTCTACAAGAGTTATTTCTTCGGCCTCGTAATTATATCCCGAGGGAGCAAAACAAACTTTATATTACGAGTAACTTTCCGCTTGCTAAGTTTGATGCAGCTTCTTCATAGAAGTTCGATGGTATCATCCAAACATTCGTAATATTACGAATCTTCTCTTCTCATGTCTTGAAAATAGCATCAGTAACTGAACTCTTACGTTTAAGGGTCCAAAGCTGCCCCTATTTGAAATAGATCGTTTAAAGGAAAGCGAAGTATCAATTGAAATTTTGTTCTGCAAAGAATATGAAGTTTTTCTTATAAAATATGATTCTTATAAATATAGAAAAATATTTATAGTAATTTTTTTTTTGAGTTTTGTCCAATGATATTCTAAAGGTTATGAAGTCACTAAAAAAATTGACTGTGTTACACTAACTAAAATCATGATAGTCGTGAGCTAATGAAACTATTGAGAAAACAAAATACCCGCAAGGTTCAAGTTCGCGGCGAACAGTATAAAATTATTTTAGTTAAAATTCTTAATAACCTAAAATAAATAAATCTAAAACAAGCAAAACAAAAACAAGCAGAATTCGCAACAAAGCAGCAAATAACAACCTCGTTCCACCAACACTACCCGATGATGTCATTCACCAATAACGCCTTCGCTTCGGGATCATGAGAACTCATTTACAATAAATAAACATGCACTTTGACAGATGAAGAGGAAAATCAAATTGTTTTAACATTATTTGGAGGAAAAGGGCTAACCTTAATTGGGCAACAAGGCAGGAGATTGATTTGAATGTATATTTTACGAGTACCTTATAAACATTAGTGTTATAGTTTGGAAGTTTGGACAGGCCCAGTATAGTCGAACCCAAAGTTAGCAAAAGTAAAGGGTAAAAATGTTACAAAATATTAAATCTTAGTTCCTTTTATTTTTGGTTAGTTTTTATTTTTGTTTTGCCTACTTAGTTTATTTCTAAGAAATAAGAAGTAAGTTTAGTGTTAGCTCATTCCGAGAAAAGAAAGCTCTTAAATTCTAGAAATATTTGTAAGGCATTTTAAATCTGTGTATTTTCTTATTATCTTTTGTCCGTATTTGTATTTTTCACTTGATTTAGTTTTAAATATTCGTATGTAAGTAGATATATTTTAAATTAGGGATTTTGAGTGTTACTTAAAACATGTTTAACATCCTACGATAGTACGACTGTACAATAGGACCATAGTAATAAACAACTTTTGGTTGATTGTCGTATTGAAGCGGCATTGTATTCCCAAAGTAATATTTAGTTATGACGTTGCTCAAACAGTTTTGTATCAAAAAAGTTTTAAAACAAAGATTTCATTCACGTAAATCACCGGTTAATTACTGGAGATGCAGTTTCACAGGTTAATGAAATAATTGCTTCTTAACGGCCATATTATTACTAATTTTAACTCAAAAGATATTCTGCAAATTATGAGGTTCAATGTAGATCTAAGCTTCTGTTTTAAGTAAGATTAAGCAAAGGTTAGAAACTTCGAAAAGGTGCATCGATTTAAAAGTGAACTTTGACTTTCTATAGACTCAAGCTCCCTAAAACAAAGTACCAGCCCCCGTAGCATGGCACGCGCGACAACGTTTATCGACTATCGCCATCTTGTTTTACGCAATACTGAAGAGCGAGAAGTAGATAGTTTATCGCGCGATATAAACGGCGTCGTGGGAGCCAAGCTACGGGGGCTGCTCTTACAATTAGGCTCAAAGAGAATACAATATAGTTTAGGCTCTCGCCTAACTTAACCTGCGAGATTCTTTAAGCCTGGGTGAGGCCTAATTTAAATTTGACTGGCTGCAGACCGCGGACTTAAGTTAGGTCTTAAAACTGTTGGTCGGCTGTCATTGTTTAATAAACAATTACAGCTGAGGTAATGTCAAAGAAATGAGTGTTGACTATGGAAATCTACGTAAATCTGCAATCTTGTCTTATTCTCGAACGTATCTCAATTGATCATACTGAACAACTCTCCCAAAGGGATATAGGTCGAAATATGGAAAAAATAAATAGGGTTCACCATTCAAACTGCTAATCATCTGATAGATTTGTAAAGGAAAAACCATTTTCCTTTCATATTTCCATCTATGTTCCTCGAGGAAAGTTGTTGAGTATGATTAAAGGTATTTTCTATGGCAATAGCACAGTGTGTGAAGGAGAACATTGCCATATTTTCAACATCCCTGTTTTCTTGGATTATTATTCCTACCTCATACCCAGTAACTTTCATTATGAAAGTTTAACACCAGATTAACTGGAATTAATTAGTTTTCTCTGTGTTCTAAGAGTTTGTTCACGCCTTTCATCAATTTTTAATGGGCTTAACAACTTTGTTGCCGACTAGTTGAACTTTTAGCTGAGATGCTTTGAGCCCGGGGTTCGTTAAATAAGCTGGTGTTTTCGTTGCCTTATTATGGTAGTCATCCGAAGCCTGAGACCTATCATAATTTCGAGTTTGATTCCCGGTCAGGTCATGATGGAAAACGATCGTTTTCAGATCGGCCTGGGTCTGTTTATCTAGATTTAATTTATTAAGCATAGTTTAATTACAGTCATCATTTTAATGTTACCCTTTAAAACCTTGTTTAGGCATAAAATGTCCCTTAAGATTTGTATGGCATAACTAATAAGATGGATTTGGAGGGGATAATTATAAACTGACAGTCATTTTGAAATTTGTATAATATTTAAGAAAATCAAATGATTCTTGCTGATTAATCACTCTTTCTTTTTTAGTATGTATCTATTATAAAATATAGTATAGTTGAGTTAGTATCCTACGACCCAAGTTCACATCTTACTGTTATTCAATGTGTCTTTTTATTAGAAATCGGGCAATCCTTAATAAAATGTAAATCATAATTAGATAATAGATAATGTCAGGAAAGATGGATGGAGTGTGTGAAGGAGGATATGGAGAAAAAGAAGGTGACGAAGGAGATGGCTCGTGATAGAGCGAAATGGAAAAAGCTTACATGCTGTCCCGACCCCACTAAGTGGGATAAGGTGAGGAAGAAGAAGATAAAGATAATGTCAGGAAAAAATACGATTTTAACCAAACTTCTAAATAGATTTTTATGAAATTTGCTTTTGCAAATAAAAAATACTAACTATCCAATCGAACCAGGTGCTTTCGCATAATCGGTCACCCTTCAAAAAATAAAAATATAAAAGTCTCCAGACGCATTAAAAGCACATCCTTTTAGAAGCCGATTAAAAAATGTAAAACTTTATTCAATCGCCTGGAGTCGATGAAAAACGGAAAACGGTAGTTAATTCAGATGAATCATTTTTATTTTTCTATTAAAAGTAACTTCTACGCTATAAATGTCTTGGGTCGTCGACGAGTTTGTACACAAATGTTAATACAACCTTATCCAAGCATTAAAGGGGCAACTAAGCTAATATGAACAACTACGAATAACTTGTTTGTAGATGAACAACTTTTCATATAAGATTAACGATTGACATTCGAACAATATTACCGGCTAAGCAATTTAAATAGTTGTTTCTTTTTTTCGAATTTCGAGCATTAGTTAGTCCTTAAGGATAAGTTGTTCATATTGACCGAGTCCCGTGGCGCAGCGGCCATCACGCCTGCCTGCGACACGGATGGTCCCGGGTTCGATCCCCGGTCAGGTCAAGATGGAAAATGATCTTTTTCAGATTGACCTGAGTCTTGGACGTTTATCTATATAAGTATGTATTATAAAATATAGTATCGTTGAGTTAGTATCCCATAACACAAGTTTCGAACTTACTTTGGGGCTAGCTCAATCTGTGTGATTTGTCCGTATACATTTATTTATTTATTGACGGACCGAGTCGCCCCTTAAAACTGGAATCGGAATCTATTAACATTTTGTAGGTATACCTACTGCAACTTTACGAGTACTTTTCGACGCTGGTCTAGGAGAAAACAAAAAACGTATACTGTAAATACCGATTGAGGGAATGGTCAATAATTTGCGGAATCATGTCAGTTATGCCATTTGGGCGATGCAGATAGCATCTTTCCAGTATTTTTAAACCGTTTTCCAACTACACGATAAATGTGGTAGGTATGGTCTTAGGCTATTTCTACACCGTTAGCGAATAGAGACGTGATGGTATTACATACGTGTATCTCTTCATCATCATCATCATCATCAGATCTTTCTAGTCTCCACTGCAGGAGCACTACTATCCATCCTACTCAGGCTAGTATATGGCTCTGGTAGTACAGAGAGGGTCGTGTATCTCTTAACCATAGTTAATTAATAAAATTTGTTTTGGTTGATAACATTAAACCGGTGGAGTAATGTCAATGTGATAAGGAATTAAATTATTTGTTTACAAAACTGAAGTTAACATAACTACAGGATATTATGAGTGATTCATTTGTATTCGCGTTTGTATGTATGTAGGTAACTTGCTGTGTATAATGACCAATTTAGCATTGTTTCATCCTCATAGACAAACACGATTGGTATTTTCTGAATAGTGATTGTTGGCTTGTATCCATGATTGTATTTGTAAATGTACAACGAATAGTCTATTTTGCGTTAGTAGGTACTATTACAGACAAAATTTTGCTATATTTTTTATGTAGATGTGTATGATGTGTGTTTTATGATGTATGTAACCATGGATCTAAGAAAAATCAGGATAGACGCCTGCTAAATGTAACAATGAAGTAAATACCAATGCAAGCAAAGGTGACGAGTCAAAATTATTTATGAATCCAATTTTTTAAAATTTTTCTCTTTTCGAAATTTTAACTCTTTCAAATGTACATATGTAAATGTATGTGTAATGTATGTTAGTAGGTACGTGACCAATGCAAATGGCAAAATGAGGGAATTCGATTTTTATCCATTTAATACAGCAGCTGTTGATGTCCACTAATCATGTTTAATCATCTTTTTTTATGATTGGAGGATTTCAAAAGCTGTCTAAAATACCTTTAGCGAACAAATCTATTCCGAAAACCATCATTGGCTCAATGATAAACATGGCATTGCCGCCAGCCTTTTCGGGAGACGGTCTAGAGGGACTTCATAATTTGTAAATATTATTTAACAGGTTTCATTACTTTAGTATTTATTATTGTTTAAACTAAATAATGATACCTACTCAAAGGAATATAAATTCGCTGTTGGCTGTGCGTAGAAAAGATCAGTTGAAAGTTATAACTAGTTTTACCTAAGTTTTCCTAACTTAAGACAAATTAATTAACATGCTTACTTCTAAACTTCTCATGATTATAATACTCAAAATTAACACAATTTCGTGAATCGATTTTATAATCAGAATCACGGTCATTGAAGTAGGTATATGAAAATTGTATACCTATTGTATCTAATCAACTGGTCAAAATGAACAACTTCTCCGATGGGAGCGATGTAAAAAAATCAACATTTTTTCCAAAGTTGCCGGAAACTACGAAATTGTCGTTTTTCGTCGAGTTGCCAGTATTGTTCCCATCTGAGAAGTTGTTCATTTTGACGGGCTGATTTGATGGTTTGACGGATATTGGTGTTTACCATAACATCTTTTTTTTTTATAAATGTCTTATTTACTAACAAACAAGGCTCCTAAAGCGATGTAACAGTTCGGCCGCGAATTTGGTTTTATTTTTCGTGTAGTAAGTGGCCAACCTTGGTGTCTGATTTTTCAAGCTGCCTAAAGGCATCTGACATAGCTTGACGACTGCCATCAATGATGACAGCCTGGACCAATGGCTTCTTCGAAGCTCGGAATATTTTGTGCCACTTGGGGCCACCCGTCCCAGTCGCAACTGCACCCGGGGTCGCTTAACATGCGTAAGTTCTAATAATGCTCACGCTTATTAGCCACTTTTGACGTTTCCCATTACGCGCTAACTAAGCGGTTATTTAGTTTGACGTAAAATTCAATCAATATATTTTTAAATGTAACTGCCGTTTGTAACGAAAACAACTGTCAAAATTGGCGTCTTATCGCGGCCGTACTGCACATGAAGCATTGAAAATAAAGCAGGAAATCTTAAAAACAGACACGATGATGTGTTTAGAGACTGATCCAAGCAATCCAAGATCAGGCTATTCATCATCACTACTCAGGACATAATCTTTCGCTGAGACCCGACGTTGCGAGCGCCAGGTTGTTTGAATGTCGATACACAAATCCAAGAAATGCATTATCGCCGAGATAAGATAGCATTCCAATAGGAATCGGACTGCCACGAAATACCCGCACTAGCTCTGTTCAACCGACGCGTTTACGTCTGCAGCGATACCAATAAACGGCGGCTCTTAACATTGGTTATTTTTAGTAGTGGCGTAAGCCGCGGGTAGATGCTGTTCCACGCTCAGCGAACATCACAGGACGAAGTCAGCATTTTGGTAAGATTGAAAATCGACCGAGGCGCCACACGCAAGCGCGCGGTCGATCCACTGACAGAAAATGTTAAACAATACTTAATGCGCTCGAATTGCTAGCATGCCACTCGCTTAGCACTAACCTGTTGCCAGTTGTCTTCCAACGACACCTTGTACTCGAAGTATCCCGTGTCTGTCACAGTCTGTAGCTCGCGGAATAAGTTGCCGCTCGGCAGGACATCCATCGTGTTACATGTGACTCCGATCGAATTTTTACACACAAAACGCGCGTGACCACTCGCGCTGCTGGGGAAACACTGACTCGCTCGTATCCCTTCATCCGCCGCGCGCCGCCGCACCCCCGCGTTCGTCCTAGCAGCACATAGACTAATAAACGACAGAGAGCCCGCATACGGCTTTCTCTTTTTTCGTCCTTTTATCCTGATACGGGTCCAACTAGGGATTTGTAATATAGTAATAGGTACTTACGAAAGATTTATCGCGATTATTCGTCAGTGTCAAATTGATGACATTCGGTGACAAAGGAATCCGAAGGATAATGACCTGTCTCCTACACTATCGGTCGTATTCCGCTTTGGTGTCGGTGGAAATTCGCAGCATTAATAAATCGATACGTTTTTTGGTTAGTGGGTCAATGTTGCGGGACTCAGGCTCCCCGTGCACGGGGGATATGGTGGAATGAAACTCCCGTAAAGGAAAGAGTGTTTTTATTCGAAGAAATTCCATAAACGTACCTATGTTATTATGACAATACGTAAAATAATCGCGTTATTATTACAATACGGATTACATTACTTGTGGTAAATAATATAGACTTTTATTTTGAAAACGAAAGGAAGTTTTTAATTAATTTCAAAAAGTTAAGTCTGTACCTACTTACATTTTGATTTAATATTCACATGCAAATTAAATACAGCCCACATTATCAATAACTGCCCAAATATACGAAGTGTAAATAAATGAAACCTTAATTTAAGTATAATTAATGTTTGAAATAGTAATTAAACCTTATAGGTACCTATATACGGACAAATTACACAGATTGAGCTAGCCCCAAAGTAAGTTCGAGACTTGTGTTATGGGGTACTAACTCAACAATACTATATTTTTTAATAGATACTTATATAGATAAACATCTTAGACCCATGACCCAGACCAATCTGAACATGATTATTTTCCATCTTGACCTGACCAGGGTCCGGACCCGGGACCATCCGTGTCGCAGGCAAGCGTGTTGATCGCTGCGCCACGGAGCTCGTCATAAACATAAATGATCGAAATCTTCTTTAAATACATACAGGCTATGTGCGAGTCAGAAGTTGTACAAGAGTTCCGTACCACCATACAATCTTGATTACAAAAAAAGTAACTGTGGGGCAATCTAATGGGACTGCCGATATAAATAAAAAACTAAGAAACTTGTTTCACCCAAAAAGGCAGAGCGTTCAGTAACGATGACGTGAGTTTCTTGATTTTGGTTCATCCAAAAAATGCTCACCGCGCCTTCACAAGTTACACTTCAAAAATACAAAAACTCGTTATTTGAAAGGTACACATCATCAGGTGTTTGTTAATGTCCACTGCAGGAGCACGACCCTCTCTGTAGCAGTCAGAGGATTCGGCCTACACTCTCTACGCGTGCCAGACGGGCTGGATAGGTCTTTTTGATGTTAAGCTTTGTTCAGCTAGTGTTTCCTAAGTTGCCTTCTACGACATCCACCAAAAGTCTTGAATGGTCTTATTCTACTCTGCTAAAAACCGCTCGGTAAGGTACACGTTCCTATTTGATTGAATAAATAAGGGCTATGTGAGCTGGTATTCCCCTGACTGCTCTGGGTAATATATGGTTCAGGTAGTACAGAGAGGGTCATGCTCCTGCAATGGAGACTAAAAAGGACCTGATGGTGATGAGCTGTAGTCCTCAAGAGTCTTATAAAAGCTAAAAGACGTTTCACTGATATGACACAACTTATAAATGTATATAATATAATACTTACTTATAAATAACCTGAAAAAGCACGCTCGTCAAAAAGAAAATTTACAAAAAAAATACCCATGAAAATTTAACAACGTCCATCTAGTTTCGAACTCAAGACTAAAAACCGGCCAAGTGCGTGTCGGGCCACGCGCAGTGTAGGGTTCCGTAGTTGCGAATGACAACTTTGAGTTCACACTATTCACACTCGCACCATACAGTTTAACGACCAAAAACATCTAACAATGAAAATAGTATGAAATTTTACAGTTTATAAGTTGGTTGCCTATAACTTTTTAGTTTGTACTTAGTACTCAGCTCTGATAGTTTTCCTTTAAACTTCAGTATATATACTACTGCTGTAATTTTTTTCACGTATCTATATATAACCGTTTAGCAGATAGAGGGGGGGGGGACACTTACCTCTAACGAAAATTCGCACTTTAAAACCAAATATTTCGGAAACGGATCCCTATATCGGAAAATGGTGTTCTCAACCTCACAATATTTTTGAAAGACCTATTTAACGATACCCCACACGATGGGTAAATAGAGAAAAAAAAAATACTCCCCCACTTTACTTGTATGGGAGCTACCATAAAAAAAAAAAATTTTTAAGTTTTTATTCTACCACTTTTTGCCATGATTAATATACTTACCCATACCAAATTACAGCTTTCTAGTACTTATAGTCTCTGCGTAAAACCGCGGACGGACAGACAGACAGACAGACAGAGAGACAGACAGACAGACAGACAGACAGACAGACAGACATGGCGAAACTATAAGGGTTCCTTGTTTACTACGGAACCCTAAAATCGCTCTGATCGTAGCTAAAATATATACAAACATCTTATCTATTCCGTCGATGACGCTGCCAGTGAAATTTGAAAATATCCGTCAGAGAACAAAATAATACTTCTTGTTTTATTCACCGAAAACTTAGAATGCTTACCGATTTGGTAATGGTTTTGTCAAAAATCCAATTACTGAATCAAAACAATGTCTACGTAATTGAGCCTGCTGAGGCTGCTGACAATCTGCTGTAGGTAAGGATGAAAGACATACCAATGAAATTTTGTTCAAGCTTGTGCTCGCTTTGTCAATAATTCAGATTATTTCACGCGGTGTGACTCCCGGCAGAGTAGAATACGACCACTCCAAGTCTTCCCGTGGATGTCGTAGAAGGCGAATAAGGAAATACTAGCCAAACAAAGCTTATAATCGTCAACGAGACCTCTCTAACCCGTCTATCTACCGTGGAGATTGTAGGCCAAATCCTCCGACTGTTCTGGCTAATATACATAGAACTCTGGTAGTACAGACAGGGTCGTGCTGCAGCAGTGGAGCCTTAAAAGACCTGATGATGAGTGCTTATGGTAGATTTACTAATGAGACAGTTTATTTAAAAAAAATTGTGGCACCCAGGGACTGCCGCGGTAAAGCTATTTCATAGATTTTGTATCAAATTATGCAATATACCTATGTGATGAATTTGCTTGGAAGCCTACGGAGTGGGGGTGTAAGGTTTTATTTTGCGTAACGGAATCAAAAATTTTTAATAGCTTTAAAATATTTCGTGTCTTAGTTTAAATTCTGAGGCTGGTTTCCATGGCCAAATACACCATTTTCAGAAAAATAAATTTGTCTCCGTGGTCCAGTGGTTAAGGAGTTTGCCTTGTTGACCCGGGGGTTCAATTCCCACGTGAAGCATACTTCGTTAAGTTGTTTTCAGTTTGGTTAGGACATTGCAGGCATGAATACCTGTTTGTCTGATAAGAAAGATGATTCTGTGCTTCGGAAGGCACGCTAAGTCGGAGGTCCCGGCTGCCATCTGGTAGTCGTTAAAGGAACCACATCAGAGGCGAGATGCGGTTCCGAAGAACTCTGACAGGGTGTGCATAGTCGACTGACCGTGACGCCTACACGACATGATGATGATGATGAGAGGAATAAATGATTCTTGATTCTTGTTGTTTGACTTATAAGTCTCCCTTGAATCCCAAGTGTTACGGCTAAAGATACATCTGGAAAAACACTCAGATATAGGAAGTGATGCAAATATACCCCCTTCCCCCGAGCTTACGCAAACAATGGTATCATTTTCACGAAAAATATTCGTTTATTCCGGAAAAATTTTGCTGACGTCATCACTATGAACCCTGCCTATTTGAATGACCCCTTGTCGCTAGAGTGGTTTCTAGAATGCATGTTGAATTGTAATCATCATCATCATCATCAGGTCTTTTTAGTCTCCACTGCAGAAGCACGACCCTCTCTGTACTAGGTACCAAAGCCTGAGCAGTCAGACGATTTGGCCTACACTCTCCACGCTGGCCAGACGGGTTGGAGAGGTGTATTTACATATTGCTTAAAAACAAATAAAAAAAAAGATTTCCCTATCTACGGCTACTTTGCTTAGCTATTTTTTTGTATAACTGTCGATTCTAGTCATTTCGAGATAAACACTCAAATAACAATATTTTAGATGTTACAGATTTTAAAAACAAAGGATAATTGTGATATTCAAGAAATAAATTCGCGTTTTTTTAAAGCCAGATTTAATCCTGTTTATTTAGATTACTAGCTGTTACCCGCGGCTTCGCCCGCGTAATATATAGCCTATGTCCTTCTCGGTACCCTAACCTATGTGTATGCAAAATTTCATGATGATCGGTTTAGTGGATACGGCGTGAAAGCGTAACAAACAACAAACGAACTCACTTTCGCATTTATAATATTAGTTGGGATTGGGATTCGTACGAAAACTTTTTTTTAGGGTTCCGTACAAAAGTTGAAAAACGGAACCCTTATAGAATCACTCGAGCGTCTGTCTGTCCGTCCGTCCGTCTGTCACAGCCGATTTTCTCCGAATCTACTGAACCAAATCAGATGAAATTTGGTAAGATAGTGTAATCCTATGACCCAAACACGGATGTGCAAAGTAAATAAAGATTTTTTTGAAATAAGGGTCATTTTTAGGGGCCCAATTACAAAATTAAAAAAAAAAGTTTTGCAAACCTTACTGTGTCATATATCAAATGAAAGGGCTCATTATGAGGATCTCAAAAATATTTTTTTTTGTTCGGGTAAAATCAATACTTTTGATTTTATTCACGAAAGAAGGCAAAAATTGACCATTCCCCCCCCCCTGATCTCCGAAACTACTGAGCCGAAAATTTTGAAAAAATTACAAAATATAATTCATTCCTTGAAGATTACAGGAAAAATAATAAGAATTCTATCACTTGAAAATTAAGTGGTAAACTCACAATAATAAGTTCATCTAGGGAAATAGTTCACTAAAACACCACTAGGTGGCGCTAGTCAATTGAATAAAACATTTTTTGCACATTGTGTGTGTGTTCACGAAGCATATTGTACGGAACCCTCATTGCGCGAGTTTGCCTCGCACTTGACCGGTTTTTTCATAATAACATACATCATAGATGATATTGTGTGACTTAAAATATTGATTCCCTCCCGTATTCGAAAAAATAAAACGCAGCAATAAAAATTACGTGACTTGGAGAATATTTAAAATTCAATTTTTTTAATCTCCGATACATACATATTTGCTAATCTTTTTAAAAACAACTAAAATTTTCATATTATATTATATTTCAGAATCAAAATCGAACAAATTAAATACCATTCCTGGAAACAAGAATTGTAATTTAAAATATCAAATTCAGATTCGAACCAGAAACAATTCTATCCATTCCTGGAATAATAACGCCAAATAGGTTTGCGTTTACCAGTGGTTGGCTTCAACCATTAATTGCCCAAGAGCATTACGCTCACAGCCATTTCTAGTTCTATTATTAACTCTGTGCTATTCCAATATTCAAATCATTTAAGTACCAATGTGGAGGTTTCAAAGTAACATTTAAATAAAACCTAATAACTATTTTTGAGGAGTTGTGGGTGGGAAGTCAAGGGGTGTAGTTGGGGTTTGCCTTAGATGGATTTGCAAATAGATTTTATTGCGCTTAATAATATGAAATTGGTGTAGTCATCATCATTTCGTGTAGGTGACACGGTCAGTCGACCATGCACACCCTGGAGAGTTCTTCGGAACCGCCTCTCGGCCTCTGACGTGGTTCCTTTAACGACTACCGGATGGCAGCCGGGACCACCGGCTTAACGTGCCTTCCGAAGCACGGAATCATCTTTCTTATCGGACAGTCAGGTGATTCATGCCTGCAATGTCCTAACCAAACTGGAAACAACTTAACAAAGTATGCTTCCCGTGGGAATCGAACCCACGACCCCCGGGTCAACAAGGCAAGTGCCTTAACCTCTAGACCACGGAGGCAGTTTAAGTGGTGTTTGGTGTAGTGGTTGTTATAAATGCTCGTTTTCATGAACAATTTGAGAAATAATTAAAGCAACTGTTATATGGACTTGTATATATTTGTCACAACAACTGTACCCCTTGACTTCCCACCAAAAACTCCAATTCTTTCACTAGAAACCTAATTTAGTTGGGGGTGACATAGAGGCTAAAATTTCTGCGGATTAAGTCGCGGAAAATTGCTATCTATTTTATATTATATTAAATTTAAATTATTTCACCAAATTTATCCGCGTAAAAATAAATTAGTTGTCTAAAAGTAAAAGAATTTTAAAATTGGTCCATGTAGTTTCAGAGCCTAATAATCATTGCAAACAAACAAACACTCAAATTTAACCTCTTTATATTATTAGTAAAGATAATTAATCCATTTCAAAGGTACAAATAATTACACAAATCGAATTCTATGTCACCCGCAGATAAATTAATTTTGGTAATCAGTCCAGTAGTCCGGAGCTATTTAATACAAACATACAAAATGCTTCTTTATTATTAGTTGTAGTCATCATCATCATCAGGTCTTTCCAGTCTCCACTGCAAGAGCACGACCCTCTCTGTACTACCAGAGCCAATACCAGCCTGAGTAGTCAGAGGATTTGGCCTACACTCTCCGCGCTGGCCAGGCCTGTTGGAGAGGCCTCTTTGATGTTAATAAGCTTTGTTTAGCTTGTTTCCTTAGTCGCCTTTTACGACATCCACGGGATGACTTGGAGTATCCTATTCTACTCTGCCGGGAACCACACGGCTATTTAGGCTAGTTGTAGTATGAATATCTTTTAAATAAAGTACGTACTTAGCGCCCTGTGTCTTGCAAAAACACAAACAATCGCATCATATGGATAAGTGTAGATGAATGCCGTGTGATTCCCGGCAGAGCAGAATAGGACCACTCCAAGTCTTCCCGTGGATATTGTAGAAGGCGACTAAGGAAACACAAGCTAAACAAAGCTTGTACCTCTCCAACCCGTCTGGCCAGCGTGGAGACTTTAGGCCAAATCCTCTGACTGCTCTGGCTAATGTATGGCTCTGTTAGTACAGATAGGGTCGTTCTCCTGCAGTGGAGACTAAAAAAGACATGATCATGATGATGATGATGAGGTGAATGTATCTATGTTTGTACTGTATCTCTAACCTTTAAGTACCGACGTGACGTCTGACAGACACTTTGAGGGTCACAAATGTTTAGTTATATGTGTTAACGAAGACGTATCCAATTGTAATTCTCTCTACCTCTCGAGCAGCCCCCCAGGAGCCGTTATGGGGAGTGGCTGTGTTATGGCGTGTATTTTCAGTAAGTTATGATTTTATAAAATTATGGGTGGTCTGTGAGATCACACGTCGGTCCTTATGTAACATTAAAGCTTATATAGCATACAATAAAGCTGTTATATAATTGTTCTTATACTTAAGTGTTACCACTCTTGTAATTTTGTCCAAGCCTGGATGTTTCTGCGTTACACGTCCTAATAACCATTTAGCGGGAGGTAAGTCAGGTTCTTGAACCAGGACTACATCACCTATATTAGGCTCTGGAGTTATCTGTGTCCATCGGTATCTTTGCATAAAACGTGTTAAATATTCCTGCGACCAACGTTGCCAAAAGTCCTGCAACATTCGTTGACACAACTGCCATCTTCGTAGAGAACTTATCGTAGAAAGTTCATAACTACGATCAGGCGCTAATATTAAAGGTTCTCCTATAAGGAAATGTCCCGGTGTTAACGGCATTGGTTCACCTTGATCTTCGATGTAAGACATCGGTCTTGAATTGAGACAGGCTTCTATTTGAGCTAACATTGTAGTCATCTCCTCAAACGTGAGTGTGGAGTTACCAACTACCCTTTTAAGGTGGTGTTTTGTTGATTTTATGCCTGCTTCCCATAATCCCCCAAAATTTGGAGTATATGGAGGTATAAAATGCCATTTACATTCTTTTGTAGCAAGCCAATCAACTATTTCAGGCATAAAGTTCGATTTCTCTCTGTCAAAGAGTATTTTCAACTCTCTTGCTGCACCAACAAAATTTGTTCCGTTATCGCTATATAAATCGCTACAGTGACCGCGTCTAGCTACGAATCGTTTATACGCTGCTAGGAAACTATTAGACGTTAGATCACTCACTGCCTCCAAATGAATAGCTTTGGTTGACAAACAAATAAATAGACAGATATATCCTTTATATGATCTATTTCCTCGTCCCTTTGACATTCTTATGTTGATGGGTCCTGCATAATCTATGCCACAGTGCAGAAAGGCTCTGTGCATATTAGCTCTCGGAGAAGGTAATTGACCCATTAATTGAGACTTACTTGAAACAGAATGACGTATACAAGTAACACACTTTCTAAAATACAACTTTACTAGATTTTTTGCTCCTAATATCCAATATTTGGAACGAAGATATGTTAGCATTAACAAAGGGCCACCATGCAACGTTTTTTCATGAGCTTCGGATACCAATAACTTGGCAAGAAAAGAGCTGTGCGGAACCAATATTGGATGCTTATATTCTTCTTTGATATCAGCTCTCTCTAGCCGCCCGCCAACTCGGAGTATTCCGAGTTCATCTAAGTAAGGATTGTATGAGGTAAGTTTGCTCTTTTTCTTTATTTCTCTTCCCTCGAGTATATCCTTTATTTCCTCATAAAAACCTTCCAACTGACTTCTTTTTATCATTATTTTAAGTGCATTTTCTATCTCTTCCTTGATAAAATAAACATGATTTTTCCGATTCACTTTTAGGACTCTCCTGCAGTATGCCACTACCCTCAAGAGTTTCTTCATTGATGAAAACTTCGACCATATCGTATTATCTACATATTGTAGAACTGCTGCATGTATCTTTATCTTTTGTGTCTTTTCTTCCAGGTTCGTTTGCGTGTGTAATTTAGTTTCGTAGCTAAGCACTTCCTTTTTTAACCAAGCAGGTCCATTGAACCACATTGTATTCTCATGTATAACAGAAGGTGCTACTCCTCTAGAAGCACAATCTGCTGGGTTTAGTTCAGATGGTACATGTGCCCAATGACTTCTTTCTAAGTGAGTAACTATCTCTGATACTCTGTTGGCCACATATGTCTTCCATTTACTAGGGTGACTACTTAACCATGCCAATACTATTTCTGAATCTGTCCACGCTCGAATACTAGCTTTTGGAATATTCAACAACTCGCTGACTTCCATCAACAACTTAGTTATGAGAACAGCGCCATTTAATTCTAACCTTGGAATCGAAATTTGTTTTATTGGCGCCACTTTAGTTTTTGCTGTCACCAACCTAACATGAACATTCCCTTGAGCGTCAACAATTCGAGTATAAACTACTGCTGCATATGCATCATTTGACGCATCACAAAAACCATGCAGTTCAACAAAAGTATCATCTTTATGGCGTTTCAACCAACGAGGAATGCGAACCCTTGTAAGATTTGTTATATCATTACGATATTTTAACCACTCATCGAGCAGCTCTGAAGGTAACTCTTGATCCCAATTTATACCAGATAGCCATATTTTTTGTATGAGGATCTTTGCCTTAATAACAGTTGGTGCTACCCATCCCATTGGATCATACAACCTTGCTATATCTGCTATTACCTTCCTTTTAGTGACAGGTGATGAAACTGGCATTAGTTGTACAGCATACTCGAATTCATCATTCTTCCGGTTCCAGGTAAGTCCTAAAATCTTATTTTTCTCTTCTAACTTAATTTCAAACTGCTTTACTGCATCTATTTTAGTGTTCTGTATCTTATGTATTAACTTCTCACTGTTAGTAATCCATTTTTGTAGTATAAATCCTCCTCTTCGTAAAATTTCGCTTATTTGTTTATATAACTCTAGACTTTCATCTTCCGAAAAGCATCCTGACATTAGATCATCCATGTAGAAATCTCTCTTGATTATCTCTGCAGCAAGTGGAAAATCTTTAGCTTCGTCGATTGCTGCTTGAATTAAACATCTGACGGCTAAATAAGGCGCTGACGCTGTACCAAATGTAAGTCTGAGCATTCTATATTCCTCCAGTTTCTTTTGCGGATCGTCACGCCAAATGATTCTTTGAAAATCAGCATCCTTATTGTCAACTTTAATTTGACGATACATTTTTACTACGTCTGCAGTAAAAACTATTGGGAATACACGCCAGCGCATGATTAGATGTCTAAGTTCTGATTGCAGAGACGGCCCGACCATTAAATCATCGTTGAGAGAGATACCGTTGGTTCCCTTTATTGATGCGTGAAAAACTATACGAACTTTGGTGGTTGTTCTATCTTCCCGAATAACTTCGTGATAAGGTATGTAGAAACAATTTTCTTTTTTAATATGACTTTCATTTTCAGGAACAGGTTCCATGTGATTAAGCTCTTTATACTCCTTAAATGTCTTGATATATTCTTCTTTAAGAGATGTATTAATTTGTAGTTTACGTTCTCTGTTATAAAACATCTTTGTTGCTATACTTCTTGAATGTCCCTTTAGACAGGCGGGATTTTCATCTCGGAATGGGAGCCTTACGATATATCTTCCTTCTTCATCACGCTTTGTAGTTGCTTCAAAATGCTCCTCACATCTTTTCTCTTCTTCGGTCATAACCTTTTTGGTTGTCAGTGGTTCTTTCTCTGTCTCCCAAAATAATTTCAGTAATTCATCTACTTGTATATGCATGTTAACTATGGTTTCACTGGAAGTCAGTCCTGTTTGTCCACTAAGTATCCATCCCAGAGCTGTGTTCTGCGCTATTGGGGACCCTGAGGGATACTTGATAAGTCCTTCCTTGATAATTTGACCGTAGACCTCTGCTCCTAACAAAATATCTATTTTGTTAGGAGTGTTGTAGCTTGGATCCGCCAAGTTGATATTTTCCAATTCCGGCCATGATGTGACTTCCAGTGTGATTGAAGGTAGGTGTGCTGTCAATTTCTCTAAAATATAAGCTTTTACTTGAATTGTGTAGCCTGGGTCGTGGAGAGATTGAATGCTAACTATTACCATTGCTTTTGATACCATGTGTTTATCTCCCCCCAACCCTGCAACAGCAGTGCTTGTTGCAGTTTTTTTTAATCCAAGTAGCTGAGCGGCAGCTTCTGTGATAAAAGAAGCCTGGGACCCTTGATCAATCAAGGATCGCAGCAACTGATAATTTCCATATCCAGACTCTGCCTTCACTAAAGCTGTTGCTAATAACACCGTTTGCACACTTGCGGTTGATGTGAGACTAGCAATGTTTTCTTCCGTTCCTTGTAGCGATACCGTGTGTGCAGTTGGTGATTGAGTTCCATTTGTAACAACTTGCACCACATCGGCCTCTGTTGATCCAACAGTATTCATAGAATTGACGTTCTTTACATGCAATAACGTATGATGACGTTTCCTACAAATGTAACAAGACGTTAAGCTACGACAGTATTTTGCAGAATGGTTACTAGCTAAACAGTTGAAGCATAAACCTTTTTCTTGGACAAAATTACGTTTCGTGTCACAATCTTTATTGACAAATTCCTTGCAACTACTGATACGATGACTACCTTTACAAAAAACGCACGACACTTCTTGAGATACATGTAAAGTTTGCACCGTATGACTTTTGGAAGGATAGTTATTATAATATTGTTTGTTAACGGATAATTTAGGATCCATAAATTCTAATGAGTGGTACCTGTTTTGCAGAAATTCGTAAAACTGGTCTAATGTAGGTAAATTTTCAGTGTTTGTTACCGACTTACTAACTTCGGCCTCCCATAGTTTTCTACTTTCATGGTCCAATTTGAGGCTAACTATATAAATAATAATTACATCCCATGACTTTACATCTATGTTCAGATTCTTAAGTGCATTGAGTGTGTCCGTTGTGACATCCAAAAGTTCCTTTAAAGCAACAGAAGATTCATTCATAACATTTCTCAGACCAATAAATCTTTTCAAAATGCAGTTTGCCAAATATTGTTTATTGTTATATCTCTTCACCAATAAATTCCAAGATCGTCATAGTTGTCTTTGGTTACTGGGATGTGTCTCAAAAGCACTTCGGCCTCGCCTGATAAATGACTTTTCAAGTAGTGCAACTTTTGGACATCATCAAGACTCTTGTTGCTGTGAATGAGTGACATAAACATGTCTCTGAAACTCATCCATTCTGTGTACAATCCAGAGAATGATGGGATGGTTATCTTCGGTAATTTCACTGATGCTGACGTAGTTTTATTTTGTAGTTTTTCCAATGAATCCAAATAATTTGTTGAATTCAATAATTTTTGATAAATTCCTTTTAATTCAGCAATAAATTCTATGTAAAATTCTTCTGTTTCTTCGTAAATCCCCTCAGTAAAGTATTTTGTATCTCGCAATTTTTCAATGTTATCCAAAATCTGGTCGTGGGTTTTATTGAATTGCTCCCATTTTTGTTCAACTATTTTAATTCTTGCTTCCAAATGTTGTTCAGTCAATCTCTCTTTTGGACTTTTCTTAAAATTTATTTTTGTTTTGCTTAGTTGAGATCTTAAATCTTCTTGTTTAATAATCAATTCCATGTTTTCTTCTTATGTATTTGCAAAAACAAAATTTTCCAAGTGTTTACTTGTTTGAAATTTTCTAAGTGTTTTTTTTTTTTTTGAAATTTTTCTAAGTGTTTTTTTTGTCGAAATTATTCTAAGTCTTTTGCAACTTGCAACTTAGAAAAAAAAATTTGGGCATAGGTTCCCCGTCTGTGACAATTTTTCAAACTATTCTAAGTCCAAATTCCAACTTCTAAAAATTTTCTAAGTCCAACTTTCTATAATTTCTTCTATGTCTTTGACAACTACTGAACAACAATGTACTCACAGTTCCATCTTCAAATTACAAGTGTGCATCTTACGTCATGTCCGCTGACGAGTATGACGTCACCATTACCCTTTTGGCTCGTCACTCCATACTTCCGAAGACGTCACACTTACTACGTCTCCAGTCGTACAGCCACTTCACCGGCAATCGAGGACCATGTACAAATCCCGTAGGAATGAAACGTCCCAGCTAAGTGTGAATACTGCTTGTATTTCTTTGCTAGCCTAAATGACATTGTATGTTTCACCTATACATCTATTTGTAAAAAAACTATGATAGATAAGGCTACAACTAGAACTCTGAAATGTTATGAAGAGAAGGTAATCAAGTTGAAAATTGTACTAATGAAATACGGGTATTATCAATTTTCTACTTCGTTGAGCATCATAATCGATTATAAATATTACTATTTCTCGCAGAAACTGCTGGGTATTGGCACTATAGGTTGTTTATTTGGATGGGCTGAGTCGACCTCTTCAGGAGAATGTCGAGGATCAATTTACACTTCTGCTTTTAACTTTTAAATGCCTGACCATTTTTTAATATAAGAGGTATCGTTAGAACTCTTGGCTATAATTATTTTGTCAGGGAATTTGTTTTTTTGACGAGTTCAGTGCGCAGGGTTAACTCTCCATCCTGCGACACAAGAGGTCTCGGGTTCGATCCCCGGCCAAGCCATGATGGAAAATTATCTTTTTCAGTTCGGTCGGGTCTTGGAAGTTAAGTTGGTCCCGGCTGCCATCTGGTAGTCGTTAAAGGAACCACGTCAGAGTCCGAGAGGCGGTTCCGAAGATGATGATGATGACAGTAAGTTGCAAATAACCGATTTTTGCATTTCTACAAAATTACCTTGAGACCCAAGGCCCAAGACCCAACAAACCGCCTGAAATGAACGAGGACTAATGTACCTACTACCTTTTATTACTTATAACCTAGTTAAAACCATTATCCGAATTGACAATGACAGCCGGAAAAACGTTAGTGATTGTGGGAAGTCAAGGGGTTCAGTTGTCGTTTGCCTTAAACAATTTTGCAAATTGACTGGACTTTATAATATGAAATTGGTGTAGTTTGGTGTTATATATGCTCGTGCTCGAGAACAATTTGTGAAATAGTTAGACTGTTAAATGGACTCGTATAGATTTGTCGCCAAAATCTCCGTGGGAGATTTTGGCTGCCAAAGAACATACGCCATCTTTGATGCAACATACCGTACAACACCGATACTTAGTATCTCATTATACTGGACATTGGCAGAATCACTGAAATCTCGGTGGAAGCCATAATTAAAAAAGAAAGATAGAAAAAGCGTCGACTTATTTTGGTCGAATAATGGTTTAAACCTCGTTTTATAATAAGACGAAATAAGTCAAACTTCTACTTCACATATGTGGTACCGCCTCCTGACACGCTTGTTTCGTATGAAATAATAAAATAAATAAAATAAAATAAATAAATAGGGACATATCACACAAATTGAGCCAGCCCTACAGTAAGTTGTGAACTTGTGTCGCAGGATACTAACTCAACGATACTATATTTTATAATATATACTTATATAAATAAACATCCAAGACCCAGGTCATACTGTAAAAGATCGTTTTTCATCATGACCTGACCGGAGATCGAACCCGGGACCTCCGTGTCGCAGGCTGGCGTGTTGACCGAAGCGCCGCGTCTCTCGTGGTGCGCGAACGACCCTCACATTCCCTACTCTGTGATAAAGCCTTAACCCACGCGAATGAAGTCGCGGGCAGCAGCTAATATACTACTAAAGCGCACTAAACACTAAAGCCGGCCGCCACCCCGCCGACATATGTCGGCAACTTTTTGTCAACGGACTTGGTTGGCGGCTTCACTTATTGCAAGTCGGAAAACTACGAGTATGTCGGCGGCTTGACTACAGCTCAAATGTCGCCGGGCAACTGAGCGCTTGTGTATGTAATGTAGGTACGCAAGCCGCCGACGCAACACGCGCGGGCGCAGATTGCCGACATGCTTCTTTCGACATATGCCGCCGGGTAGTGTCGGCGGGCTGCGTCGGTGGGTCGGCGTCTTTGGTGTGTAGTGCGCTTTATATAATCTGCACTGCAATGAACTCGGTGAGCCAGGTAAACAGACTAATGAATTTCCTTTGAACACAACGCGATGAGAAAATTGCTCAGATGCCTTATTTGAAATACTTTCATTTTATTTTATGTCCACATTGTTTCTTTACTCGACTGGCCCATTCAGAAGGAGGGTAATGTTTTTAAGTAGGTAGCCATATATGTCTGTTCTATTGTTGCCTCCTGTAGCCTTAACGGCTTGATTTATTCCGTGACTCATTATAAAGTGTGAGGTTTGATTAGATTGGCATTCTTTCCCAGAGTGTTGTAGGCTATGTAACATCAGCAAAATCCAAAATTCCGGTCTTTTTTTTTATAATGCATATTTCTTCCTATGGCTTTTTCTCCTTTAACCGTCACCAAAAGTATGCTTTTTAAACTCTAAAACAACTCGACGGGTCTTGAAATTTCATCAATAAAAAGCTACATATCAAGGAAAGTAACATAGGCTAACTAAAGATGTAAATTTGTCTATAAACGTCATTACTGCGGAAGCTATTGATGAGTCTCTGACATCTAACCTTGTTCTCGGTTAAATCCTTATCTGAGCTGCTTTGGAACCTGGGGTCGACCCAGGCCCGGATAAACTCTTTGTAAACCACGCGCATGAAGTCACAGCTTGCCTTGCTAAAAATTGAATATCACGGTTTTCATCACCTCTTTCGCGGGATGATTAGGACGCCACGCTGTCGTAGTCTCAACGTGTGCAATAGTTTTTAAGTTTTTTATATTTTATATAAGGTATCTTTCATATGGGCCATAACTGTTTATTTAATGTAAACTTTTATATTGTTGCCTGAGACAAATAAATAAATAAATCGAAAGTTTCTTCTTCCATAAACGCAGCCTTTGCAACTGCTTCTGCACAAAGCTACAATTTGTACCACCCGCTCATATGGTACCAAGAAATTAATTTAATTGAAAAATAAAATGTATAAAAGGTCAGGGGTGTCATCCTCAACTGTCTGTCCGGTGGTTGCAGGAATGGCAATGGCTACGCGCATCTGCCTCCTCATCATCATCATCATTTCGTGTAGGTGACACGGTCAGTCGACCATGCACACCCTGGTGTCAGAGTTCTTCGGAACCGCCTCTCGGCCTCTGACGGAGTAGCTTTGCTGACGTATATTTTAGAAGCTTGGGAGAAGTCACAAAATGCAATAGGAGTTTTTTGCGACCTTTCTAAGGCGTTTGACTGTGTTGACCATGAGACTCTATTAAATAAATTAAGTTATTACGGAGTAAAAAACCAATCATTGGAACTGCTTAGGTCATATTTGGCTAATAGGCTTCAAAAAGTTACTTTAAATGGCGTGAAATCTAATGGATCGTATGTAAAAATGGGAGTACCTCAAGGATCAATCCTTGGACCCTTGTTATTCCTTATCTATATTAATGATTTGCCATTCTACGCCAGTGTCTGTAAAGCAGTGTTATTTGCTGATGATACATCACTTGTTTTTCAAGTTGATAGACAGAAGACAAATTTTGACGATGTAAATAACACACTTACTCAGGTATTACATTGGTTTACTGCTAATAATCTGTTGCTTAATTCTAAAAAAACTAAATGTATAAAATTTTGCACCCCCAACGTTAAGCATGTGCCAGCTAACATAGTTGTTAATAATGAAACAGTAGAATTAGTTGACTCAACCAAATTTCTAGGAATAACTATCGACTCGAAGCTACAATGGGGCCCCCATATAACAACTCTTGCTGGTAAACTTAGCTCCGCAGCGTACGCTGTTTGGAGAATAAGACAACTAACAGATGTCGAGACAGCACGCCTTGTTTATTTCAGCTACTTCCACAGCATAATGTCTTACGGGTTATTACTTTGGGGAAAGGGAGCAGACATCAACACCATATTCGTTCTGCAAAAGCGTGCTATTCGATCTATCTATAAACTTGGGGCTAGGGACTCGCTGAGAGAGTTATTCAAAGAAATTGGAATTTTAACTGTTGCGTCTCAATATATTTTCGCTAACATACTGCATGTACATAAAAACTTTCAAAAATATAGTAAAAATAGTGACATTCATAATTACAACACAAGAAATAAGAATAAGCTTGTGACAAGAGCTTGTAGACTACAGAAAACTAGTAATTCATTCTTAGGGCTTGGTATTCAATTTTACAATAAACTACCAGAAGATTTTACATCTTTGCCCTATCCAAAATTTAAAGAAGTGACTAAAAGAATATTATTAAAAAGAGCCTATTATAACGTTAATCATTATTTAGCGGATAAAAATGCATGGAGCCTTGACCTCGTGTGAGATACAGGAGACCTCAAAAACGTTATTTATCTATTGTTTTTGCTATATTGTAATTGGTTTTTTAACACACCCAATGTTAAATTATATAGAATCAACTACTAATTGATTGTAAAACATGTAAATGTTAGCGAGCGAGCAACAAGTGTAGACCATTACCTTATTTAACCTTGTTTGACAATGTCTTAAGAGTTAGAGTTAGTCATGCTCACTAAAATGTTCAACCTGGTGGCGGCGTTGTGTGTCGGGTCGTTGAGTTCCCTCTAATATGGTTGAGTTCAGCGATGGCTGATCCACACGTCAACTCGTGAACGGGTGCTGTCAGGGGGGACTGGTCTGCTCGGCCTCTTTGAGACTACTTTAAGTATCATATGTTGTTTATTATCTTTGCACACTCGATCGTTAACATAAACATGTACCAAAAATAATAAATCTATGTATATTGAAATTGTAACATGAAAACAGAAAAAAAGAAAGAAAAAAGAAAAGAAAGAAAAAGACAATAAGGAATAAATATTCGTAATCATATAAAGCCCTTCAGGCGAGTAGGCGACCAAAACTGTTGATAAGAGTTTCTTTCGGCGTTTCTTCTCTGCAGTGGTCGGTTCCGAAACGCTAGTAGTCTGTAGCTTTTGAACAATTAATAAATACATATTATCTAATAAGATAATTTTAAATATGATATGACGTGAAAAAGTGCCTGCAAAGGCCTATTTTCTGAATAAACGTTTTGATTTTGATTTTGATTTTGATTTTGATTTTGACGTGGTTCCTTTAACGACTACCAGATGGCAGCCAGGACCACCGGCTTAACGTGCCTTCCGAAGCACGGAATCATCTTTCTTATCAGACAATCAGGTGATTCATGCCTGCAATGTCCTAACCAAACTGGAAACAACTTAACAAAGTATGCTTCCCGTGGGAATCGAACCCACGACCCCTGGGTCAGTAAAGCAAACGCCTTAATCACTGGACCACAGAGGTTGTTGTCTGCCTCCTGAGCTGCTGCTACGCGCACCTGCCTCCTGAGCTGATGCTTTCTCATCCCAATCTACACGAGCAAGTAGCATCCCAAATATCTTTCTCGCTTTCCCCCAGTTCAACAAACTCCTACCCTTCCTTCGCTCGTCTGTCTGTCTGTCCGTATGTCACAGCAATTTTATTCTGATAATATTGAAGGTACACAAATGAAACTTGGTAGGAAGTTGTATTATGTGAATCGCTTTACGATTTCTATAAAAAAAAAAAACAGATTGACGGGGCTCCACATGTATAGAAAATTAAAAAAAAATATCAAACCTATACGTGCGGGATGTATAAAGATAGGTCTTTATTCCTTGAACCATTTTTAGGGTTCCGTAGTAAATAAGGAACCCTTATAGTTTCGCCATGTCTGTCTGTCTGTCCGTCTGTCCGACCGCGGTTTTACTCAGAGACTTTAGGTACTAGAAAGCTGTAATTTGGCATGGGTATGTATATTAATTATGGCAAAAAGTGATAGAAAAAAATCTTGAATAAATTTTTTTTTAGGATAGCTCCCATATAAGTAAAGTTGGAATTTTTCTTTTTTTTTCTCAATATACCCATCGTGTGGGATATCGCTAATTAGGTCTTTAAAAAATATTGTGAGGTTGAGAACACCATTTCTCAATTTAGGAATCCGTTTCCGAAATATTTGGTTTTAAAGTGCAAATTTTTGTTAGAGGTACGTGACCCACCCCCCCCCCCTCTATTTTCTAAACGGTTATATATGGATACGTGAAAAAAATTACAGCGGTAGTATATATTCTGAATTTGAAAGGAAAACTATCAGAGCTGAGTGCAAACTAAAAAGTTATAGGCAACCAACTTATAAAATGTACTGGAAAATGTAAAATTTCATACAATTTTCATTGTTTGATGTTTTTGGTCGTTAAACTGTAAGGTGCGAGTGTGAATAGTGTGAACTCAAAGTTGTCATTCGCAACTACGGAACGCTACACTACGCGTGGCCCGACACGCACTTAGCCGGTTTTTTTTTTCTCAAAATCAATCAATTTGAAAGAAAAGCGCTTCTAGAGGGGTAAAATGTGTGTATGTATTTCTATTGCCGCTATAACAACAAAAACAGAATTATATAGCGCGCGGTCAAACCAGTGTGGAATAAAGAAAGAAAGAAAATTCGAAGGTGATGTAAAATAACTACTTTGTAAGAAGGATTATTGTATTTCCATAATGACAGGAATATATGGCTTATGGGAAAAAGCAGGTAACGAAGGAGATAGTTCGAGATAGAGCAAAATGGAAGAAGCCTACATGCTGTCCCAACCAACCCCACATAAAGTGGGACAAGGAGAGGAAAAAGTAGTTGGAATAATGGCTTGAGCTTGGTGCGGCTGCGGATGCCACGAAATTCTGTTTATATGACTGATGATTGGTACACTGTAACTACATTATTTTCAAAGATTATATTTTGTACTTACTAACTTTGAATATTTTATCCATTTTTATTTATATATCTTAAAATATGACTTTTTTAAATTCAATTAATCATACTGTCCACATATTGTAAGTAGACGTCGAATGGAGAAAATACGGGTAGTTTGTTCCCGCTTCTTAAATCTGCACTCCGGTTAGGTAGTGACATTAAATTTAGCCATAAGAAAATTTCTGACGTCATCAACTATTTTCAGTTGTAATTTGAAATTAATGAAAATAAATACGCTGCCAGCGTTTTAAGCAATTTTGAACGGGAAGCGACCAGTGGTGGGTTAAAATTGTTTTGTTATCTACACGTTATCTATCTGTCTTTATTTTAAATTATGACTTTTCATTATTTATTGTCAGACATTGAAAGTTGTTACACATCAATTAAGAAATGTTCTAGTGGACTTTATAATGTGAAATTGGTGTTATTTTGTGTTATAAATGCCCATATTTATGAACAATCTGTAGAATAACTAAAATAGACTGTCATTGTGCGGCTGTAGTGACATTTACATAGCGGGCTGGTGGTTGTCCGCCTTGCTGCGTCGTCAATGATGAAACCAGTGGATTCGCGAAGAGTTGTCGCCAGGGGTTCCGTGAAAACAACGAAATTAATTACACCATCATTTCTTTGACAACCAAGAAGAATAACTCGCCAACTGGCGAAATAAATGAAGAAAGGCTCTATAGGCTCTAAAGGACTTGTATCCAGGGCCGTAAAACAATACTTTAAAAAAATTAAAAAGTGTTTTAGGAACCTACATTAACCCTAGTTCTGTTGAGTTGTTAATCTACTCATACATTTGTTGGGCAGTATTTCTGTATATGTAAAAGTATGTGAAACTGAGGCTGTACGTCTAAGTTTCTAATATATTAAAGTTTCTTTACTCCACAAACAGTGGAGCATTCAAAAATTGATAGGTACTCTAAAAATCTGTAAAAAAGATGATGCTAATTGGAAAATTTCACCCAGACCCTATATATTTCTGCGTGAAAACAACGATAGCGCGTTCTAACTTTGCTCAGAGCCATCTAGTTATGCTAAGGGTAGTTTTTGGGGTTGGTTTATGGACGCAAAATGTTATTTGCTGCATTAACATAAAGAATTGAAATTTTATGACATTCTGACTGGATTCTTAATAGATAAAGGAGAATAATAGAGAACATAATATAACTTAAGGCGCTTACACCAGCCAACTAGCGTCACCCTTGGTTTTATTTCTTTTATTACTAAATAAGATTAAATTGTCAAAATCGAGTACTTCACTAGTAAATGACTTGTAGTATTTTTGTATTGCTTTTTATTATTTTGCATTTGGCAATTTAACGTAACTAATCGTTGTTAACTAAAGTAATTCCTACATAAGGAGATTATTTCAAAAATTTGGTTGGCCCCGTGGCGCAGTAGGGTGACAGCATAGATATCAGAATAGTGGGTGACATATTCGATCCCCAGCCATGTCAATTATGATTATTACACCGGAGAATCTGTAAAAGGTCGATTTCCTGTGTCCTGAATGTTTATTTTATACAATATCTATTAGAGGTGTTATATTAGGGTCAGATATCAAGAACCATGTTATCGAATATATTAGTTTACCGATATTATGTTCCGTTAAACGTTCTCCAAGAACGGTGAAGAACAGGCTGGGATTTTGCAGGCAATATTATTTTTTGAGGCATTTTACATCTACCTTTCAATATATAACGTTTCGTATCGTCGTAGTTAGGACGCAAACGGATGCGGAACGCGAACGGGCGCGGAACGCAGTAATGCAGCCGGTTCACTGATACGATACTTTGGATGTGTGACCTGTTCTTGACGGTTCTTCGAGAACGCGTTCTTCGGATATCACATAACCTAATATATTTGTATTATGTTCTGCAGCGTTCATATTATGTTCGCGGTATCGGTTCTGATATATCAGTAACACCTCTAATATCTATTATAAAATATAGTAACATTGAGTTACTATTCTATGTTATGGGGAGGAAAGAAAAACATATAACAAAAAGAGTTTTGGGAATGAAAGTTAAATAATAGAAATAGGGATGGACCAAAGAGAAAGTGGATGGAATGTGTAAGAGAACACATTTGTCAGAAATATTTTACAGAGAATATGACCAGCGATAGAGTGATGTGGTAGAAACTGACATGTTGTGTCGACCCCACATATAAAGCGTTGAGACCACATGTCCTGTATAATGTTAGTGAGAAGATTAAGATAGTACAAGTAGAATTGAGACAAAAATAAACCTTATATTTTGGTTGGGTCTCGTTGGCATTAATAATAAAACTGGATTCCTGTCTTACTAATAATAATGGATACTTTATATAGACGCCAACTTTCCGGGAAACCTTCTGAATATATAATTAGTAAATAATATAAATAAGTTCCCGTTACTGAGTCGTAGAAACAAAATACGTTTCTTTGTTGTTGTTATTGCTGGCTGAAAGAGTCCTTTTAATGAGCTCGAAGAAAGTGTTGTAAAAACTCGAGTTCACGCGATAACATTGTTTTTATATAAACATCGTCATCATCACCAGGTCTTGTTTAGTCTTCACTGCAGGAGCACGACTCTCTCTGACTACGAGAGCCATATATTAGCCAGAGCAGTCAGAGGATTTGGCCTACACTCTCCACGGTGGCCAGACGGGTTGGAGAGGTATTTTTGATATTTTAAAGCTTTGTTTAGCTTGTGTTCCCTTAGTCGCCTTTTATGACATCCACGGGAGGACTTGGAGTGGTTCTTTTTCTACTCTGCCGGGAACCACACGGCATAAAAACATAATAGGGCTTTATCAATTCAATTAAATCTTAGGTTCAGACGGACGATACGCCACACTAGCGCCACCCAGCAATTAATTCTATAAGTACTAAATCATATCAAATTTAAAAAATCGAATAGCTAAATGCCCTCGTAAATTACTTGTAGGATTATTGGTACAAGTTTTAACTATTTGTAATTTGATAAATTAAGAGAACGAATTATTACCGCCAAAAGTGGCCACTTACCACCAAAACATAGATTATAATATCTATGAAAAGTAATAAGAAGAATACTAAAAGTAATTTAATAGGGCGTTTAGGTATTAGATTTTTAAATTTAATTTGATTTTGGAGTAAAAGAATTAATTGCTGGGTGGCGCTAGTGTCGCGTATCGTCTGAGCTCACAGAGTTGGGCAATGAAATATATTAGGTCAGTCAATATCGACATCAAACATTGCAAACGCACATTTTTAGGGTTCCGTAGTAAACTAGGAACCCTTATAGTTTCGCCATGTCTGTCTGTCTGCCCGTCCGCGGTTTTACTCAGAGACTATAAGTACTAGAAAGCTGTAATTTGGTATGGGTATGTGTATTAATCATGGCAAAAAAGTGGTAGAAAAAAAATCTTGAATAAAAAATTTTTTTAGGTTAGCTCTCATACAAGTAAAGCGGAGGAGTAATTTTTTTTTCTCTATTTACCCATCGTGTGGGTTATCGTTAAAAAGATCTTTGAAAAATATTGTGAGGTTGAGAACACCATTTTTTGATTTAGGGATTCGTTTCCGAAATATTTGGTTTTAAGTGAAAATTTTTGTTAGAGGTAAGTGTCCCCCTCCCCTCTATCTGCTAAACGGTTATATATGGATACGTGAAAAAAATTACAGCAGTAGTATATATACTGAAGTTGAAAGGAAAACTATCAGAGCTGAGTACCAAGCGCAAACTAAAAAGTTGTAGGCATCCAACTTATGAAATATACTGGAAAATGTAAAATTTCATACAATTTTCATTGGTAGATGTTTTTGGTCGTGAAACTGTGAGGTGCGAGTGTAAACAGTGTGAACTCAAAGTTGTCATTCGCAATTACGGAACCCTACACTGCGCGTGGCCCGACACGCACTTGGCCGGTTTTGTATAAATTGTAGAGACCGCTAAGAATAGCCAACACCCAGGTTTGCAATTTTCTTTACCATGTGCCACTACTAGGGGGCCCGATAATTTGGGTGTTCATTCAGTTTTTTCTAAAAAAAAAAAAACTACCTTATGGATGCCTTTTTTGGGTATGTTTTTGGTACGCTTTTAAAAAATATTTTAGATTAAGTATGTACCTACAGCTTGAGTCTAATTTGAACTCTCTGTGACATTTAATTATTGAGTCATAGTTTGTCAAACTGTGTTAACTTATTACTAAATTTGGCACAATTAGAAATTTAGGGTAGAATTGCTTTCCGGGCCTATACCAAAGTAACTAAAGATTTCACAGGAAACATGTAATGAAATAAAAGATTAAAAGACTATATAAGCTGTCGAATGAGACCAATCTGAATCTTGTGACCGGTCTGATCAGCGTGGAGAGTGTAGGCCAAATCTTCTGACTGCTCTGGCTAATATTTATCGCTCTGGTAGTAAAGAGTCGAGCTCTTGAAGTGAAGACTATCCTGATGATGATGATGAGTCTCGTAAAATATCTCGAGTTTATGAACTGCATATTCAACTTCGAGACGTTTTTCTTGACTTGTGAACTCGAGTGTTTACAACACTACTTAATAGCTAGTTAGTTATGTTCAGTGAGGGATAAAACGAGAAGAAATGTTTCTCCCTTGCTTCTCGGCATCAAGGTGTTAATATGATCAGGGTAGTTGGCAGGTAGTTTGGATGACCGAGCGTCGCACGGATATGTCCACATATTCTGATATCTATGGAGATGTCCTTTTCCGTTCCCAGTTCTCCAGGAATAAAACCTTGTTGGATAAAAATAAAATATTATTTTTGTCCACATTTGATGCTTGCTATAGATAAACAAATAAAAATGATATATGATTTATTATTAAATAAATTACCAATTTGAATATAAAAATCACGACTGCCGCTTTTGGCAGTATACTTACTTTTTCTGACTTTACATAGCCTATGATACACCGAGGAAGAATGCGAAAGCCGTTAGCTATAACATAAGTTTCGAGCTTACTGTGGGGCTACTCAATCTGTGTGATTTTTCCTAATATCTATATATAAAAAATCTATCTATTACTTCTTCTATCTACCTATCTTCTATCTATATAAAAACGAAAATCACTCACTCATCACGAAATGTCAAAAACTACTGAGCTAATAAAGATGAAATTCGGCAGGAAGGTAGACTGTGACTTGGAGACGTGTGCTAAGAAAGGAGTTTTGGATATTTCATCCCTATGTGGTTGAATTAGGGATTGGAAATTTGTATGAAACAACACAACAGGTCATTTTTTAAGGGATACACATGATTTTTAAATATATTTTAGTACCTAGTTAGTAAGAAATAATAATGCATTTGAGTATTAGATTTTGAAATGTAATGATGTTTGATTTTTAGTAGAAAATAGTAATGCATTTATTAGATTTAGCAACACGGTAATTTTTTAATTGAGACGTGAAATTTTTAATGTGTTTTAGTAGTTATTAAAAAAATAATAATGTAATTATTCCATTTTAAAAAATTACATTCCTATAGGGGTGGAATAGGGATTGCAAGTATGGATGAATCTTCGCCATTTTTGAAGCCGACGAGACACACAATTTTAGTTCCTTCTTCAAATGTTAAAATTCGAAAGTTTGGATATGAGTAAGGAATTGAGGATGCGTTACAAACAATATTAATTACTTAATCACATAAAATCTGCTGATCAGATTTTAATGAAATTTAGTACAAAAGTAGAATAAAACTTGGAATAGCGCGAATGGTACTTTCGTATGCCGAAATTCTTATGGGACCGAAGCCCCGGGGCACAGCTAGCTAGTATTTATATGCACATAGGTATATATACGCGCGATAAACATTACCTTCCTTCTGAGCTTCACCAGTAGAGTCATCGTTATCAGGTTTTGTTTAGTCTCCAATACAGGAGCAAGACCCTCTCCGACTATAGAGCCACATATTAGCCAGAACAGTCAGAGGATTTGGCCTGCACTCTCCACGCTGGCCAGACGGGTTGGAGAGGTCTCTTTGATGTTTAAAAGCTTTGTTTAGCTTGTGTTCCCTAAGTCGCTTTTTACGACATCCACTGGAAGACTTGGAGTGGTCCTATTCTACTCTGCCGGGAACCACACGGCAGGTTGCCACCAGTAGAGTAAAAACAGTAAAATCAATAAAAGTAACAAATCCATCATCTCCATAAAAAGGCGGTTAATTTACCTAATGTATGTAAAATCATAATTAATATTTTGCTAGATTTTATTTGTTTTAAATTAAGTCCCTTAAGCTTAGTCTCCGGAAATGGGCGCAAATAACTGCAACACAGTTAAATACTATCGCGGTTGTTTACGATCCAAATAGTTGATGTATAACATGTTATTTTGTTTCAAAATAAACTCTTTAAACTCTTTTAACTCCTATTTGCGCAGTATGTGTGAAAGTTTGTTTATTCCACCATTACTCTCAAAGTTTGCACAAAGAATGCCTGAGACTTGAAGGTCGGAGAAGCTTTCATCTTGAGTGACATTATTCTATACACCGTGTTTTTTAACCTTGCCATATTCTCGAACGTACCTTTACTGAAAAATTGGTTATAGAATAGATTAGTAATAATAACAATTAATCGACACATACAATACTAATAACTTAAGGTACAAGCATCTGACAAGCACATAACAAAGATTTGTGTTGATGTATTCACCAAAAGGGAGCAGCTCAGCATAATGCTACAACGTAATACGCTGCAGCGCTGATATTCTGCTGGACCCTGATGTTAGTGAGTGACGTGAGGACAGAGGACATTTGCACAAGATTTATTAATACAAAATAATGCATAACTCATAGTTTTTTATAGTTTTGACAAAATATATCTATATAAAAAAGGACACTATACAACAAAGAGGAAATACCCTAGCTTATCCGAACATACAACATTTAAACCTGTTGGTCAGCGATAAAAACGGCTACTGCCAGTCACTGCAATTTCTTAGTCTCCCCATTAAATAAAATGAGATGAGTAACTTAATTAACTATATATATATATATATAAATAAAAAATAAAATAAAAAAATAAATAAAAAAATATATACGGACAAATCACACAGATTGAGCTAGCCCCAAAGTAAGTTCTTATGTAAGACTTGTGTTATGGGATACTAACTCAACGATACTATATTTTATAACCCCGGATCGAACCCGGGACCATCCGTGTCACAGACCGGCGTGTTGACCGCTGCGCCACGGAGCATCGTCAAATATATACATATACCCTTGATCCTTTTGGATTTGAATTAAATATTTTTTGAGATGGAGTTTAAAATAGTATAGCGATTTCTTATCTCGTATTGGTGGAGGAATGTTATTCCAGGAGTGAGTGGCAGCATACTTAAAACTAGTGTGAAAACACATTTATCATCAGGTCTTTTCAAGCCTCCACTGCAGGAGCACGATCCTCTCTGTACTACCAAAGCCATATATTAGCCAGAGCAGACGAAGGACTTAGCCTACAAGCTCCACGCTGGTCAGACTGAAAAAAATAATTGAGTTTTCGTACTCGTGAGGGTATACTAGCAGTGCGTTTTCCATACAAATGTATTTCTCTATTTTCTCGTTGAAAACTGCTTCTAGAGGCACAGTTCTTTTTACATAAAATCTATTACTAAAATAGGTATGTCTCTATGTTTTATTTTTTTCTAAAAACCTGTTTAAAAGAAAAAAAATGTACGTAATGTACAAAAACAGTTTTTTTGGAAAAAATAAAAAAAAGCATTCCTATTTTAGTACTAAATTTTATGAAAAAAGAATTGTGACTAGAATCAGTTTTCAGCGAGAAAATAGAGAAATACATTTGTATGGAAACCATATTGAAAAAATACTGCTAGTATACGCTCTTAATCAGCTGATTAACAGCTTTGTATGGGAACCCATTTTTTTCCTATCTCAACCATGTTTCTTAGGCATAGGGGAAAGTATTAACTCGGTTATGTTCACTACGGGACTTACCGCGATTATTTTTGAGTTCTGTATGATATTGCAGCTGCCATTTTCACAGACTAACTGAAGAGACTGCGGTGGTGTATGTTGAGCTCTCAAGGGAAACCGTATCGGTCTACCCTCTTTCTTTGTCTTTTATTACACAGGTTTTTGCACACAACACTGACGGTGTCCGTTCGGTTCACTGAATCGCGCGTACACTTTTTAGGGTTCCGTAGTAAACTAGGAACCCTTATAGTTTCGCCATGTCTGTCTGTCTGTCTGTCCGTCCGCGGTTTTACTCAGAGACTATAAGAACTAGAAAGCTGTAATTTGGTATGGGTATGTATATTAATTATGGCAAAAAAGTCGTAGAAAAAAATGTTGAAAAAAAAATTTTTTTTGGGTAGCTCTCATACAAGTAAAGTGGGGGGGGGGGGGGGTATTTTTTTTTCTCTACTTACCCATTGTGTGGGGTATCGTTAAAAAGTTCTTTGAAAAATATTGTGAGGTTTACAGCATCTCTTTTCGATTTAGGGATCCGTTTCCGAAATATTTGGTTTTAAAGTGCAAATTTTTGTTAGAGGTACGATATATAGATACGTGAAAAAAATTACAGCAGTAGTATATATACTGAAGTTGAAAGGAAAACTATCAGAGCTGGGTACTAAGTACAAACTAAAAAGTTATAGGCAACCAACTTATAAAATTTACTGGAAAATGTAAAATTTCATACAATCTTTATTGTTAGATGTTTTTGATCGTTAAACTGTGAGGTGCGAGTGTAAACAGTGTGAACTCAAAGTTGTCATTCGCAACTACGGAACCCTATACTGCGCGTGGCCCGACACGCACTTGGCCGGTTTTTTTTACACAACTCAAGCCAGGGTTCTATGTACCCGAAATCTTGAAGCCGTCTTCCCGATTGAAATTGGGATGCTTCTTAATTTCAATCGCTTCCCTAACTAGCCAGGGTATAAAGTGGCATTCAGTTGCAAGTACTTTGGCTGGTGCAGCTCGATCCAGTGATTGGTCTCTGCTTGTGATAGATGCTCCGCTATGGCAGACTTCAAACTATACCTGTTAAATCATCAATCATCACTCAAAAATAATCGCGGTGTTTGTTTGTTTTTCGTATGTGTAAGTGGCCAACACTGGTGTCAGATTTTTCAAGCTGCCTTAAGTAATAATCGCGGTAAGTCCCGTAGTGAACATAATAGTGATTGTGACCGCAAAAGCTTTAAATCATATATTTACACGGTGTATATTTTTGGTAAAGCATTCGTGTTTATATTTAGTATTTTATTTTATTAAAAGCTTGCCCATCCTTACGTCTCCTCAGGCTTAGTCTACTCCTGAAAACTTTGTATCCCGTAAAGTATAACGCCTTGATTACGTAGTTTGTTCACACGGGAAGTCCTGTCCTTTATACCATTTTATTAATTCTAGGAAAATATATTTCTTATAAAATGTTACTTCGTAAGTATCCAATTTATTTATTCTTCATTTCTACATGTTTGCACGAACATAGCCTTTTCAATTACAACCAAGAACGTATGAAAAGTAAAAGTGTACTCAGTTATTAAAGAAGGTACGTTTCCCAGAATGTAACTAATACTTTTCTTAAAACTGCATCAAAATCCATACGCGAGATAATCGCGAAAAAACATAGATAACGTTTGGTCCCAATTAAGTCGTTGTCAAAAGCCAATTCCAATATTAGGAAAATTAAAAATATGTGTATTACTATAATAAATTATTGGGTAATCAAGGAATTTTTTACTATGCGTATATTTTACTATCTTCGGCTGCTCGCATTCAGCTTCTGCCAGCCATCTTGCGTAAATCATCACTCCACCGTGCCTGAGGACGGCCTACACTACGTTTACCAAGACGCGGTCTCCACTCAAAAATTCGTTTGCCCCAACGGTTATCCGTTCTGCGGCAAATAAGGCCAGCCCACTGCCACTTCAGCTTACTAATCCGGTGGGTCGATGACCTTGGTTCTCTGCCAGATCACCTTATTTCCAATTTAATCCCGCAGAGAAACGCCAAGTATAGCCCTTGCCATGGCCCGCTGAGCGACCTTCAACTTATGAACCAGCCGTGCCGTTAGTGCCCCGCATGAGCCGAAACGTGGACATGGCATGGACACGTCAAGGCAGGTAGGACGCACTGATTGAAGACTTTCGTCTTTAGGCACTGTGGGATCAACGATGTGAAGACCCGACGTAATTTCCCAAACACAGCCCAACCTAGCTGAATTCTTCTATTCGCCTTGTTCTCGAAGTTGTTTCTACCTAACTTCAATGTCTGCCCGAGGTATACATATTTTTGAACAACTTCGATAACGGCCCCGTGTACTGCAATGATGAAAGATATTCGCCAATATTCAATGCTTGTGTGCATCATGTCGACTCTTGTCCTCAAATCGGTACCTATGTGTTTGCATCATAGTCTATATGAGTTGGACACAATTTATTTCTACGCTTTATTTTATTTTTTATTTTATTTTATTTCTTTTGTAATTGCTTTATTGCTAATATAGTCTACCTAGCATCTGCTTTTCTAAATATAACAAACAAAATTAATTTATAATAAGTTTAAAAAACTAAAAAAAACACGCTTTTAGCACGCTAGTCATGTATTGTCATCAGAACTCAGAGCGTGTGCAAAATTTCATCCTAATCGAAGACCGGGAAGGGGTCAAATTTAGATTCCAAGATTTTCTTACATACCAGTGAAGCTAATAAAAGCTTGTTAAAAAGAAGTGTGTTCTCACTGAGTTTGTAGAGAACTGAAGTAAGAATTTCCAACATGCAATTTATGCTGATTAGAAGTTGCATTCATCTCGTAACTATCTAGTAAAGCGAAGCAGGTTCACGGAAAGTAATCTGGAAAGCGCTTCTAATCAACAACAGATTAGTGATTATATTCTCTTTGAACAGATTATTATTTATTTTATCATAAAATGTTAGTTGCATATTCTTTATGTTTTTAACCCGACTGGCAAAGTAGGGTAATGTTTTGTAAGTATGTCTGTTTCGTGTCGCTTTATGTAGCCTAAGCAAACTTGGCCAATTTTGAAGTGTGAGGTGTCAGTAGATTATTCTTTCTTGGATTGACATAGGCTATGTGACGACAGCCATAAATATAGCCACTGGCCAGCGTAAACTGTCAAACTTTTAAATAACTTTTAAACTTTCGGAAAACTAGGAATATGCCGGTGGATGAAGATGTCATCCCGCCGACGGGGGGGCACTAACACCGCTGCAACAGACATCCAGTGACCATACGGTCGGTGTAACCCGGCCGAAACGTCTGGAGAAAAACGGTATGTTTCGCGCTAATTCCCGACATTGCATTTAATAATGTCTTACTTTATACTACGTAAGTAGGTACCTAATATATTATGTTTGCGTTTAACTAACCTGTAAATTGAAAATGCATTCTGCATTTTAACTACGATTTTATTATTCTATGATATTATTTATTCACGAAGGTGAAATACATTTTATAATCTATGTGTTTCTCTGAAAGTGAATATCTTTATAAATTTTAAAGATTTTGTTATGCTCAGTCTAACCTATTCACTTTCAAATACGTATACGTATTTTTTTTATGACATAGGACGGCAAACGAGCAGTCGGGTCATCTGATGGGAAGTGATCACCGCTGCCCATGGACATATGCAACACCAGGGGTGTCATAGGAGCGTTGCCGGCCTTTTATTTTTCCCTCCCTAGAGGGAGATGGGCCCCCGGCTCTCTCACTCACCGAACGAAGCATAGCAGCGGTAAAGCTACTACTCAAACGTCGATTTTCTGAGAGTGTGGTACTTCCCCGGACGAGTCGGCCCATTCATGCCACAAGCAAAAGTGAATTTCGCCGGTAGTGAGGCTCAACCATAACTAAAAACGTAGATAATTTTGTTTGATAAAGTAGGTACAGTCGTCTCTGGCTTCCGTACCTACGTGAAATGTGAGCCTGCGAGTCGCCCCCGCCCGAGGACATAGCATTTTTTTTGATGCCATGGTACGGCAAACGAGCAAGCGGATCACCTGATGGTAAGTGATGGCCGCTGCCCATGGACAACTGCAACACCAGGGGTGTCAAAGGAGCGTTGCCGGCTTTTTATTTTTTCCTCCCCACGGGGAGAGATGGGCCTCCGGCTCTCTCACTTACCGAACGAAGCATAGCATAGCGTAAAGGGACATCCGTCTCACAAGCTCATGTTACACGTACGGAATAAGCCAAAGATGACTTTATTTTAGGAAATTAACTTATCTACGTACGAGTACATAAGAGTGCACGCCTAAATCACTTTAAACGCTACTATGCTTCGTTCGGTGAGTGAGAGAGCTGGAGGCCCATCTCCCTCTCCCCTCTGGGGAGGGAAAAATAAAAGGCCGGCAAAGGTTGCCGGCCTTTTATCTTTGGCTTATTCCGTACGTGTAACATGAGCTTGTGAGACGGATGTCCCTTAAGAGATGTCCGGGAGAAGATGCCGCCCTCCGACCCATCTTTGTTTATTTTCAGTTGTCCCGACAGTATTGACGATTTAAGTAAACAGTATTTCTTCACTTAAGAAACAAAGTCACTTTCGCATTTATAATACAAATTAGGATACTTGTTTTATACGTAGGTAGATATAATTTGGTTTTCTTATATATAGTCATCTCTGACTTACTCCATACGAGTAATGTGAGCCTGTGAGTCCGATGGCCCTATTGAGGTGTCCAAGAGAGGAAGACTCTCACGCCCCATACAAAGTATCGACTTATTTAAGACAAGTTAAACCAACTTCCCTAAAGAATGTTCGTTTTGTGCGTAGATATTTGTGCCTCATAAAGCTTATACCGTCTCTGGCTTACTCCATACGAGTAATGTGAGCCTGTGAGTCGGATGCTCCTAATAAGGTGTCGGAGAAAGGAAGACACCCACGCCCCGGGCAGAGCTTTGTTTGAGTTCAGTTTTCCTTACAGTATCGACTGATTTAAGTAAACAGTAAGAAACAAAGTCACTTTCGTATTGATAGATGTGTAATGTGAGTCTGTGAGTCGGATGTCGCTAATGAGATGTCCGGGAAAGGAAGACACCCACGCCCCGGGCAGAGCTTTGTTTGTGTTCAGTTTTCCTTACAATATTCACTGGTTTAAGTAAACAGTACGAAACAAGGTCACTTTCGTATTGATAATATGAGTTAAGATGCTCGTTTTTACTCGTACGTAGATATTTTTGTTTCATAAAGTTTATAACCGCCTCTGGCTTACTACATACGAGTAATGTGAGCCTGTGAGTCAGATGCTCTTAATGAGGTGTCCGAGAAAGGAAGACACCCACGCCCCGGGCAGAGCTTTGTTTGAGTTCAGTTTTCCTTACAGTATCGACTGATTTAAGTAAACAGTAAGAAACAAAGTCACTTTCGTATTGATAGATGTGTAATGTGAGTCTGTGAGTCGGATGTCGCTAATGAGATGTCCGGGAAAGGAAGACACCCACGCCCCAGGCAGAGCTTTGTTTGTGTTCAGTTTTCCTTACAATATTCACTGATTTAAGTAAACAGTACGAAACAAGGTCACTTTCGTATTGATAATATGAGTTAAGATGCTCGTTTTTACTCGTACGTAGATATTTTTGTTTCATAAAGTTTATAACCGCCTCTGGCTTACTACATACGAGTAATGTGAGCCTGTGAGTCGGATGTCCCTAATGAGGTGTCCGGGAAAGGAAGACACCCACGCCCCGGGCAGAGCTATCATAGCTCTGCCCGTGGCAAACATAATGTTTGTGTTCAGTTTTCCCTACAGTATCGTTTGTTGTTATAGCTGCAACTGATTTAAGTTAAGACTGCTGTGAAGAATAAGATACTCATATAAATATTATTACGTCCATTTCCCTTGCGAGATAGCTACAGTGAGAACACAGCTTGTTGGATGTTGGTGATTATAATGGTTTTTGGCTCAGATACCCTTAAGGCGTAAGTGAGTTCACACACTAGCGCCACCCAGCAATTAATTCATTTACTCCTAAATCAAATCAAATTTAAAAAATCTAATAGCTGATTGCCCTAGGAAATTACTTGTAGTGTCTTTTTTGTTACTTTTCATAGATATTACAATCTAAGTGAGAACAAATTTTTACAGCCAAAAGTGGCCACTATTGGCGGTAATAATTCGTTCTCTTAATTCATCAAATTAAAAATATTGAAAACTTGTACCAATAATACGACAAGTAATTTACTAAGGATTCAGCTATTAGATATTTTAAATTTGATATGATTTAGGACTTATCGAATTAATTGCTGGGTGGCGCTAGTGTGTAAACTCACTTTACCTTAATAAGTGTTAAAAGAAACTTATACTTTATTTAACAAAGGTTTTGATTCTATATACTACGCAATAAATCAAACCACGGTCTATGCTAGATCGTTATAGTTAAATTTAAATTTTCAATTCCATACGAAAGTGTGCAGCCGCCCGGGCGATTTATATGGGAACGTCGATTAAACTTTTTGTTATTTGACTGTTATTTCAATTTCATTATACTAAAATCATCTAGTGTAGTAGATTTATTACAGTTTCTTTTTCTTTTCTTCCCGTTAAGTGTTTAAAATGTTCGTCGAGGTTAGTAAGACCATGGAAATTTGTGAGTAAGACCTGTAACTAATCTAGGGCTAAATTAGTTTGTTTGAATTCTAAGATTATTCTGCGAAACGTGCCAGCCCGCGCGGCGGATCTAGTAAACAACATATCTCAAATAACTTGAACGTTGTGTTCCAATAACTCAGCCGTGTGGTTCCCGGCAGAGTAGATTAGGACCACTCCAAGTCTTCCCGTGGATGTCGTAAAAGGCGGCTTAGGGGACACAAGCTAAACAAAGCTTATAACCATCAAAGAGACCTATCCAACCCGTCTGTCCAGCGTGGAGAGTGTAGGCCAAATCCTCTGACTGCTATGGCTAAATAGTCTGGCAGTACAGAAAGGGTCGTACTCCTGCAGTGGAAACTAAAAAAGACCTGATGATGATGATGATGATGATGATGTGTGCCACAATCGTAATTGGGATTAGTACTGATACAACAGACAAAAGATCACACTTAGCAATTACATTTTCAATGTACTTGATAACTTTTTCAGTTTCTACTATATTAAGACTGTTTAAAACAAATTTTTTCATGTCGTTGGTAAACTATGTAAATTGAACTTACAACCCGGATTTTGAATTAAATACAATCTTCTTTCAGAGCTTGAATGATGTAAAATATTTTTTTTCATAATAGCACGTATTAAAACTTACGCGAGATAAATTCATTATGAAAACACGGCTTTACTCACGTTTTATTACGTCGGATCCGCAGACCAGTTTTCATGTTTCTGGTCATACTATAGGTACTATAATCAAGTAAATTCAGAGTAAGACCTGTAACTAATCTAGGTCTACATAAGTTTATTTGAATTCTAAGATTAGTCTGCGAAACGTGCCCGCCAGCCCGCGCGGCGGATCTAGGAAACAACAGATCTCAAATAACTTGAACGTTGTTCCAATATCGCACTTGCTGCTTTGTACTGATACAACAGACAGATCACGCTTGGCAATTATAGGCTGTTTGTTTGTTTATCTTGTTTGTATTGTCCAACAATGTAAAATAATACAAGTTGTCTGAAGACATCTGATATTCTAGCTGAGTGAATGTCACATAACGAGAACATACATTTTACACTACATACTAGTGGACCCGGCAAACTTGGTTCTGCCCAATAGATAGAGTTGTTTAGTATTTGTTGTTATAGCTGCAACAGAAATACATCATCTGTGAAATTTCAACTGTATAGCTTTTACGGTTCATGAGATATAGCCTGGTGGCAAATAGACCGGCAGACAGACGGACATCGAAGTCTCAAGAATAGGGTGTCGTTTTTACCCTTTGGCTATAGAATTGAGGACCTCATCCTTTTTTGAAGGCGGTTGAAAATAGTATCACCACCGTTAGCCCCATCTATGAGAGTTTAAGCTAAAGGAAACGGAACGTTGTGCTTACATGAAGGGTTCACAATCACTACTTGGTGTACGACACAGTACTCACAGCAGACGAACCAGTGCAAGAGAAAACGGTTTGATACGAATGCGGTTTCAAAGATGGCGCTGTAACAATTTTTTCTTTAAGGCGAGGAGAGTTCACACACTGACCCAGCAATTAATTCTATCCTAAATCATATCAAATTTAAAAAGTCTAATAGCTAAATGGTCTAGTATAAATTACTTGTAAGTTTTCACTATTTTTAATTTGATGAATTAAGAGAACGAATTATTTCAGCCAAAAGTGGCCACTTCTGGCGGTGAAAATTACTTAGATTGTAATGTCTTTGAAAAGTTTTTAAATAAAATTATTTTAATACGGTTTTTATCGCGTTTATTACATTATTTATACACCTAACGTTTCGAGCACTTTACAGTGTCTTTGAAAAGTAACAAAAAGAATACTACAAGTAATTTACTAGGGCAATCAGCTATTACATTTTTTACATTTGATTTGATTTAGGAGTAAATAAATTAATTGCTGGGTGGCGCTAGTCTCGTATCGTCTGATATAGGTACCTACCTACCTATTCGGCTACAGAGACTATTTATAATTGTGAGACTATTTAAAAATTAGTTTTGCTTCGGAGTCTATTGCATTTTAGGCAGACATGACATGATCAGGAGTACAGAACGGATCTGCACGATTGGGTTTGTACTATTGACCTACCGAGTAGGTAAGTATATGATTTGGAAAATAAATAGACCTAGAGGATACGTATTATCCCAACACTACCCTCGAAAGGGCGTAGGCTTTTCGTAGTGATAATTAGATTAGATAAAACAATTACTGCGTACAAGAAGTCTAAGGTGGTATACCCACGCAAAATAAATTGCCTCTTTCCTCTTGCCTTGGAAATCCCAAATTGTACGACTCAAACAGTGACGCGGGCAGGGAATACCATTTCCTTAGCGGTTGGCGAAATTAGACTAGAGGTGCGCCGTCCCAAGAATCCCTGTCCATGCCTCGTTGTCCCATGGTGAAATGGTGCAGGGGGAGTTAATGAAACTCCAGTACACACACTCCGATATCCAGCCCTTAAAAAGTTGCTACTAATCGGCGGTGTTCGAGGCTCTGAAGTTGTCCTGCCGTGAGCGTCTTATCATCAACGAATCTTCTGGCACATTTGTCGATATCATCTAAGGTTTAGAGCTGATAGCGGGATCCATTTACACATCACTCGAGAAGCTAAACTTTCTTTTATAAGTCCCTTTATAATAAAACTCTGAAGAACACATAAACAGCATTTAATCATCAAATTTGGACAAACCAGAAGGTGTGCGGCTTCTGATCTTCAAAAGGCCGGGCCTGACGCGCTGTCGCGAGCGATAGCCGTGGTAGTTGTGTTGCTGCAGCCGCAGCTGTCGCGCGCTCACCTGTCGCGCTAGCCCTGACATCTCGTTGAGACGGTAGCGGCCATTTTTCATTTGCAGGACACCTAGCTTGACGCCACGTCTCAACGCCCTGGAAATTAAATACGCTTTATAAACAAACTTTACCCGCAGCTTCACCCGCGTGATATATAGCCTATGTCCTTCTCACTACCCTAACCTATGTGTATGAAACATTTCATGATGATCGGTTCAGTAGACAGGGCGTGAAAGCGTTACAAACTTCGCATTTATGATGTTAGTTAGAATAAGGATTTTTTAAGTGTGTCAATTATCATCGACTTCGAGGTTATTGGTTAATATACAAAGCAACTACCGGTTGAAATTCCTCAAAGGTTAGACAACAAACGGTCCTAGGATGGGTTTCAAATAGACCTTTAAACCCACTGGAATGCGTGCTAGCAGCTTTCAAGATGGGGAGGAAAAAGCTTAGCATTAAACCAATTTAACAGTTTTAATAATAAGTTGGTGGGAAAAAGCGAACTAAATCCAATCTAGTGTATTTAGATCACAGTACTACGACATGTGTGTCGCAGGATCCCGGGAATGATCCTTGGCAAGGTCATGTGCCGTGTGTTTCCCGGTCGCCGTGTGGTTCCCGGCAGAGTAGAATAGGATCACTCCAAGTCTTCCCGTGGATGTCGTAAAAGGCGACTAAGGAAACACAAGCTAAACAAAGCTTATTAACATTAAAGAGACCTCTCCAACCCGTCTGGCCAGCGTGGAGAGTGTAGGCCAAATCCTCTGACTACTCAGGCTAGTAGATGGCTCTGGTAGTACAGAGAGGGTCCTGCTCCTGCAGTGGAGACTAGAAAGACCTGATGATGATGATGATGATGAAGGTCATCATGGAAAATATTCCCTGGCAAGGTCATCATGGAAAATTATCTATTTCAGATTGGCCTGGGTCTTGGATGTTTATCTATTTAAGTTGTATTAAAGTATCGTCATGCACTTAAGAATTTTTAGATCCATTGTTTGATATAGCATCCAAAGACACAAGTTCACAACTTACTGTAGAGCTACCATTTGTTATTTATACCTAATCTCCTAATTTTTCTACAAATTCTACAATTGCCATTTGGGTTAAGTTGTAAATAAAAGGATTTTCAATGTTTTCGTCTGTCATCATCATCAAATTTAAGAGCTGGGCTCTTGTCGGTGGAGCTTCTTCCATTCCTCTCTTTCTTCCGCCAGTTGTTTTTTCGTCTGTACGGATTCTTAAATCTCTCAATTTTTGAATATGTTTCGCTTGAAAACGTATGAACTTTGTCTGGAAAAATCACTCGTCTTGTGAAGTCACCGGTTTAAAATAGTACCCCTGGCTCAATACTAGCGGATTAATACTGACATCAATCACTATTTACTCGACTTCACACTGCATAAAAATATGTACCCACTAACCTTGACACTTTTTTACTTAGTTTTGGGTCACTGATTTTATACTCCATCTTAATAAATTTGATGATGGTCCTCGCTGTCCAACCTGTGTTCTTCATCAGCTTCTTGAGGGCGGATATTAGAACTTCACCAGTGTTGTTACACACCATAGTTTTGCCCATGGCGAATGTGCGTCAAACACTGAAATCAATATAAGATTTTTAAAATCCAAAAAGATTATACAGTTTAGTGATCGCCTAGACAAATGATAGGAACTTTAACATAGGGTGTTCATTACAAAATAGTTTTGGAGTTTTAACACCATATTCCATAGTTATGAGGAGTCTTCTTCTTCCTCACCTTATCTCACTTTATGTGGGGTCGGGACAGCGTGTAAGTTTCTTCCATTTTGCTCTATCTCGAGCCATCTCCTTCGTTACCTTCTGTTTTCCCATATCCTCCTTCACACACTCCATCCATCTTTTCTTTGGCCTGTCTCTATTCTGGTTTCCAGTAACTTTCATATTCAGTACTTTTAGAGTACTATGGTTCTCTTCCCTCCGCATATAGCCACCCCACTCATCCACCTTAATTCTCATCTCCGCTGCATGCAATCGTCTTTCATCCGTTACTTTAGTGGCCCAACACTCCGAACTAAGGGGCATGCGTGGATCACAAATAACCCCAATAATTGTCGCCACTTTGCCCAACCGGTGTTATTGCGACTTTTAATTTCCCGGTCTATGTTATATATAGTTATAACAGGTTGGGACTACATATTTCAGTATTTATATTATTTCTGTGCTACCACACAACAGACTAGACCTAAAACCTTTTTGTCACAAGTCGCATTTTATGTGTGTTTTGTCTCGTTTTTACATAATCGCCATATTAATCTAGGGAAATTTGCATTTGCTGCCATTTTCGCAATCAGCTTCAATAGTATGCGTGGGAGGAAAGATTTTACTAAACTTGCCCATGCCCATCACTTGCCAACTATCATTATTAGACAGAAAACGCAGATATCGATTAAAATTGTTCCACGAACCCCTTCATAAACCTTCAAACCATTTTCTGACCTACTGTTTACAATTATAATGAGAGAACGTGAAACTTTTGAGTTAACTTAGCGTTTTTGACAACAACAGCCGCTTGGTGGAAACGCTAAGGATCATATTTTTAAACTATATCTTCATTTTCTTTCTCACGTTTTATTTACAATTAGGGCTCCTTAAAATTATGCCTGTAGCACACAGCCGCGAATGCGAAACGTAAGCGTTCCGGAACGAAACATTGTCGAAACTGCGAAACGCTGTTGTTCGATTCCGTTCCGCTTGCGGTGTGAGACGTACCAAACAAAATCATACTAGACAGCGTTTTGCGGTTTCGCCAATGTTTCGTTCCGGAACGCTTCCGCTTCGCACTCGCGGCTGTTTGCTACAGGCGTTATTGTATCCGATTGAGCTCAAATTTTGTATACTTATGTAAGTCGGATGACAATACAATAATGGTTCTATAGACCTGATCTGATGATGGAGTCAAGGGTGGCACACACTCACACGTAAGCATTTCAAAACTAAGGAAAATAAATCCATATGTGGGCTCATTAGATTTGTCTTCGCAAGCACTTTACAGTATGAATCCGCTCGTAAAATCTTGTATCAAAAAGGAAGATTTTGAAGTTGGGTCAGCTTTAGAAAAGCTTAGCACGAATTAAACATATATCTTAAGTTTGTAAAGAAATAAAATATTTAGATATAAATTTAAAAAGACGTAGTGAAGAAAAAGCTTACCTTTATTTAACAAAATTTTGAAGGTTTATGCACAATCGCTAAGGAAGTTTGCGTTGACTGGAATATAAACATAAATAACGGAATAAATTAACGTCGGTTACAAATAAATAATAAAATATTTCGACTAATAAACGGTCATTTTTGAACTTTCAACCCGAGCTTTCAACACTGATCTTGATCATAGAGAATAAAATGTTTTATTTTCTTTTCTAAGATATGATCTTATAGACCAGTGTCGATTATATTAGACCAAAAAAAAAATTGTAGTAGAATGTAAACACATTGGAAAAGGTAGAGAGTATAACAAAAAACCGGCCAAGTGTGAGTCAAACTCACGCAATGAGGGTTCCGTACAATATGCTTCGTGTACACACACACAAAGTGCAAAAATGTTTTATTGAATTGACTAGCGCTATCTAGTGGTGTTTTAGTGAACTATTTCCCTAGATAATAAATATAAATATATACCTACGGACAAATCACACAGATTGAGCTAGCCCCAAAGTAAGTTCGAGACTTGTGTTATGGGATACTAACTCAACGATACAATATTTTATAATAGATACTTAGATAGATAAACATCCAAGACCCAGGCCAATCTGAAAAAGATCTTTTTCCATCTTGACCTGACCGGGGATCGAACCCGGGACCATCCGTGTCGCAGGCAGGCGTGTTGACCGCTGCGCCACGGAGCTCGTCAACTTATTATAGTGAGTTTACCACTTAATTTTCAAGTGATAGAATTCTTATTATTTTTCCTGTAATCTTCAGGGAATGAACAATATTTTGCAATTTTTTCAAAATTTTCGGCCCAGTAGTTTCGGAGATCGGGGGGGGGGGGGGGGGGGGAATGGTCAATTTGATAGATAAAGATAGATAAAACATTTATTTGCTTTCTGTAACACACACACACACACAACTTTATACAATATTGAGCCAAATAAAACCTTAAGACAAACATGCATTTGTGTGCCACAGACACACAAAAAGGCTACAGCTCAGCTAAACGCTACCCTCAGCGAGTAGCAGCTGATTTTCAGCTGGCGCCCTTGAGTTTGCGCGAACAAGAATACACACTGAGGTACGTTTTACAGAAAAAAATACTAATAATTACAGCACAGTCAAATTGGGATTCATTCAAATTATTAAATAACATTATAATACAATTGCTAATAGATGTCAAAATGAAATAAAAAGGACAGTAATAGAATAAGAACATTGAACGAAAGTATATTAAAATTGTAATAAAATAAAATAAAATTAGATCGTATAATAGCAAAGTACAGCTGCACAGAACAGTTAATACAATCAACATAACTTCCACAATATCTAAACAAACAGAACGAAACAGAACAAAAGTAATGTGAATTTAAACGTTCAAGGAGTATATTCGACTAATGCGGCGAGCAAAGCATTTGGACATATCGTTTTTTTGAGTTTCAAGAAGATGTAATTTAAATAACTTTTTGAAAGTAAATTTGTTTGTAACCTTTCTGATGGGTGGAGGGATATTATTCCAACACTTTGCTGCCGCGTATCTGAAACTACCTGTGAACGCTACAGTTTTATGGTCTTGTGTTGAAAGCACGGGACGCGAACACCTTTCATGGCGTTGTGATAGAAACAATTTTTGCCTTCTTTCGTGAATAAAATCAAAAGTATTGATTTTACCCGAACAAAAAAAAATATATTTGAGATCCTCATAATGAGCCCTTTCATTTGATATATGACACAGTAAGGTTTGCACAACTTTTTTTTTTAATTTTGTAATTGGGCGCCCCAAAATGACCCTTATTTCAAAAAAATCTTTATTTACTTTGCACATCCGTGTTTGGGTCATAGAATTACACTATCTTACCAAATTTCATCTTATTTGGTTCAGTAGATTTGGAGAGAATCGGCTATGACAGACGGACGGACGGACAGACAGACGCTCGAGTGATCCTATAAGGGTTCCGTTTTTCAACTTTTGTACGGAACCCTAAAAACCGGCCAAGTGTGAGTCAAACTCGCGCAATGAGGGTTCCGTACAAATATGCTTCGTGAACACACACACAATGTGCAAAAAATGTTTTATTCAATTGACTAGCGCCATCTAGTGGTGTTTTAGTGAACTATTTCCCTAGATGAACTTATTATTGTGAGTTTACCACTTAATTTTCAAGCGATAGAATTCTTATTATTTTTCCTGTAATCTTCAAGGAATGAACAACATTTTGTAATTTTTTCAAAATTTTCGGCCCAGTAGTTTCGGAGATCAGGGGGGAGGGGGGGGGGGGGGGGGAATGGTCAATTTTTGCCTTCTTTCGTGAATAAAATCAAAAGTATTGATTTTACCCGAACAAAAAAAAAATATTTTTGAGATCCTCATAATGAGCCCTTTCATTTGATATATGACACAGTAAGGTTTGCAAAACTTTCTTTTAATATTTTGTAATTGGGCCCCTCAAAATGACCCTTATTTCAAAAAAATCTTTATTTACTTTGCACATCCGTGTTTGGGTCATAGGATTACACTATCTTACCAAATTTCATCTAATTTGGTTAAGTAGATTCGGAGAAAATCGGCTGTGACAGACGGACGGACGGACAGACAGACGCTCGAGTGATCCTATAAGGGTTCCGTTTTTCAACTTTTGTACGGAACCCTAAAAATGAAAAGAAAATAGATTACGGGGGATCTGAGGTCGGGAAGGGGGAGGGGGTGAGGTTTTAAGGGTAAAAAACGGTTAATCTCGATTTCTGGTAAAACTGAAGTCCTACGAAAAAAAAATTAAATAGCAAAGTTGTAGGTAATAAAAGGCCGCCAGACCAGTTGTACCATTTAGAAGTACAATTAATGGTACAACTGGCACCGATTTATCCCATTAGTACCATTGAAAAAAATACAAGTGTGACACCCGTCGTCACATGCGTAATAATTGAGGGTCTACATTTTTTGTATTAACACTTCTTTCACATAACCTCAAAATTTATGTCAAAAATTCAAATAACCGAGTTTTTGGTTTTTTATTTTTATCTTTTGCTTAATAAATTATTTTTCACGAAATTTGGTGAAAACTTACTTTTGTATGTCTCAAAAATACAGTATATTTTTTGATTTAAAATATTTATTTTTTTACTTTATTTTGACTTAATATCAAAGAAGTACCCTAATTTACAATCGAAAATTCTTACACAAAATACTTGCTTTTTTTAAAAGTTGGTATGTTTTTATCTCTACTTTCTGATAGTATAGAAAAAAATCACAGACATTCAATACAATTGAATGTCTGTGAAAAAAATATACATTACAATGGTAAATGTTTTCAGATAATACAGATAATGAAAAAAACAGTACTCCGATTTTTTTTATTTTGATAAAGCGTCATGGCGTCTGGACCTCAGAACAACGAATCTGGACTGAAATTATTAATGACATTTTATGACTCATTTATGGCATCTTATGACTCATTTATGACATTTTATGACTCAGTGAGGAGCGCGACCATGACGCTGTTCCTTCGCAATTCCCCACCCTCACACTCCCACATCCCGCATGGTCCGACGGTTTCAATAAGCGGAAGCGATTTTTCGAAGTCCGAGCTAGAAGCCTGAAATTTTATTTTAAGGTTTGCAATTAGAAATAAATAGTTACGTGTCCTAGGGTTTTTAAAAATTCAATCCTCCCAATCAGTATTTAGATTAGTTTAACTATTTTATTCGAAACTTCACAGAAGTACGTCTATTAATAAACGAGTAAACAAGTGTCAGGCTCTTTCAGAATTCAACCCCTAAAAGGTGGCAAAGGGGTGACAAGTTAAGAAAATTAACATGGGTATCGTTTTTTATGGTTTATCGGTTTGATGATTACTGATTACGAAAACAACTATTTCACAAAAATTGCACAATACATAAAACAAAATAGACAAAAACATTTATTCAAAAGATTTGCACAAAATTACACCTGAACAAAAAATATAATTAAAGAATTAAAATGCAATGAAAATAAACAACCAACTCCACGTGGCGTGACGTGGTTCTGGCAGCCGGGACCAACGGCTTAACGTGCCTTCTGATGCACGGAATCATTTAACGTGCCTTCCGAAGCACGGAATCATCTTTCTTATCAGACAATCAGGTGATTCATGCCTGCAATGTCCTAACCAGACTGGAAACAACTTAACAAAGTATTATGCGTATTATCTTTTTTTTGTATAAATTTTGTTCAGTGTGCGTTCATGTAAATATTGTGTACCTATATTGTAAATAAACTTTTGTAAATAGTGCTTCAGTTTTTCTCTTCAAACTTTCCCGTGGTTTTCGTTTGTTTTGGTGCGAAGATTTGGAGGACTCGGAGCCCGCCACTGCTACAAGTGCAAGTGCGAAGTTCATACATCATCATCATCAACAGGTCTTTGTTGGTCTCCACTGCAAGAGCACGACCCTCTCCTCACTACCAGAGCTTCACACAGTCAGAGCAGTCACAAGACTTGCCCCACTCTCTCCACGCTGGCCAGATGGGTTGGAGAGCTCTCTATGATGTTTATAGCTCTGTTTAGCTTGTGTTCCCTTAGTCGGCTTCTACGACATCCACGGGAAGACTTGGAGTGGTCCCATTCTACTGTACCGGGAACCATACGGGTCGCCGTGTGAACAATCAACGTTTAGTAGCAAATGTATGAACTTCGCACTTTCACTAATCAAAGTGTAAGAAATGAAATGAAATGAAAATAACTTTATTGGCTACTCACACAATGCGACGCGACACATGACAAAAGATTAAGGAAAAAAATCTTATAAATCAACCTTAATAAATTAAACTTCTTCTTCTTATCGATTCGATGGTTAAATTCCTTTTTTCGCCCAATACTGAGCAACTTGTATGCCGCTCTCTGTGGCCATGTACAGGTCTTCCAGTATGCAGGTCTCTGGGCACGCTAGGCACGACAATAGGTGCGACATAGTCTGGGGAGATGCACCACAGTCGCAGATATTGCAGCTGGGTTCTATACATATAGCCCCACCCAACCAGGTTGTCTTTGCTGCGGCCGACTTGGGTTCTGAGACGATTTAAGCACTTCCATTCTGGCCAAGGCAGGCTATGGCCAGGTGGTAGCTTATCCGCTGGCTCAAAAGGAGACGAAGTGGTGCATCTCGCCAGCCAAAATTGTAGCCTTTCTTTTGCTGGTTTTTTTGATGTAAGGGGAGTAACTACATCCAGAAATACATGAGTAATAGTGATACATAAATTAAACTTAAAATAATAAACTGTAAAATTAGTTCTATATAAAAAAGGCTTCTTATATACAAGTTACAATAATAGTCAAAGGGAGTCGCAGAGGTTGCTAAAAGGGACACACTCAGCATAAAGCTGCAGCACAAAGCGCTGCAGCGCTGATATTCTGCAGGACCCTCTGTATATTGTGAGTGACGAGACAATATGTGAGATTATATATATTATGCTGGTAATGTATATGACCTATTAATAAATATTTGAATTACATTTCGATCCGAAGAACTGAGAGGCATGGAGAGTTCTCCACCGACAAGAACCGCTCCGTGTCAGAAGTACTACCGAAAAGTACAACTGGTAGTACAAATGATACAACCTTGTATCATTTGTACTACTACAAAAAACACAAGCAAATCGCTTGGGTTTGCTTGTTACTGGAACCAAAGTATAGGAGGACGTCGGGGTGTACATTTTGAAAATGACGTCAGTTTGGGAATCCAAGATGGCGGATGCGACTTTCTGTGCATAATCGACATGGGTGTCGTTGTATAGGTTTTTCGAGGTGTAGATTTCGAAAATTACGTCAGTTTGGATATCCAAGATGGCGGACGTGACTTTTCATCTAAAATCGACATGGGTATTGTTCCTTAGGTTTTTGGGGTGTAGATTTCGAAAAACACGTCAGTTTTGGAATTATAATGGCGGACGCGACTTTCTGTCCAAAATCGACATGGGCGTCGTCGTATAGGTTTTTCGGGGTGTAAATTTCGAAAATGACGTCAGTTTGGAAATCCAAGATGGCGGACGCGACTTTTCATGCAAAATCTACATGGGTGTCGATGTATGAGGATTTTCGGGGTGTAGATTTCGAAAATGACGTCAGTTTTGGAATTCAAGATTACGGACAAGACGAGTGAATATTTTGAAAAAAAAAAATAACAGACACACAGATAAATACTGTCTTAATGCAAATAATAGCATATTTGTGTATAAATATTAAAAAGTATTTTGATATTAGGTTTGTACGGGTGAAAGTTTGTATGTCTTCTGAAGTGGTGTTTTTTACCTACCAGTCTGCTCCAACTTTAGATATCTCGGCTCTCTTATTCAGATGGACGGTGACATTGATCGCGACGTAAATAACCGTATTAGCGCAGGATGGGCAAAGTGAAGAGAGATCACGGGAGTAACTTGTGACAGTCGTATGCCCCTTAAAGGAAAATTTACAAAACTGTAATCAGACCTGTCTTATTGTATGGATCGGAATGTTGGGGCACAAAAGAGATGGAAGAAAGAAAACTGCATGTAACAGAGATGCGAATGTTGAGATGGATGTGTGAAGTGACACGAATGGATGAAATACGCAATGAGTATATAAGAGGAAGTATGAAAGTCGCGCCAGTAACAGAAAAGCTCCATAGTCATAGACTAAGTTGGTATGGGCATGTGATGAGGAGAGAAGAAAGTCATATCACAAGAAAGGCATTAGATTTGAAAGTAAATGGAATGCGGAACAAAGGGGGACCTAAGAAACGATGGATCGATTGTGTCAAGGAGAGTATGAACAAAAAGGGAGTGACAAGGGCTATGGTGGATTACAGATGAAGGTGGAGAGAACTGACATACTGCGCCGACTCCAAATAGAAAAGTAGGATAAGGTAAAGGATGAAGACACATATTTTTACACTTAAGAAAGTACTGAATAGAAAAAAAGAAGGGAAAACTTGAGTAAGAGAAAAACGCATTAACTCATTTTATATTCGTATGGTATTTAATTTATTGCAATAAGAACAGCCTAGGAGTTGACGGTGGCATAAAATAATTTGGTGTAATGAATACCTACTAAATAGTATAAATAACTAATAAAAATACCTTTTGTACCACCACTACTCACACTCCATTAACTTACAATTAATAACGATTGCTCTCGGTATTAAATACGAGAAATCAAATCTTATTGACAATCATTATATGAATCTTTATTATTATTTTTACATTGAATAAAGAATACTATTATATGATAATTCGGATACTAAACATTAAAATTGGACAACAAAGGTTCAATCAAAAGATACTTCCATTAACAGACGGAAAAAAATAAATCATGTACATATATGAGTATATATGATATATAGTGATAACCCGATAAGCTCAAAGCCGATCAATATTTTGATACTAATTTTCACCAATTTGATGTCGAATAATGTGTCCTTTTGTCTTTGTATCTTTATATTCTTTACCAGCAGGCCTATTAGCAAACTTTTGACATCTACACATACGTCTGATGGTCACATCGACATCCATTACAACCCTCGTATGATTGATTTTTTTATACGAGATATATTATATTTATATATTAATACTTGAACACATTATAGAAGACATTGTGTTCTGATTTTCATTAGGCACACAGTTTGGCGAATGAGTAGTCTATTTAACCACTTTTGATAAGTCCTGTCGAATAGAAATAGAATAAAAAGTAGACAGTTGTATTCCATGATTACCTACGTATACTATGTAGTAATGTGCCGATGCATTTGGTTGAATTATGAATCAACGATATTATATGCGTGTCACCATAAATTGAAACCAAGTTAAACAGCCTGAGAAGGTTATGATTTAAAATTACTAGAAATATTTACCTCTGTAAAAGTAACAGATCCATTAACACGCATGTCTATTTTTCATGAAAAATCGTGTCCGCCATCTTGGATACCAAAACTGGCATCATTTTCGAAATCTACATCCCTAAAAACCTATACAAAGACACCTATGTCGATTTTTCATGAAAAGTCCCTCCGCCATCTTGGATTCCAAAACAGATGTCATTTTCGAAATCTACACCCCGAAAAACCTATACAACGACACCCATGTAGATTTTGCGTGAAAAGTCGCGTCCGCCATCTTGGATTTCCAAACTGACGTCATTTGCGAAATGTACACCCCGACGTCCTCCTATACTTTGGTTCCAGTAACAAGCAAACCCAAGCGACGGTTTTTTTGTTCGATAGTACTACTTCCTATTATGAGTGTCATTTTTTCAACTAGTAGTACAAATGATACAAGGTTGTATCATTTGTACTACTAGTTGTACTTTTCGGTAGTACTTCTGACACGGAGCGACAAGAACATAGTAAGGCACCGGAGCCAAATAAGGCCTGGAATATAATAAAGCCTGCCTAAAAAATAATGGACTTTCTACAGTCTAAACTTCTTGGTTAATAAAAAGAACATACAAAATGATAATGAAAAGCTGACACCACTTCACTACCTATATATAAATTATATATTTATTTTAAAAAAAGGAGTTTTTAAATTGCGGTTTATAAGGCCCATGTGCAACGCGCAATAAAGCCTATTCCATCGACAGAAACCGACTTTGCTGAAAATGTTGTTCATGTTGTTCATACATAAATAAATAAGTACCCGGGCTTTAATAAAGTACCCGGGCCTAATTAGACTGCCTTGTACGTGATTTTTGTATAATTTGTAGTAAAAATTATGATGCATGTTTTTACAGGAAGCATTACAAACTGATCTCAAAATATTTCTTTTTTCAAGCAATCCCAATCCCAATCCCAACTAATATTATAAATGCGAAAGTGAGTTTGTTTGTTTGTTTGTTTATTTGTTTGTTACGCTTTCACGCCGTATCTACTGAACCGATCATCATGAAATTATGCATACACATAGCTTAGGGTACCGAGAAGGACATAGGCTATAAATTATGCGAGCGAAGCCGCGGGTAACAGCTAGTAATGATATAAAGTGGTTCGAAATTAAGTAGGCCTTATTTGGCTCCAGTATCTTATTTACATTATAGATAGATTTCGTAACTCCCATTTTGCTCGAAAGCATGTATTATGCTGACCTGCCCCTTACCAACTCGGATGTATACAAGCCAGAGGCATAACATGCGCTCTCGTGGTCCAGTGGGGGAGCCCCACTGCTGGAGCTGCGGCGTCAGCAGCTTGCATAACGGACCGCTCCATTGCACGCAGTCATAACAGCGGTGGTGAAAGTGCTCGCACCGAGTTACGGTAAGTTTGTGTCCTATACTTTGCGATTTTATTTTTATTGATCGAAAGGTGTTTATATAATAGACGTATGTATTTTTTAAAATCTTGACTTAATTATTATAATGGGAAACAAGCATAATAGATTTGGAAAAATGTTCCCGATTGTGTAAGTACGCCAATAGATTACTTTGAGTCCAAGTTGATATCGATACATTAAATTTGTTTAAAATCGGATGTTAAAGTCCTTTAAAAGGTTTGATTTTTCTTTTTTTTTAATATTACCATAAGCCTGTTAAAATGTATTATAACAAATGTTGTTTCGAAGCCATATGGAAATGGCTTTGAAACAAAACTCAATATTTAAGCCCCATTCCACCGAAGAAATAAGCCGATCAATCTGAATCTCATTTTTTTTCTCGCTTATGATAATGGAATCGTATTAACTGTCACGACCTAGTGGTTATCAAGCCATGCTGTCAAATGCAGGCTCGATCCCTGGTCAGGTCAAGGTGGAAAATGATCTTTTTTAGAGCGACCTACGTCTTGGATGTTTATCTATACACGATAAAATATGATAATTTAAGATATTTTTAAGGGGACACACTAGGCACAGTAGCGACGCCAATCATTTTATTCTTAATACTTTACAAATAGAAAGAAATTCAAGAATGTAAATCATATAAGCACTAGTAAATAACTTGAAATATTTTTGGAATCATGTTTTAATATAATGAGAATCAGTCATTAAGAGAAAACGTGATTACTGCCAGAAACGGCCGTTTTTGACGGTAATCTGATTCTCATAATTCTCACTGATTCTGATAATATTAAACATGATTCCAAAAATACTTCAGGTTATTTACTAGTGCTTATATGATTTATATTCTTGAATTTCTTTCTATTTTAAAGTATTAGGAATAAAATTATTGGCGACGCTACTGTGCCTAGTGTGCCCCCTTAACAAAAAACAAAAACCGACTTCAACCCTATCAATTTGTTTGAATAAAAATAAATTGGAAATAAGTGTACACCAAACGGCATACTTGTAAACATAAATAAATAAATTTAATGGAATCATTTGTAAAGTATTACCTATCGAACAAAAAAGAATTTCTTAAATCGGTGCAGGCGTCTTCGAGAAATCGGGGAACATACATAAAAAAAAGATTCCGGCGAATTGAGAACCTCTTCCTTTTTGTGAAGTCGGTTCAAAATGATCGTTTTGGAAGCAAAACGACTAATATTTCACCGTGTATTTTTTGGCTTTTTTTTGCATAACTTTGCCAAAGGTGGGAATTAAATTTTATTTTTAAGCGACCTCAAAAACGGAGGAGGTTCTCAATTCATCGGAATGTTTTTTTTATGTATGTTCCCCGATTTCCCGAAGACGCCTGGACCGATTTACGAAATTCTTTTAGGAAATTTTTGTTCGATAGGTAATACTTTACAGGTGGTCCCATAAATTTTTTATCGAAATGTGTAGAGATCTTTTTGATAAAATACACGAAAACAAAAAAAAATTATACGCATGCCGTTTGGCTTACACTTATTTCCATTTTATTCTTATATTCAAACACATTGATAGGGTTGAAGTCGGTTTTTGGTTTTTGTTACAAATATATTAAATTTTTACATTTCCATACATATCCGGCAGTCCGATCAATTATATTCATATCTGGTATCAGATTGAACTGGGTCTTGGATGTTTTGTTTATCCGTATAAGTATCTATTATAAAATATAGTATCGTTGAGTTAGTATCCCATAACACAAGTCTCCAACTTACTTTGGGGCTAGCTTAATCTGTGTGATTTGTCCGTATATATTTATATTTATTTATATATTTTATGTGAAAAATCAGTCCTTGTCCAATGTGCATCTCGTTAATAAATTACAAGACATATAAAGCGAAATATGAAACTTTTAACCGACTGTGCCAAATAAACATTTATTGCTATGTATCAGATACTGGTTTGTCCAGTTATGTGCCAATCTGCGCGTTAATTTAGGGTTCCGTATCCAAAGGGTAAAAAATGATACTCTATTCACGAGAATTCACTATCCGTCTGTCTGTCACGAGGCAGTATGTATTTATATATTAGTAGTATAGTTTAGTACGAAGTAGTATATTATTTTATAGTTCTCATAAAACACAATGTCCTAATAGGCCCGTTCATATTATATCTCCTGAACCGAACATCATGAAATTTTGCATATAACAAGATGAGGGGTACTGAGAAGGACCTAGGCTATATAACACGCGGGAAAAGCCTAACAGCTAGTGTTTGTAAATGTCCTTACTCGATTTTTATTATTCTATTAAAAATACAACAAAATAATAATTCTCTCTCGTCCATTTAATTTAGTTTTTTGGATTAATTTCGTAAAATGAATGTGTAATTTTTCTCGTGTGCGTGTAAAATTCACAGATATATGATAAGGAAGCAGATACAACGTTGAGGTGGGAGGAAGCATGCTAAAATCCCCAAGTCCCAAATGTCAAACAATGTCATACTTGTAAACTTTATGAAATGTCAAACCTGATTCAGAAAATACAAATCATTATCACTACCTAGTATATAACAAAGTCGCTTCCCGCTGTCTGTCCCTATGTATGCTTAGATCTATCTTTAAAACTATGCAACGGATTTTTTTTGGATAGACTAATTTAGGAGTTAGTTTGGTTGAATTTTTAAGCCATGCCCGGGCGCACCGGGGAGGGCTAGTCAAAGACAAACATAGTTTTCTTGAAGCTTTTGTGAGTGTTCCTAGGTATTTAAAATACGAACCCGTTCTAAATCAGTGAAATATTTATTTTGACGGAATCTGCATCACTGCATATTGCAATAATAACTAAAAATAACATTATCAATGTGTTGACTAATTCAGTTTTTATGATATGTCGAGTCTGTGTGAAACAAAAAAAAAATTTTATGTCTGTAGCTAAATTATGTTATTGCGTTTGGAAATGTTTTAAATTAGTGTTTGGAATAGGACTTAAAGGCTCTCTCGTAACAACCCGCAAAAAAAATAGTTTTACTATTTCAAATAACTTTTATTGAAAAAATAATAATATTTTCAGGATGACCTGGATGACCTCTCACCATCTTGAAGTACAGCGTCATTTGGAGATATAAATATAAAGGTATCTTTTTCTTCAAACTTTTTTTTTATGATAATTAAAATGTTTTCACCTATACAACATGTTCATGAATAAGCGCAAAACCTCTTAGGTGGTGATTGTGCTTATAAAATTGAAAAATTTTTACTATGGGGCCGACTCTGCAACTCGGCAATTTTTACTGTTGTTTGTTACCATGTTTACCATAATGTTTACCAACTTTAGGTGCGTTAGTATTGGTGAAAGCCCTGGCTTCCGACCGTCAGTCACCGTTTTTATGAATGCTTAAATGCTATATAAAAACAGTTTCAGCTGGATGTTCGATCGAATAGGTAGAACGAAAAAAAGTACATTTTGACCGGGGTCAGTTTCGGCACAGACTACAGACCCAAAGATGTGACGTCGGTCTACCTAAGACCGATTAAGCTAAATATGCAGAGCATTATACTATACTTACCATATTGAAAGGATGTTATGAAAAGATAGATAAAACGATTTTTAATTTTTTTTAACAGTTGACCCCGGTACCATGCCGTCAGTCACGTAGCGTTACCTTGTCTAAATAAAAAAAAACCTATTCCAGATGGATATTCGTTCGAATAGGTCACTGGCTTTTGGCCTTCCGTATTATTGCCGCCGTGTGGTTCCCGGCAGAGTAGAATAGGATCACTCCAAGTCATCCCGTGGATGTCGTAAAAAGCGACTAAGGAAAAAAAGCTTATAAACATCAAAGAAACCTCTCCAACCCGTCTCGCCAGCGTGGAGAGTGTAGGCCAAATCCTCTGACTGCTCAAGCAATATATGGCTCTGGTAGTACAGAGAGGGTCGTGCTCCTGCAGTGGAGACTTGAAAGGCCTGATGATTATGATTATTATTATTACAGAGTAGACCAATTTTGATATTTTCTTTTTATGGGAAAGAGTATACCCGGAAGTTGGGATAAATTTGAAAAAAAAAAAAACATTCCAACACAAAGGGTAGAAAAATCGTAGATGATTGATTTTTTGCTTTTCAGCTCAATCGGTGGATTAATTTTTGTGTTAAAAAGTTTTATTATTTATGAAATAATTTATTTGTTTATTTAAAACGTCATACGAGTATTAATGTGTAAAATATTTTAGCTTAGCGATTCAGCAATGCATTTGCACAGCGAAAGAAAAAAATATTTATATTTTATATCATTTTTGCTTTTTTTATAACGTGTGTTTACTTTCGATGTTAGTTTAATGCTCTAAACTTTCGATACATGTATTGTATTTTTATATGGGTGACTCAGCCCGTCAAAATGAGTGTGCATGAGAGCCCTTTTTCTATGTGACCAATACTAATAACTCGATATTTAGAACTGAAGAAAGAATACGCCCCTCCATTTCCTTCTTTAGATATGGGGAAGGCTTTGACTGTGTTTCCCGAGATCTGGGTGCGGTTCGAAAGGGTAGAAATGCTTTTGGTGACACCAAACCCATAGCCGTCACAGTCGGAGTCCACTAATGATGATATTAGACTATGTTTAATGCAGCATCAGAAACTGTCCTGAGTAACTCTCGTTGCTGCTTATGTATGACGGCTAATACATAGAACTCTCCATTCAAAATTCAAACAAATTGATATATGTGTCGAGAATTTGGTTGTAAGGGAATCAACGTCGATGGTAAAGCTAAGTCGTATTATAGATCCCTACAACGATGACATAATGCCTAAAGTGTTATATCACCGTCGGCGAGCCACGGAACCGGTTTGGCGAACACTTTCCACGTTGTTATTGTGCCATATTCGCCGGTTTTCGCGATGCGGTGCGATCTCATTTTTGTGTGTTGAATATGTATTTATTTTATAAAAAACCGGCCAAGTGTGAGTCAAACTCGCGCAATGAGGGTTCCGTACAATATGCTTCGTGAACACACACACAATGTGCAAAAATGTTTTATTTAATTGACTTCTACCTAGTGGTGGTCTACTATCTAGTGGTGTTTTAGTGAACTATTTCCCTAGGTGAACTTATTATTTTCAACTGAGTTATTATTTTTCCTGTAATCTTCAAGCAATGACCTATATATTGTAATTTTTTCGAAATTTTAGGCCCAGTAGTTTCGGAGATCAGATTTTGCCTTCTTCAGGAATGGTCAAATTCTGCCTTCTTTCGTGAATAAAATCAAAAGTATTTTTGCAAGAAGGTTTGCAAAACTTTTTTTTAAGTAATATTTTCTATTTGGACCCCCTAAACTGACCCTTACTTTAAAAAAAAAAAATATATTTACTTTGCCCATCCCTGTTTGGGTCATAGGTTTACACCATCTTACTAAATTTCATTCATTTTGGTTCAGTAGATTCGGAGAAAATCGACTGTGACAGACGGACGGACGGACAGACGAACGAGTGATCCTATAAGGGTACCGTTTTTAATTTTTTGTACGGAACCCTGAAAATATGTTAATATAACCCGTCAATATGAACAACTTTATTATGGGTGTTATAATAATATAAGTATAAATGGACAAATCACACAGATTGAGCTAGCCCCAAAATAAGTTCAAGACTTGTGTTATGGGATACTAACTCAACGATCTATATCTTGTTACAATATATAGAGATAAACATCCAAGACCCAGGTCAATCTGATAAAGATCATTTTCCATCTTGACCTGACCGGGGATCGAACCCGGGACCATCCGTGTCACAGGCGTGTTGACCGCTGCGCCACCGAGCTCGTCAAAAGGACACTATATCTCTCACTGACAATTCCCAAAACGTGCAGGACTATGGAGGGACAATTGAAAATCTACATTGGGACTATTGGGGTAATATGTTAGTGGATTGGAACAAGGCTATGGAACGGACTATGGCACCTGCCTGACCAATGGTTAGAAACACGGATAAAACAGGCAGGTGGTGACTCGCCAACTCAGTCAATGGGCCCCCGAAAATGACTGCACGACACAAAATGTGCAGCAGGAAGAGCAACACTAGTTGAGCGGCTAAAGGGTGGAGAGGTGTCACTGGACTTTAAACAACCATCATTTCCTCCCTTAGGGTCCCATCAGGTACGCCCATTCGCCACTTACGTTTCACATCCATCCTTCGAGCATAAAGCTCTCGGACTCTACTCTGGCCGGCCGGTGAAGGCAAGCCAGAGGTAGGGGTTTCTGTTACCTGTTCGATTTCCATTGCAACGAGCGCACTAAGGCAAGTCAGAGGCGAGGAACAGGGGCCTCCTCTAGGAGCACTCAGGTCCGTGGGGTCGCTACTCCCCAACAGCTCGCCACAAGCTGCCCTGCGGACTTATTATTATTATTATTTATTGAATAGACTCCGAAACTTCTGGACCGATTTTTAAAATTCTCTCAACTAAAGAAAGCTATCTGCGGTTAACAAAGGCTATACCTAATTTTTGCGGACAAATTCGCAAGAAAATTGCTAGTTCTAAATAAAATCATTTAGGGTTTGTGAAACGTCATTGATTATTCTGCTTGTGCTGCTTTAGCGAATTAAATGCTAAGTTTCAATGTAAATTACTGATTAATTGCGACATTTTAATTATTTTAAACACTAGTCATATCATTTTTCTTTATTGTACGAGTATGTTTATAAATGTTATTTACTTAAATACTTCATTGTAGATCAATCTTTTTTTGGGATTTCATAAACTATGAATTATTACTTTTGGTCTCCGGTACGGAGGCCGTGTTGCTCGAAGCTTTTAGTTGTGTTGCCCGTAGGTACTAAAACTATAAATTCTATATTTTCAGATGTGGCTGGCACTCCTAGCAGTCGTGCTAGTTGTCTGCCTTCTGCTGTATCTCGACACGATCAAACCCAGAAACTTCCCTCCGGGGCCGAGATGGCTGCCCATAGTTGGCAGTGCCTTAGAAGTCACCAAGGTCCGAGAGACCACTGATGGATACCTCTACAGAGCCGTCGACGTGCTCTCACGGAAATACTGCAAAGACGGAGCCATCATTGGCCTCAGAATCGGTAAAGACAAGATCGTTATGATAAACAGTCTAGAAGTAAACAAAGAAATGTTTGCCAATGAAGATATCGAGGGAAGGCCTAAAGGCATTTTCTACCAGGCCAGGACATGGGGACAGAGAAGAGGAGTACTTCTTACTGATGGAGATCTGTGGAAAGAACAGAGAAGGTTCTTGCTAAAGCATTTGAGGGAATTCGGGTTTGGTAGACGCGGCATGGGTGATATCGCGTGCCACGAAGCTATTTGCATGATCCGTGATGTCCAGAACATATTGAACAGTCAGCAACCTCCAGTAATGTACATGCATAACTTCTTTAATACATACATACTTAACACTCTGTGGTACATGATGGCTGGAATGAGGTACGACCCGACGGAACCACAGATGATACTACTACAAGGTTTACTATATGATCTATTCTCAGCCATAGATATGGTGGGAACGGCGTTCAGTCATTTCCCTATTCTGTGCGTACTGGCTCCTGAAAAATCAGGGTTTAAAAACTTCATGAGGACTCATCAAAGGATCTGGAAGTTTCTCAGAGATGAGATCCACAGACATAGGGAGAATTTTGACCCCGAGAAGGAAGACAAAGACTTCATGGATGTTTACTTAAGGGTTTTGAAGGAGCGTGGGGAAGTGGACACATATTCTGAGGACCAGTTGGTGGCTGTTTGCATGGACATGTTCATGGCAGGGACTGAGACTACGAGTAAGAGCATGAGCTTCGGGTTCAGTTACATGGTCAGGGATCCGAGCATCCAGAGGAAGGCGCAGGAGGAGATTGATAGAGTCGTCGGCAAATATCGAGCGCCGAATTTGGATGATCGAGACAAGTAAGTTTTAGCAAATATTTGTAAGCTAAAGCAATTGCTTTACCCAAAGCTTATTACGGCCGGTATTACGGCCATAAAATTTAACTAGGCCTTTTTGCCCGTCAGGGTAGTCCAATGGACTAATTTCTAGGTAAACGTATTTTTCTGCAAAATTCAGTATTTCTATTTTGTGTAGGTACAACTTTACCAGAAAAAAGCTAATGTAGCGTTAAAATAAGAAAAAAAAACGAACGTTCTTCGAACCCTTAGGCCTCCAAAATTCTTTTCAACCACGACCACATCGATTTTCTGAGGTTGCAATGAAGTACCCATTGTGACTGACGTTAAAATTACAATGTTGTCTTTTTGATTTGTATCATATATATCTGTAAGTTATATAACATAAAAAGCAAAAATACCGTTTGAAGTTGTGAGTTTTGTTGACTTGGCTGGTCACAAGGCTCAAGGGCAATGCCTCTCTCACTCAGAGCGCTTTTCTGGTGCATCCTCAGCCGAGATTCTGTGAAGCGAGGGGTCCGTTAGCTATAAGGTGCATTACCTGGTTTATACAAGGTAATTCACTTTAGAACTATTCAACGTTAAGATATGCTATGTGTAAAATTTTAACGCTCCTTCTCGTCTCTCTCTCGTTGCTCGTCATGACTTACTCGGTAGGTATATTCAAGTTAGCTTTACGCAAATGACACCAGCGACTACTATCTTTTCATCACCTTTGTGTAAAACCAGCCTGTATCTTACGAACCGTTATATGTCTATTTCTAAAACACTTCGTTTTTCCAATCTTTTCCTAGTTTTACGTCTCCCGGTCAGTGTGTGACTGCTTATTTCCAGTTGAGTTAAAACTTTACAAACTTGTGTAATCGCATGAAAATGCAATATGAAGGCAAAGAGTTGATCAGGCGGATTCATGTCTTTAGCTGAGCGTTTCTCGTTTGTATTCCAAGCTGTAGTTCGTTGGAGCCCGGGGTCCGTCGTCATAATATAATTTGCCAAAGTGTTTATGGCCAGCCGCACGTCTGACACCAATACTCTTTGGGTAGCTCTAGAATCTCAAACACCTGTGAAAATTAAGTACAATAACCGCAAATCAAATCTACTGCCCTTCATGTAGTAGGCTGGCCTACAAGCGACTGCACCACGGAGTCCAACCAATGTCTTTCATTACGATGCCTTGCTTTTACAGCATGCCGTACTGTTCGGGCATCGTGTACGAGAGCATCCGACACTTCATGGCGAGGACCTTTAGCATCCCGCACCGAGCCATGAAGGACACTAAGCTGGCCGGCTACGACATACCCGAAGTAAGTACTGCTTTTACCTATATATTTTATCAAATTATTATTATCCATCGAAGTCATTTCCAAGATCTGTGAATGCAAACCTTTGAAGAAACACTAAATGAAGACTGTTTAGCAACGTAGTCAATGCACGTGTTGGTTGATTGATTTTTGCCTTGCACTGTGAATTAATTTTTATTTCTAGCATAAAAACGCCAAGTTAAAAAATGGTTTGGATCTTAACGTGTTAAAACCACAAACATTTATGAGAATTCTTTATTCATCGTCGTCTTCGTGTTTGCTAAACGTGGCTAGAACATTGAGGCACATCACCTCCTTGTCGGTGTCGTATAGCTTGGCCTCGGTATCGAAGGTGCCGTACACTGCTTCTGGCTTTAGCCGCGAGTAGTTGAACGGATAGTCTTCCACAGAATATACGCCCTGAAATGCAAGAAAAATACTTATCGGGTTGAACAAGAGATCCACTCATAAAATAAACTACGAAGAAATTTAATCGGAAACTACATAATTCTTGCTTAGATGGTGCAGCCGGGGAGGGCTGCTAGTAATGGATAAAAAAGATTTTTGTTGGCAAGCATCGCGGACATGTTTAACATTCGGATGATGTACTAATGACATTAAATCTGAAGCTTAGAAGACCGTCCTCGGGAAGGCACATGATATCGTCGTACATGAATTTTACGGAGTCCAGTCCTGCTCCCACTTTCAATATATCACGACATATATTATTTAAAATTTCAGCAAGGCCGAAGATTACTCTTCAAACTATATTATGAACTACTGCTTATAGTTAAAAATGTAAAATGTTAAAGTTTTGTTCTTGTATTTTGTCGGTTCCTTCATTTTACGTCACACAAAAAGAGCATACGTCTTACGTATGCGCTCTTTGTATGTATGTTTGTGAATTCTTTTCACGTGTGTGTGGACAGGAATTTGCAGCCATCACTCCATTTTATTACTAGCCTCTGCAACAGTAGGACGACCCACGATGGCCAACTTTTTATAGAAAGACTAAATGGTTACATATACTGCCTTACCCGTGTGGTTCTCGGCACAGTAGAATAGGACCACTCCCAGTTTTCCCGTGGATGTTGTAGAAAACTTCTCAGATAACACAGGCTATCAAAGAGACCTCTCCAAACCGTCTGGCCAGCGCGGACAGTTGAGGGCAGTGGAGACTAAAAGGACCTAATTGTGATGATGATGACTGCCTTACCTTTGCCACGGGGCAATTTTTTTCCTCTACCCCCCACAACCCCAGCAGCTCCTCAAACAGGTCCAACATGTACGTTGACATGAAGTTGCAAAAGCTGTCGTCCTTCATCACCATGAATGGCTTGCAGCCACCGTCTAACACCTGGCAGATGTCTGCGGTTAGCTGTGGACATATCCAGATTGTTAGATAATCTTTGCCTTTCTTCATTTTCTTTTTAACCAACTTAAAAAAAGGAGGAGGTTCTCAATTCGTCTTAGGTATTTTTGTATGCTAGTAACGCAATTACTCAGAACAGATCAAAATATTTTTTTTGATAAAATCCACATATACCGAAACGAAATCGAAACATGGTTTGTTAAGTTGTATTTTACAGACTAGGCCCTATTCTTTACACTAATTAAAATAAACGCAAGTGTAATGAAAAACGTAGTATGATATTTTTACTCAGTAAGCTGGCCATTATAGTCATTGGTTTAATTTCTAAATTCAATTCAATTAAATTCTAAGCACTTAGCTCGTGCCAATAAACACCTTGACTAATTTTCCAGCTTAACTTACTTTCTTCATAATGCACAATTTTGGAACGCAAATTTTTCTTCGTGGTACGATAAAGGCTTTAATGGCTGACTCACAGACAACTCAGGACTCAGGGGAATGCCAAGGTCGATGCCCCCCGAGAAGCCGTCCTGGATCCTGCTGATCTTCTTTTTCGTCATATTGGTCTGGATTACGTTGGACTCACTGAGCGGGCAACTTGCTATGTTTTCAATGTGCCATATTCCTCGGCCCTGGAGGACAAACATATAAGAATAATAATATCAAAACCTTCGCGACATAAATTTCATTGTGGAAACCCGGCTTTAAATGTTTTATTTTTCGGATTCGCCGACTCGATCAGTCTTGGCAATATACACATGCATGAAAAATATGCCCTTACAAGTATTTAGTGCTTTCTTAAGAATGTTAATATCTCATCATCAAATTTAAGAGCTCTTGTCGGTGGAACATTTTCATATCCTCTCTTTCAAAAATTTACGTTGCTACTCACAGAGAAGTGAAAAAAGTGGCGAAAGAGAGAGAGAGGAATGTTAATATACGGGATTTTAATTTAACCACAACATATCTTTGAAAGGCTAAATCAGCCCATCAATATGAACACCTTTTGATACAGGAACAGTGCCGAGAACTCAAAAAATTAGAATATATCTTTAGAAATTCCTTAATTGCTGTTCTCTGGATTTTCGCCACCGGACAAGTTGTCTATTGAGAAGTACCAGTAATGGTACTATATCTCTTCTCAGGGTTATGTCAAGGATAAGCAAAACAAATAAAAGAAAACATCTTACGACTTCGCCTTTGCAAAACGATGAGAAAAAGCAGACAAGCACACACCAGTACATATATTTTCCATGCTGTACCCCCATTTGATCGACAATGAAACGGATAATTGGTACAAAACACATTTTATACAAATGTCTGATACAACGTGTCGATATATCTGATCTTTGCGTGGTGGTTATGATGATAGTTAACGATGGAGCTAGGGTACCGGCAGAATACCTGAAATCACTTGAATATGCACAAACAGAGAACCTACTCTAACATGTAAAAAAAATATTAAGTAAGTTTTCTACATTTACAACTTGGATAAGTTTATCAATACACCTCTAGTAGCATCCAGACACTCAAACTTGACTCTGGCCTGCATACATTTCTCGCTCACTTTTGACACTTTATATTGACATACACATACTCACTCACTCGAAACGACCATACAAACACATAGACAAACCTAGCAGACTCACTCACTTTCTAACTCTAATAATACACCTAATTGACACCTATAACTACGCACAACCCTATGGCTTCTTTCGTTTCCTTTTACTTCTAGTTACTTTAATAACCTTTTCCCTTTGTAGTCATTAAGTATTTTATCTCACAATATTTGATAGATATGTTTTACACTCTAAATACTAGTAGTAATATATTCCTTATTGTCTCATTGGCGGGGGAGAGGCCTAGCTACCTGTGGCATAGGTTCCTCAGGAACCTATTTCAGGAGCTAGCCTCTTCACAATTGGATAAGCGAAACTCCTATCTATACACTAGTGATAAGCATACAATGTATCGTTTTGTTTGTATTGCGAAGAGAAAAAATGGAGGGAGGCCTTTGCCCAGCAGTGGGACAGTTAATGGCTCGAAATGAAATGTAAAGAGAAAAACCGGCCAAGTGCGTGCCGGGCCACGCGCAGTGTAGGGTTCCGTAGTTGCGAATGACAACTTTGAGTTCACACTGTTCACACTCACACCTCACAGTTTACCGACCAAAAACATCAAACAATCAAAATTGTATGAAATTTTACATTTGTGAGTACATTTTATAAGTTGGTTGCCTATAACTTTTGAGTTTGTACTTAGTACTCAGCTCTGATAGTTTTCCTTTCAACTTCAGTATATATACTACTGCTGTAATTTTTTTCACGTATCCATATATTACCGTTTAGCAGATAGAGGGCGGGGACACGTACGTCTAACCAAATATTTCGGAATCGGATCCCTAAATCGAAAAGTGGTGTTCTCAACCTCACAATATTTTTCAAAGACCTATTTAACTATATCCCACACGATAGGTAAATAGAGAAAAAAAAATTACTCCCCCACTTTACTTGTATGGGAGCTACACTCAAAAAAAATTTTTTTCAAGATTTTTTGTACCACTTTTTTGCCATGATTAATATACATACCCACACCAAATTTCAGCTTTCTAGTACTTATAGTCTCTGTGTAAAACCGTGGACGGACAGACAGACAGACAGACAGACATGGTGAAACTATAAAAAGCGTTTAAAAATATTATATGCTTTTTGGCTGCAATGAATTCCGCTTTTGGTGCCTGGAACTTAAAATTTGCCATAGTTCTTTGACAGTCACATATTATATTATATTAGACCAAAATTTGGCCACCTGGACGGCGCGATTGTTAGCCTCCAACAAATCCCCTACGGTGCAAGAAGTAGGACAGATGGGGCAATTTATGAGATGGGTCATCGTCTGAACAGCGCCGCAGTTGCATAGATTGTTGCTAGTTGTTGGTCTAATATAATATAAGATTTATAAATATAGCCTTTTTGACTCGAAAAGAAGAAGAAGTCACATATTCCAACCGACTCGCCCTTGACATATTTTCAACACGCAATCGCCATCTTTCGCTGATATGATCTCTCATGTACCATGTACAACATGTAGCGATAATAGCTGCAAACAGCATACATATCGGTATTGGTTCAGTGGTTTATGAGCGCGACCCGCAGCGAAAGGTCTAGGTTCAATTCCCGTTTAACTATTACCTTCTTTACTCTTTCTACTTCGTGATCTAGTTGTTACACATTTGACTTTCATTCTTTCAAATCGAAAGAATGTTACATCCTTTCAAAAGAAAAGATAAATAATTATTTGTAGATAGAAGTTATTACACAATTGTCGAGTTTTCAAACGATTCTGCATTTAAGTGACTGTAACATACAACTAATAATTTTTGTATATACATATATAAAATACGACATAAAAATACATTTAAAAATTGCCTTAAACATTAAAGTGACATCAAATAATAAATGTTAATAAAATCTAATAAAAAATTACAAGTAACTAATTATTTATTATAAAGAGCAATCAAAAATCAAGTAAGTAACACATATAATAAAAAACAAAACATTTATACGATAAATTCCTATTATTTCTTTAAATACAATTATATTTTTTAAATATCTTTCAGTACTAAACCCGTTTGCCATTCCAAATTTTACTTATGCGATGCCCGCGATAGGATTCATATTGTACCTACTTAATATAATTACAGTGCAGTGACATTATTGTAAGAGCTGATGTAATGTACAATACGAAATAATAATGTAATAAAGAAATTGATGGTTCTGACTAAGGTATATTTAATTAAATAAATAAGTAGCCCAGTCAATTTCAACTTTTTTCAGTTTTTAAATAAAACTAACTACCTTACCCTACCGCTTGTCAAACCATGGCTATTTTTCCGCAAATATAGCACAATTTGGGGTAGTTTTGCTTTTCGGGCCCGTACCAAGGAAACTAAAGATCTTACTTAAAAATGGACATGGTTTGACAAGGTGTGACCCAATAACTACAAGTTACAGAGAGTTCAAATTATACTCAAACGGTAGATAATGTAGTGTATTTCATAAAGGCATAGGTACCACAAAAATACCCGAAAAAGGCATCCTTAAGGTAGTTTTGTATAAGTTCTAGCAGGGCTTTCTCTGGAATCTTCTGAAGGAAATGAATTTCTTGACTGCTTTCCTTCCAGACACAATACATATAAATACAACTTTCTTTTTCCTTTCTATTTTCACCCCTGAATCTTTTTCCTTAATCGTAGAATATACGCTGGTACCCTCTGTGTATTCAGCCGGTACATATTTCGTAGATATGTATGCTGGGCCGGTACCTACATATTATTTATCAATTTTGCTTTTGCCTTTTACCACTTCTTGATTATTTTTGGCAACCTTCTTTGTCAAATTGCACTTGACAGCCATTCTTCATAATTTTACTTACGGAAAGAAGGTTTGTGGCAAGTTCAGGGACATAGATACAGTGTACAGCACATACCAAAAAATTTTTTTCATGTCTGTGGGTATTACAACCTTTTCAGATTTCCCAAGAGTTTGCCTCACACATGGAGATAATAATGTACTGTACTGTTCTCACAGACATGAAATTTGTTTTATTATATAATATCTGTGCTGTGTCCTTCGATCAACAATACCAACTAGATATCAGGTGGGCGCAAGAAAAGCGGCTCGGCAAATAAGAACGCACTCCATACGGTGAGCTCTTATTTTGTTTAGTTGGAATAATAGAATTGCGACTTTATTATCACGTGCTATGGTCGAGAATACGTTGAACTTAAAACGGTTTTATAGCTACATTCAAGCGGACAAAATTTTGCTTCGATTTTGTACGAAACGCGATATCATTGTTGATCGAAGGCTGTGTCCATCGCTCAGTACATATATCTCCATGCTCAGTCTCCATGGCTCCGCTCCAACGTAAACAAAGATTTGATAATATCATCGTTCAGTGAACTTTTTTCAGTTTATATGAAAATAAAACATTGTGCAAGGTCTGTTAAAAGCAGAAAAAAATTTCATGACTGTGGTTTGTCTATACTGTCGTGAATCGTAGATCGTAGATATAAGTCTCATACAAGTATTTTAGATTTTATCATGGAGATATATTACTGCGTTCTCCGAAGTATAATCGTAGTTTATTTATCTCCATGACTATACGGAGGCCGTGTTGCTCGAAGATGACTACGTACTATATTGGATTTTTTTTCTAATCTATGGCTTGTATGAAGCGCCATGTGAAGCGTCCACAGGGTGCACAAACATGAAAATAAAAATTACCTACCTACTTCCTAAGACCTCCGTGGCGTAGTGGTTAACACGCCTGCCTGCGACACGAGTGGTTTCCAGGCTACAAACGTGTTAAAAGCCGTGTTAATATGTATGTATGTTTGTTTTTTTTTCACACCTCAAAAAAGTCAACCTTTCACAGTTACACCTCTATTAGACCTCTTTTATTGTTCATATCATAGTCAGTTTTTTTGTGTAAGTCTATACCAAATCCCAACTACCATTAGGTGAAAAGAAATAAGTGCTACATGAGCTGTTTAGGACAATTTTATATCTGAGGGGCTCTGACACAAACTTCTTGCCCGTTCATTTTCAAGGATTTAAAATAAAAGAAAAGCTGCGATCAAAATAATTATCCAAAAAAATAATATATAAAACTTGACAAATGTCATAATACAATAAAAAATAAAAATACTAAAAAAAGGAGCCGGTAAATAAAAAAGAAAACATTGTAACGCTTTATGAGCTTTACATCAGCAAAACAAGACACCCATATTTTTATTCTTGTATTCCTAAATCAGATCAAAATGAAAAATCTCGTTCAGTACTTTGGCAGTACATAAAGTTGTATTTTTAATATAAATATTAAATATGCAAAATAATTTGGTAAATCAAGAGAACTTCTCACTACCTACCGCCGAAAATTTGCCACTTTAGGCGGAAAAGAATAGTAACAAGAGTACTAAGAGTAGTATAAAAAGTTATACCAAAAATACTGCAAGTAATTTACCGAAATACTGAAGTAGACTTTTTCAATTTGATTTGATTAAGTAGTAAAAGAAAACGAGGGGTGCCGCTAGTTGGCTGAAAAACCTAATTTAACATTCATCCAGGGTAATGAAAAATATTATCTTTCTCTCACATATTGTAGAGAGGGTGGCTCGGGATGATCTCCACACCAGCAAGCCTATTTGCTTTCGACAACAACGGTGTACATCGTTTCGATGGCCCCTTAAAAATCCATTACGGCTTTTGTATGTTTGACTATTTTTATTTAAGATTTGTAAACCGTAATGTTGAAGTGACCATCAAAACGTCACATCAAAAGTTAGCAAATAGCTAGGTAGATCTTTTAACAGAATATTTAAACACGTAATATTTAAAGAGCTGTAAAGTATAGTAGCCGTAAGTATAGGTCTGTTGAGTGGTCTCCACGTCCTATGTCGATGATGATGATAGGTCCATTATTTTTAACCTTTCCTCGAAGGCCGTAATTATATTTAACCCATCTATGCAGCCAGCGATCTAAAGCTTTTTACCACTATGACAAAATACAGTGTAACTGAAAGAAAACAAAAAATTGTTATTGCATAAAGGAATATAATAAAGTAAATTAATGATAGTCACAATAATTCTATCCTGTCGTACTGGAAATCGAGGACCGGGTAGTGATTGGTATTATATTTTTATATATACTTTTATATCAGACTCTTATAAAATGTTCTCCGGGAAGTCTTTACTAATTATTAGAACTTATTTTCTTGCTATTTTGTTTTCTGTTAGGGAAATCTGGCTATTGCCCGCGGCTTCGCCCGCGTGATATATAGCCTATGTCCTTCTCAGTACCCTAACCTATGTGCATGCAAAATTTCATGATGATCGATTCAGTAGATACGGCGTGAAAGCGTAACAAACAAACAAACAAATAAACAAACTCACTTTCGCATTTATAATATTAGTTGGGATATGGTAAGGGATAGAAAATTGTGGAGAGAAAAGACATATTGCGCCGACCCTAGATAATGGGATAAGGGTAAGGGAGATGATGATATACTTTTTATATCAATTATATGGTTCAACGTTAATTTAGGGATTTTCAAGGCAAGAGTGAATAGGTATTATTTCAGTTGGCGTGTTCCACGAAAACGAGATAGGAAATCCGCGGCTACTCGTTCCAAAAAACACGACTGAATGGCATGCTTTGAGAGAGGCCTAACCAATGGGATATACAAGGCTGTTAATTGTGACGATGATGAAATTGTAATAAAACTGTTAAATTTCTTCCCTGCTTGTATTTATATGCTAACTAGCTGTGACCCGCGGCTGCGTAATATATAGCCTTTGTCCTTCTTGTTACCCTAACCTATGTGTATGCAAAATTTTATGACGATCGGTTTAGTAGATACGGCGTGAAAGTGTAACAAACAAACAAACACACTTTCGCATTTATATTAGTTGGGTGGGAAGTTGGGAATTGGGTCTCCATAACATAGATTGCCCCCTGCTCCCCTAGCTGCTTCGCTCCACACGCAGGTCATCAAAGTAAACATCTCAGGAAATTAATTGAGGTAAAGCAGCTAGCAATCGGATGGTCTTTTATAAATTATTGACCCATTTGGTCTATCATATTGAATATTAATTATTCCGTTTATACCAATCATGTGCATCCAAAATCAATGTTCTTACTGCAATATATAGTTAGATGCCTTTGATATTGTCTGTTTTCTCAAACCTATTTAATTCATCAATCCTCATCTATTTGTAACCGATATGACAGACAGAGTGCACCAAATATATCAGCCCTCCTAAGGGTCACGAGTTAAAAAGATCGTTATACTTACTGAGAAACGAGATAAGAGCGGATACTATACAACTGACGTGTTCCTCTTTGGCAAACCCGCAAGAAGCGGTAACAGCCGATACCAGGATCATGACGAGCCACACCGTTATGGTAAACAGAGTTCCGAAGGTAGCAGCATATAGGAATATCGTTACGAGAAGACGATTGTCCTGAAAACAAATGGGTACTTTGTCATGTGTTTAAATTATGTAAAACGGCACAGTCGTCCATCGGCATAGCACTGCGTCGTCCACTAGCGCAGGACTCTGCCGGCCGAGGACACTTTATTGAACAGCACCACGTAGCCTGGCAACGTGTCTGCCAGTCTGTCTAGATGGTGATAGAATTTTCAGTAATTTCGGATCCTATTCTTCATCATCATCAGGTCTTTTTAGTCTTATCTGTTCTACCATAGCCAAATATTAGCCAGAGCAGTCAGAAAATTTGGCCTGCACTCTAAACGCTGGCCAAACTGGTTGCAGAAGTCTCTTTGATGTTAGCTTGTGTTTTATGAGTCGCTTCCATACTATCCACGGGAAGACTTGGAGTAGTTCTATTCTACTCTGCCGGGAACCACACGGGGCTGGGAGCCTATTCTATGCAAAAAATAATTAAATCTTTCTATTTATAATATTAATAAAGATGTTAAGTACGGTTATTAAACTATTTTACCTTGGAGCACATTTTACTTGATTTTTTTCGGTTGTAAAATCATTTCCTAAATCTCTGATAATTGTAAAAAATCTAACATAAAAAAATATGCAGGTTGATTTGAATTGTTGGCAAATTAGTCTCGGTAAATCTACTGGGCAGATTTGATGAAGCTTTAAAATAATATAGCTTATGCATCAAAAAATAATTGTATTAAAAGTAGATAAGAAATACTCACTAAAAAAACGCCCACTAATAATATAATACTTGCAATGAACAACACAAGAAAAATGACATCCGCAAAGTGGCTCAAAACTTTGGCAGCAGACTTGAGGGAACACGTTTCCTGGTTCATTTTGGCGTAGCATGGGTTATCGTATGGCATGAAACTGGTGCCAAAGATACAAGTCTGTAAAATACCACACAAAAGAATAAAATCAAGATCTTACTTGGTACAGATTATACATACATATTATCACACCTTTATTCCTTGATAAAAATATTAATTTAGATGGAGTGAAATTTAACGAAGAAACAATTGCTTTTTTAAGATATGCTGATGATATAGCAGCTTTAGCTAAAAATAGGGTTGAATTAGAAAGGATATTAAGAATAATGGACGAAGCATTTAGAGAAATAGGATTTTTCATACAACTATGAAATCACCAACCCACCGAACATCACTCATTACGTTACAAAATAGGCCAATAGAACAAGTAAATAAATTCAAATATTTTAGGCAGTATCATTGATTCTGACTCCAGGTGTAAAAATAACATCGTAGCTAGAATAACAATGGCAAAGCGAATATACCACGATAAAAAAAAATATTTTAATTCAAAAATGTCACGTACATAAAAAAAAATATCAAAACATATGTCTGGAGTATAGCTTTATTTGTTTTTGAGGCCTGGGTTAAGAATAAGAAGGATAGAGAACGAGTGGAGGTATTTAAGATGTGGTGTTGATGGAGGCCATGGAGAAGATAAGCTGAACGGAAAGAAAGAAAAACAAAGAAGTTCTGGAACCTGTTATGAAAAGAGAACTGTTAGAGACACAAGGCGTGGAACAAGATTATTAGGAGAGAAAAAGGAAGGAGACCATTCACAGACGAAATAAAAGAGAAGGCAAAAGTCGTGTCGAACAGAAAAGGTGAAAGAGATGGCGGAGGATAGTGAAAGATGAAAAATACTTCACCGTCAAGAACAAAGCTCTTAAATATATGATGATGATCCCTTGCGGGGTAGGTAGATCCCAAGGTCATACAATCCAATGGCCACGTTTAGCGTCTTAGTGGGCGTTAAGATGGAAAGAGGAAATGTCTGTCTGTATGTCCGCAGTTTTACTCAAGGACTATAAAGTACTAGAAAGCTGTAATTTGGTACAGTAGATTAATCATGCCAAAAAAATGTTAGAAAAAGTCTATATACTTAAAAAAAAATTAGGGTAGTCTCCATAGAAGTAAAGTGGGGAAGTTTTTTTCTCTCTTCTAACCCATCGTGTGGGGTATCGTTAAATAGGTCTTAAAAATTGTGAGGTTGAGGACACCATTTTGATTATTTGTTCTGATTTGATTAGTTCGATCCGTTTCCGAAATATTTATTTTTAATGTGCAAATTTTTGTTTGAGGTAAGTGTCCCACTCTATATCTACCAAACGGTTATATATGGAACGTGATAAAAATTACAGCAGTAGTACTTATATATAACGAAGTTGAAAGGAAAACTATCAGAGCTGAGTACTAAGAACAAACTAAAAAGTTACACAAACACTACAGAAAAACAAAGTTATCTTTGCTGCCAAAAAATTATAGAGGCTTTTGGCTAATCTAAACCTGCTTCTACGAAACCCTTTATGGGCGAGCCCGACTCACACTAGGCCAATTTTTTAATACAAATAAAGCATAGATTTACAAAAGATGGGTGTGCTTTACAATAAGCCCATTGTAAAGCACACCCAGGTCTTTTTGTGTATTTTTTTAAACTGTTATTTAATACTCAAAATGTAAAACCTGTAATCGTTGTCTAAAATAAATAAATATTTATTTATATATTTAGTACGAATTTACTTATTCTGCGGCGTTTTTTTATTATTTATTGAATTAGGCATTTGTCTCCCATCTCACCTGATGGCAAGTGATGACGAAGACGAGAGTTCTATTAGATCCAATCTTCAGAAATAACAAATTCGTGCTAAGCCTTTCTAAAGCTCACCCAAAGACCCTTTTTTGCGTGGGATAGAAATTTACACTTTAACCAAATCAGCGCCTTAGGTATACTTACTAGTATATAATATATGCCGATTACAATACATCCAGTTTTAAGACTCATACAAAAACAGAATTTGTCTACCTCAGGCAGCCATTCGAAAACCGCCATGTTGAAGTAAAGCTGTAAAAGAGGGTCAAAAAATGTTAAAAATGTCTTTATCTGTATGAAAATTCATAAAAATTCCTTTTTGATATCCAAGCTAATCTTAAAGGTTAAGAACCAATAATTTTTTTAAGTTCTAGACTCGTTCGTCGTTTAACATGATTTCATTATCGTTTTCAGTTTTTGATGCTTTCCGACCATAGACCTTTTTATTCATTGTCCTAGGACAAGTAAAGGGATCTAGCCATACAGCCAAGTCTTTCGTGATTTCTTTTGTCTCAATAAAGGACTGGCGTATTCACTTATTAATCTGAGGGCGTATTCAAGACACAGAATATAATATAATAGCAAAAAAAAAATTTCGTGTCTGTGATTCAAGATCATTGCCAATCTAGTGCCAAGATCATAAAAGTATGAATACTCACTAGAATGAGATTATTGCTTGCTCTGTCTTTCTACTAGTACACTTCAATCGTCGGAAGGAGCCCGATGGTCCAGTGGGTGTGAGCTCTATGAGCGCTTACGTATGTTAAGCAACCCCTGGTGCAGTCCCTACTTGGATGGGTGACCGCAAGTGGCATAAAAATATCTCGAGCTCCTCCGTGCTTCGGAAGGCACGTTAAGCCGTTGGTCCCGGCTGTCATCGTTGATGTCAGTCGTTAAGCTATGTCAGATGCCTTTAGGCAGCTTGAAAAATCTGACACCAGTGTTGGCCACTTACACATACGAAAAAAAAAAAACTTCAATCGTACCCGCGGCTTTCCCACCACCCCAGTCATCTGACGACTGCCGAAGGGCAAATAACGGAAAAACATTTTTTTAAAGCTATTAAACATACCTTTTTGTGCAGTAAAACATTGACAGAAATACGAGTAGTAAAATTCAATCCTGACCTGTAACTTTTTAAATGTGTAACGTGAAGTTCGTTTTATTAAACATATTGTAAACTTATTTTATCCGCCGTTGAAAATGTCAAAATCCTAGTAAGTAAAAGACTTCGAGCAACACGGCCTCCGTACCGGACGGAGGGAGTAAAAGACGATAGTACGAATAGTGCTGCTCCTACCTATTTCTTTCAAAATATCGTTAAACAATGTGAATGAATACCACATGAATAATAATGAGTGTACAAGAAGTATTTTTGTAATAATAATGAGTGTACAAGAAGTATTTTTGTAAATATTTTCAAAAGCCCTATTGCAAGAAAAATAAGTAATTTATGACGGCAATAAAATAAGTTTGTTGTATGGGAAATATTTATTTTATTATGATTCACTTTTAAAGTGAGTATGCAACCATATATTCTGTGAATATTTCAAGCGTCTACCTTTTGCCATTATTAATATCAAGCAAAAAACCGTAAAATAAATCACTTTTGTTGTTCCTCATGTGAGCCCCTCTTAGACATATTATGTAGTTAATTCTGTTTTTAGTATTTGTTGTTATAGCGCAACAGAAATACATCATCTGAGCACAATTCAACTGTCCGGTTTATGAGATACAGCCTGGTGACAGACGGACAGACATACGGACATCGAAGACTCAGTAATATTGTTTCGTTTTTACTCTTTGGATACTCAACCAGGTAAAAGCGACCTCTGTAGTGCAGTAGTTGACACGTTAGCGTGTCGTGTAGCAGACAAGAGCGGGTAGCAGATTCGATTCCTGGCGGGGGCAAATACTTAAACTTCAATTTCATATGTATAACGTAGTGAGTGATGGCATTTGCAACATTACGCTATATTACCAAACAATGATGAAAATTATACCAATGTTTACGTAACCTTAGAGAGAGGAGGAAGAGCTTTTCATACTTTAGCCCTAAGATGTTGATGGCGCAGGATATGTGTGGATATGGGGGGTGTCTCCTAGCCCAGGGATGTCTCCTTATTTGCCGATTGCCATCTCGACTTGTTGCGGATAGTACATTAAATCAATCGTCTATAAGTTATTTTATTTATTTCAAATAAGTATAAAAGATTTTTAATATTGATGTGGTCGCTTTAAAATGTTGTTAATACGTAATGACTTAAGACAGAAAGCTCCTTTTGAAGGGACTAAATAAATTAACCGACTTGGTATTTTACATGTATTTCACAACATTTTTTTGTTCAGAGACAATTTTTATGTTTTTATCTTGTTCTTTTTCCTTGCCTTTTTCCTATTTGGGGTCGGCTCTGTATGTCAACTCTGTCCAAAGTTTCCTGTTACCAACCATATCGGCACTAGCTCCCCGTTCCTTCACATCATTCCTCACACATTCCCTTCACGACTTTCTCAGCCTTCCTTTTCCTTTATGTCCTGACACATTTAAGTGCAGCATCCTTTTAGCCAGGTGATCGGCATCCCTAGCATCATGACATCTAAGTAGTCCAGACGGCGACAAAATATTTTTCTGTCTAGTAGAAAGTACTATTATTAGTTCCGTGCTAGTAGTTTACACTGAACAACACACCAACTTTAACTTTGACTTTCTTCCGCAGGATACAATGGTGGTGAACAACTTCACAAGAGTCCTCATGAATGAGGAGCTTTACCCGGACCCCATGGAGTTCAAGCCAGAGCGATTCATCGTAGACGGGTCCATCAAGCTACCCGACCATTACTTCCCCTTCGGCCTGGGCAAGCACCGATGTTTGGGAGACGTGTTATCCAAGTGCAACATCTTCGTCTTCACAGCCACCTTGCTGCAGAAGTTCACGTTCCTGCCTGTGGAAGGAGAACTGCCCTCGCTGAGGCACGTCGATGGGGCAACTGCCTCCGCTGCGCCTTTCAAAGCGCTCATTGTGCCACGTACCTGATATTTATAAGTTTTTTCATGATCTTAGTGGTTACTGGTGTCAGATTTTTAGACTGACTTTTCATGTTAATAAAAACACTTCTATTCATTTCACCAGTTTTAAATCTTTTACACCCATACATACAGGTATTGACTATCACGTTTTTACTCCAAACGGGGTAGACACGAGCGTAGGACCATAACATCCCAAAGGACACGTTAGGCATGTTAGTAGGCGTAAAAGCCACACAGAAGGAAAATGGTGACAGGAAGCCCCATCAGCTGTTGATAAATCCGTATACGTGAGAGTTCCGGCACCGGTGACCTTAAGCCGGGGCGTGTAAGCGCTAGGGTTGACAACGGGTAGGTAGTCACTCACTACTCACTTCGTGCCTGCGTGCTAGACGTGCGAGAGACGCAAACACAACTTAGACAGCCCTCGAACAAGCCAGTTCCGTGATGGGCCGTTCAACGCCCCGCGCGCCTCTTGCTGCTAGGCTAGATTAGAGTGAGATTTTTATGCCAAAAGCATGGAGATGTACTAAGTATACTTCCGTGGCCAAAAGTCACTTTGATTGTAGTTATTTTTGGTCGCCACTATAGTCTAAAGTACATATATCTCCATGGTCGCCACCTCTTTTTTACTGTTGCGTGGTCATGGTCACGGGCGTCGTGGGCGAGAGTCGTATCGATTTTTCCCGGACGTGGCGGTTCGGTGCAAGTTTACTTGGGTCGAGCCGGACTATGAGACCACACAGATCCTGTCAGGACATGGCTGCTTCAGGGCGACGCTTCACCGGATGTAGCTTTCGGATACGGGGCTCTGCTTCTGCGAGGAAAGAGTTTTGGAGGACTTGCACCATGTGTTGTGAGAATGCCCCCTCCATAGGGAAGAGCTTTTACTAGTCAACGTAGTTCCGCTCGAAGTAGGCTCGGTATACTACACCGATCTCGTAGGAAGTGAGGCGAACTTCAAGCGGCTAGCAGAATTTGCGCACTGGTGGAACAAATACCGGGCCGGTCTCGAACGAGGAATCACCTAAAACCGAGATGGGTTGAGGAAGACGGGAAGAAGAAACGGTAATAAGACGGACAGCAAGAAAACAGAAGAAAGAAACCAAGAAGACTGGAAACAGAAGCGGCTGCACAACCGGCCGGCAGCCTAGCGCAATCACAAACGTTATTGTAAATGTTTATGCTCCTATAACGAGCAGCATTTGAAAAGAACAGGGACTTTCATATCAAACAATTTGTCGAATGTTATAATATAGAGCCTGACTCTATAACTGAAAGGTTGGTGAGCCCATCGGTGGTGGAGTGGAGAGCTCTCTCCCGGAACGAAAAGAAGTTCCGTGGTGGATGTAGCAAAAAAAATTGATTTCGTGTCTGTGGTCGCAACAAACATGTTTTTTTTACAAAGGTTTTTTTTCCTTTGTTGCCATTTTATTATTCTATCATGGCCACTCAAAATATAGATCTCAACAACTTTTTCGACAATTTCATACAAAGATTTTTTGTTGCCCGGCGAAATTTATGGGAAAGTCGAAATTTTTTAGAGTTCCCAGCGTTGACCCCATATGTAAAGTTACTCATATTGACTGTCTGAGTCACCCATTAAAGGGTAGGTCGAGAGTTGTTTATGTCTATGGGCCTTAACTTAGCGTAAAATATAATCTTCTTGAAAGAAAGAAAGAAATATATTTATTTGGTGCATAAAATCAACAAACATAAACTTAATAATAAAGAACACAAATTATATTCTAAGCTTAATTTTGAACATAGTTTTATTTCTATGTTTTATGCAACCAAAAAGTTATGCATTGTAAGTTTATGGTATGTGTATAGTCTGACATCAAGCCAATTAAAAATAGTTACTGTCATCAGACAAAAACAGATATTAAAAAGAAAAAGTTCTATTACTGAATGTTTCTGCCCAAAAATCTCTGATTGCGTTACAAAGATGAGACCACGTACTGAGGGCCTCATCGTGGCCGCTGTAGTATTTGTCGTAAGTACTGAGCGAGCCAAAGATTAATATTTAAGGACTCTTATCTCTTTACCGAGACTATTTCTTTTTCATTATTGTCATTATTATCCTTCCACGCTGGTCTGGGAAAAAAACCGTAGAATGTGTCAGCTGCTTCTCTTTCCGCGCAGATCGTAAAAGGCGATCGAGGGAATGGGCCAATATCGGAGGAATCATGTCCATAGGCAAAGCGGCTTGCAACCCATCACTATTCTGATTCCGTTCTCCACAAAAAAAGTCCACTAACATGCTAAACGTGGACTTAAGGTTTTAAAGACTTGGGCTCTGTCTACCCCGCAAGGGACGAAGACGTGATTGAATGTATATGTCATTGTCATCCATGCTTTCTCCCCTGCATCCTCAGTGGTGCGTCCATGTATCTTGCTGATAATATTGCTTTCAATTGGAATTTTTAAAACTGGTCGTTTTTGTGTTTATCCATTACTAGAAATTATCTAGCGACTTAACGAAATTAATCGCGTTTTAATCAAGAAGAAAGTAAGTTCTAAAGATTCCAATTCGCAGAATGTCTTACTTTGTGCTAAGCTATTCAAAAGCCCACCCTTTCCTCTTGAGAATATTTGTCGAGAAGTTTAGACTAGCATTTTTAGAAGCTTTCGCTCGCGTTATTATATATCCCTTTCCGGAATAATCTCTTTGATAAAAACTGCATCTTTCTCTAAGATCTATTATATCTATTATATTATAATCTTCTTGATAAGAATAGTATTTATCCTATAGTAACCTTTCCTGGGATAATTTCCTTGATGAGAACTATTGTTTTCCGGGATAACCAACTTGATAAGTATATAATTATTATTGTTTTACAGCTTGCCGTATTCAAAATGCACTTCCATCCATGGCCCCTGTTGTCCAGTTTTGGTAAATTCGCCGACCCCCAAAAAAAATGTATAGATCAGCAAACTTCGAGAATTTTATTAGGCTTTATAAGTCTGGTATGGACAATAGTAGCTGGTCTTTGTATATTCTTATTTGTGGGCGCTTATTGGGTGAGTATTACTGAAACCATGTGTAAACAAGCCGTTACTAATATGTGGTCAGTTTTGTGGCTTATATTCGCATCCGCTTCCGCATCTACAATGGCGGAGTTTGGGTATTGATCTTTTTATCTACATCCACATGGACGTTTATGGGGGCAAGTCGTTACTAATATGCGTTCAGGTTTGTTGCGAATACTCGCATCCGCGTCCGCATTCGCATCCGCATCCACAATTGCGGAGTTCGGTTTGAGTTAGTTATCTACATCCACATGAATGTTAATAAGAGCAAGTCGTTACTAATATGCAGGCTTGTAGCGAATGTTTGCATCAACATCCGCATTTGCAATGGCGGGCATTGGACATTGTACTGATCATCCACATCCGCAAGGACATCCGCAATAATCAATATAGATTTTTTAGCAGATGTCGCGTTTTCGTGATTTTTTGTCGTATATTTCCAAAGAATACTAACGTAATCCTGTTACTAAGCCTTCGCAGCCCGTCCGTCAGCAACAGAGCCGTATCTTTTTGAACCCTAAAACAATTTCATTTAATTTCATTTCACAATATCAACAAAAACAAATAAGTAAATTAATAATGAAACGACTCTTTTATCCTCAGTCTCTTTCTGTAATGCGTATATGAAAAAGAGAGCAAAGCTATCTTTCTCTTTCATACAAACGGTACAGAAAGAGACAGAGTACATACGTGTATATCTTTTTCAGCGCAAGCGTTGGCTCGTCAACCCTGTCATATATACGATGCCGGCGTGTATTGTGGGTTATCTCATTATTTTAATTACAACATTATCGATGAACGGTTCGTGTTTGAATCATGGAAAACTTTGGCTAAGTTACATATTTGCTGTGTTAAGCGTACTAAGTAAGTATCCTCACCATCCAGCCGTAGTTTAAAGGTCATAGCCCACTTATACAACTCCGCTCCCACCCGACAAATTTAATATCATTCAAATATGAGCTTTTAGGTCGTGGCCGTTAGATATATTTTATAATGGTCACATAAATTAGCAGACACCGCTGTCAGGGAGCTTACCGCTATCAGACTGCTCGGTAGTTGCCACTTCGCTGTCCACGCGCTGGGTACAAGCGGTCTGCGCGGTGTCCGCACGCTGACTGCTAGCAGTCACCGCGGAACACCGGGGTAGGCCATTTACGAATTATCTACCAAGCAGCTGGGTGCCTGCTAGCTGTCGGTGCGCGGACCGCTGGGCGCCTGCTAGCTGTCGGTGCGTGGACCGCGAGCAATCGTATTAGTTTAGAGCCGTATTTGTTGGGACCGGTGTTGGAGCAGAGTCGTGTAAGTGAGCTATGACCTCAAGTTTGCGTCCTGATGCATCGGAGGCAGTCTGCTATTATGTCAGCAAATTTATACTAGTCTCAACTTCCCAACAAATATTATAAATGCGAAAGTGAGTTTGTTTGTTCATTACGCTTTCACGCCATATCTGCTGAACCGATCATCATGCAATTTTGCATAGCACGATGTCTGGAGTACGAAGAAGGACATATGCTTCCTTTCATCCTGGAGAGAAGTACTATTCCCGAGGGATAGAAACTGACGCGAGCGAATTCGCGGGCGAAAGCTAGTAATATTATAAAGCTGAAGAGTGTGTTTGGTTGATCGCGCTCATCTCAGGAACTACTAGACTTTCCAAAATTATTTCCCCGTTTGATAGGTACGTTATCCCTAAGTGACATAGGCTATGTATGTACTAGGGAGGAAGCCGAAGGCGGACTGCTAGTGGTTAAATATGATTAGGTGATAGTCTTCATAGTTGGCTGTCAGGCTGACGCAAGCCAGCCAGACAGACGACTATCTACTTGGGTAGTTCCCTTATAGCATCATTAGGCCTAATTTTTGTCTCCACTGCAGGAGCACGACCCCTTCTGTACTGCCAGAGCCATATATTAGCCAGAGGACTCAGCCTACATTCTCCACGCTGGCCAGATGGGTTAGAGAGGCCTCTTTGAAGTTTATAAGCTTTGTTTAGCTTGTTTTTCCTAAGTCGCCTTCTACGACATCCACCGAGAAGTCTTGAAGTGGTCCTATTCTACTCTGCCACACGGTGGATGATTCATCGATATGTGGCAATATTACTGCTTATCGATTCACAAGATTCGCCTCTTCCTTCATAATAGTGATTGCGAACCGCAAAGGAATGGAATTCCCTTCCCGCGTCGCTATTCCCTTCCCGCGTCGCTGTTTGCCGTCTAGTTCTTGTCAGAGTTTGCGACGCACTCAAAATGTAAAACAAAGAAGTATAAACTAATATAATTAATAAATTTAATTAATAAATTAATATAATTTTGACGAGCTCCGTGGCGCAGCGGTGACCACGCCAGCCTGCGACACGGGGGTCCCGGGTTCGATCCCCGGTCGGGTCATGATGGAAAATGATCTTTTTCAGATTGACCTGGGTCTTGGATATTTATCTATATATGCATTTGTTATAAAATATAGTATCGTTGAGTTAGTATCCCATAACACAAGTCTTTCTTAAGAACTTACTTTGGGGCTAGCTCAATCTGTGTGATTTGTCCGTATATATTTATTTATTTATATATTTATAAACGATGTTCCCGGCGTCGGAGTAGGAAAAATGGTCCTACTCACCCAGCTCTAGTTTAGAGTAGGCCCAACATGAAATGATAGGTATGGTAGATTTATTAGGTGCTCAGCGGAGAGAGAGAACTCAGGGAGAAAGGACACAACACACATATTTTGATATTATATTATGCTTCACACATAGTTTTACACTGTTACTTTTTTAAAATACAATTAATAAAAAACAATATGGTAGGCAAGAGCCTGTACAAGGGTCGAGTGATCACGACCAAACTTAGGAAATGAATCGCATGGAATGAGTGACTGATGAGGAAGGACTGAGAAGAAGATTTGAAAATGGAATTTAGAATTTTAAATGAATCAAAATAATTGAGAAATGAGGTGAAAAGCAAGATGCAGCATGAAGTTATCATGCGCATCGTTACAACCTGTGGTGTTAACCGTGCCGTAGACTCAGTTAGCTAGACCGCAATTTGTGGGGATTTATGGAGGATGCCTATGATCAGCTGCGGACGTCCCTGGCTGGTAGATAGTTGTATAGGTGAAGACAAGCTCAAGTCCCTCCTTCTCTTGTGGGAACAAGCGGCCTAAGCGTTCTTTGTAAACGTCTAAACAAATTTCAAAAATGGGGTGTTTTGGAAAATTCTTTTGAATCGCGTGTTCAAAATAGCCGCTGCTCAAATTTGTATGAAATGAAATAGAAGTATCACTCGTCTTATGCAATCACATGTTTAGCAATAGTACGGCGTCGTTATGGAAACCCGACTAGTTACGAAGACCATCATCGGGGCGGGTGATAGGAGTAGTAACACGAAACTGGTCGGCGACTCTGACGAAATAAAACTTGAATAAAGCCGGGTGTCATAATGAAATTATCTCACTAAGTTATACTTTACTTTAATTACACATTACAACTGTTTAAAATTTTATTTCTTCCTATTTCTTTCAGTTCTCGTATACACCATTTTAACGGCACGTGATGTTAGAGCGGAGATTGTGGGGAGTCCTGCAGTTGCAAGATGATCACCTGAAATTGATAATTTTTACTTTTATTAAATATATATTTTTGAAAACTTTTTCATTTACTACTACGATCTTTACATCATTATTTACTACGGTGTGTGTATATATAGCCATACATAAGTAATTATTGACGTCAACAAAATTTTTTTGTTGTAATAATTGTAAACACAAATATGTCAATTAATAAGTGTTCAAAGAAACCTATATTAAATAAACGATTGAATCTTGAATCTATATTAGGAAAAACAAGCTGAACAAAGCTATATCAAAGAGACCTCTCCAATCCGTCTGGCCAGCGTGGGGAGTGTAGGCCAAATCCTCCGACTATCTCTGGTAGTTACAGAGAGGGTCATGCTCCTGCAGTGGAGCCCAAAAAAGACCCTGATGATGAAGAGTATCTATTATAAAATATGTTAGTAGGTACCCCACGAGTCCCACGTCCCCAAGTTCTCAACGAACTGTGGGGCTAGGTAAATTTTTGTGTGGTTTGTCCCTAAGTATTAAATACTAGCTTTAGTGTCGATCTCCGAGCTTCGCTCACGTTTGTGTTGATCCTTCGGGAACAGTACCTACTCCTCTCCGGAATGAAAGGTAAAGACATGCATGACTGAAGGGCCGAACTGAGAAACAATGGCAAAGCCTTTAGAGAGCAGCAACTCTCATGTTTTTCCGTATGGGGGCCCGTTGACGGTTCCTACAAGATATTTAGAGCCCGATGGTCCAGTGGGTGTGAGCTCTATGAGCGCTTACGTATGATAAGCAACCCCTGATGCAGTCCCTACTTGGATGGGTTACCGCAAGTGACAAAAATATTTCGAGCTCCTCCGTGCTTCGGAAGGCACGTTAAGCCGTTGGTCCCGGCTGTCATCGTTGATGGCAGTCGTTAAGCTATGTCAGATGCCTTTAGGCAGCTTGAAAACTCTGACACCAGTGTTGGCCACTTACACATACGAAAAACAAAACAAACAACAAGATATTTATAGCTACCGCGGCCGGTAGGGTGGGGCCTCAGAGGGTGGGGCAAACTACTATTAAAACAAACAAAATCTATAATTCGGATAGTTAGGATTAGTGGAGGCGCTCACGGTAGGCGACAGTGACTAAATTATGCTAACCATGAAAAAACTTTTTAGTAATCAAAGAGTCATTAGGGGTATTTAAAATTCTCTTTGGTCATTTGTCGGCATGGCATGGATTTTGCCACGATTTTGCCCTGAGATTTTGCCCTCAGAGCAATAACCTCAGAGCAATTCTGAGGCAATAACTAAAGATTTTGCCCTCAGATTAATACTTGAGTTATAGTTCTGTGATTTTGCCATAGAAGTATGAGAGAGACAGACGAATTTTTTTTAAATCTATGAGTTTTGCACAGATATTAGGCAAAAAAAAATTTTCATGACTGTGATTGTCGTTGACTGCGAACTCTTTCATAAAACGGAACGTAAGAAAGAATATTGGGTACACCCTCTTTGGACTACTTTGGAGTGACAGGTTACCTACTTCTAAAGTTCTATACTATGTTTCAGGAAAATCAAGAACATCGAAATAAATTTTTCAAATATTTTTATGAATTTTGGAAATTTAGAAGAATAGGGGGAATCGGCGTGAGGAATCATGTCAATACGCGATGCGACTAGCAACACATGACATCCCTATTTTGATTCCGTTCTCCACCTATCAGCTCTCATGCTAAACGTGGCTTTTAGAATTTTTAGACCTGGGCTCTACCTACCCCGCAAGAGAAAGGACGTAATAGTATGTAAGTAATAATGTTCTAGTTATTTTTGGCTTGGCAGAGACTTCAAAGTGATCAGGAATATTAGATAGGAGATACATTAAAATTATTCATTAAATATATTGTCTTTGGTAGATAGGTTGTTTACTGAGTAAAGTTTTTGATTTAAGTAAAAATTTCTCATTTTGTCAGTTGAAATAAATAAATGATTCAGTTTTTTTTGCCATTTGACATTTTTTTTTGTTTTTTGCCTTCAAGGAGGTAGGTATAGTCGCTTTTTTTAAGTCGGTAAAATTTTTTGTAACAAAGGTTTTTCACGTAGAGTAACAATTTTGACACCCGTGCGTGCACGTCTATTACATAAAATATCTATCGTAAAAGTTTTGTCGCCGGCTTGATCGAGGTTCGAGGCTTGTTCGTTGGTCTCAGATTCTGGTCGACGGACAAAAAAAAGGCACGTCGTTGTCACGTCGCTTCGTGCGCGCCACAGAACTATAAGGTGCACAGCGCACCTCACAGATCACAGAACCATGCGCACCTCCATACATCTCCACTCAGAATAATAGTGTATCTCCACGGACAGGGTATCGGAAAGAAAAAAGTAACGGTGACAAAAGACACCCGTGCGCGCAGTCCCTATATCTATTATAAAATCACAATATTCAATAAATACAACTTGAACAACTTTCTGAATAAAGTTTGATGCCCTTACCAAATTAAAAAAAGAGTTAAAACCTCAAAGTCAAAATTTAACCTCACAAATGTTTACATGCGTGATTTTTTTACAACTTTTTTTTATCATTAATCAGTACATAGCATGCACACTAAGGAATAATTCCTATTAGCTGAAATATATTAGTACTATGTTGTTTGATAAACTACCGAATGTAACAATTTGCTGCTTTTTGATTCCCCTACCATATGGGTCGATATTCATAGCTTTGTATTGCATAATCGTAAGTCTCCATCAAGCCTATCTCGCCGTGTGGTTCCGGGCAGAGTAGAATAGTACCACTCCAAGTCTTCCCGTGGATGTCATTGAAAGAATACGACTCAGGAAACACAAGCTAAACAAAGGTTATAAACATCAACGAGACCTCTTCAACCCGTATGGCCAGCGTGGAGTGTGTAGGCCTCTGACTGCTCTGGCTAATAAGCCATATGCTTTGGAAGGTTAGAGAGGGTTGTGCTCCTACAGTGGAGACTAAAAAAAGACCTTATGATGAAGTCTCTATCGTCACTCTCATCTTAGCGCGTCGCTTGATGCTGTCTCACTTGAAATCCTTCAGAGTACGGGGTCCTTTTTTGTACCTTCGTCTTCTGAAAGTTGTGGATATTATTGTTTAACATTGTAATTAAAAACGTTGAGATTGTTTTTTGGGTGTGCAAGTGGCACTATTAATGATATTCTCTCTGGTGCTCACTATAGCAAATTGTTTATATGCGTAACCGCTAATATTCCTCTCGTCTCGGATTTGGCCTACTCTCGAGAGGTAAGTTTGATGTTTATGAGCTTTGTTTTTGTGTTTCTTAAGTCGCCTTTTACGACATCTTTTTATATGACATAGGATGGCAAACGAGCAAGCGAGTCACCTGATGGTAAGTGATACCGCTGCCCATGGACAACTGCAACACCAGAGGTGTAACAAGAGCGTTTTCGGCCTTTTGTTTTTCCCTCCCAGGGCGGAGAGGGGATGGGCCTCCGGCCTTCTCACTCACCGAACGAAGCATAGCAGTGGTGAAGCTACTATTCAAACGTCGATTTTCTGTGAGAGTGTGGTACTTCCCCGGTCCATCCAGCCCATTTATGCTACAAGCAAAAGTAAAAAGTGGAGAATCCCTTCGGATACCGCGCGGGCTACGGGAAGCCACGCGCGGTTATGTGGTGTGGCCACTAAACTCCACGGTGTCACTACTGAGCCGCTATGTGCCGGGGGCGTGTGCTGCTCTCGCTCCACAGCCCCGGCGCGGCGGTCGCGCTTAGCGACCCCTCCAAGGCACGCTCACGACTCCCTCCCAGTCACAAAGTGACAGCAGAGGGACCGGAGCGGCCACCTACACCGGGCGGGCTATCGCGGTCAATACCTACCACAACAAAAATCTACGGGAACACTTAGAGAGGATACACACATGTTAAAAAACAATTTTGTTTCAGTTAAATTTAGTTACTCTTTTCCAAAGCACCGTTGTGGTGTGTTATATCGGCATTAATAGCGCGAAGTGCAACTTCAAGCAAGAATATGTGGACGGTCTCAACGCTATTCTCATCTTTGTATACATAGCGGCAAGTGTAACGTTGATTTTGGGGGTTTTCCTGGTAAGTGCCTTTTAATAAGGTTAACTTTGCTGTGCAGCGACAGTGTATTTTTTTTCTCTACTTACCCATCATGTGGGGTATCGTTAAATAGGTTTTTAAAAAATATTGTGAGGTTGAGAACACCATTTTTCGATTTAGGGATCCTTTTCCGAAATATTTGGTATTAAAATGCAAATTTTTGTTAGAGGTAAGTGTCCCCCACTCTATCTGCTACACGGTTATATATGGATACCTGAAAAAAATTACAGCAGTAGTATATATACTGAAGTTGAAAGGAAAACTATCAGAGCTGAGTATGAAGTATAAACTAAAAAGTTATAGGCAACCAACTTATAAAATGTACTCGAAAATGTTTTTGGTCGTTAAACTGTGAGGTGTGAACAGTGTGAACTCAAAGTTGTCATTCGTAACTACGGAACCCTACACTGCGCGTGACCCGACACGCACTTGGCCGGTTTGTTTATATTATAGATGATAGGTTTTACCGCATCACTGTCATCTACTGGTTGTAAATTGACCCTCGACGTTCCGTCAAAGGGGCGACTCAAACCATCAATATGAACAACTTAATCCATGCGATTTCACGGGGCGCGACCCGGGACGAACGCCGACGTTCAGAAATGTTCGGATTGAAACATAATAAGCCGTGTGGTTCCTTCTCGGCAGGAAGGCGTCTGGTCCTCGGCAGAGTAGAATAGGACCATTCCAATTCTTCCCGTGGATGTCGTAGAAGGCGGCAGAAGAAATACAAGCTAAACAAAGCTTATAAACATCAAGATACCTCTCCAACCCGTCTGGCCAGCATGGAGAGTATAGGCCAAATTCTCTGGCTGCTCTGGCTAATATAGCTTTGGCAGTACAGAGAGGATCGTGCTCCTGTAGTGGAGACATAAAAAGATCTGATGATGAGGAATTCAAGTAAATGGTCCTTAAGGAAAATCACGTTGTATGTTTCAGAAAAAGCGTAACCTCATCACAGGTTTTATGTACTGCTATGCCGTCGCAACCGTGGTGGAGGTGGTGGAAGACCTCTTGGTTGTGGTGGTGGGCGTCCTCATGCCGGACTGCAGCATCGAGAGGGTAGCCTTCGTCACCTGCCTGTTGGCGACTGCCTTACAGATTTCCTGTGAGTTAACATGTCAAGTTTTTTTGTACTGCTGTGCCATCGCGTGCGTCGATGAGGTGGTGCTGCACATCCTGGTAGGGGTAGGCAGTCCTCATGCTGGACTGCGGCATCGAAAGGGTAGCGTTTGTCACCGGCCTGTTAGCGACTGCCTTACAGATTTCCTGTGAGTTAACGTGTTTGACAAGTTTTCAGTACCGCTATGCTATCGCATACGTGGATTGTGTGTTTATTTTTATTTTTTGTGACATAGGAGTGCTAACGAGCAACTAGGTCACCTGATGGTAAGTAATCACCGCTGCCCATGGACAACTGCAAAACCAGGGGTGTTACAGGACCGTTGATGGCCTTTTATTTTACCTCCCCAGGAGGGGAAGTGGTGGCCTTCGGATGTTTCACTCACCAGATGAAGCATAGAAGCGGGAACGCTACTTCTCAAATGTTGACTCTCAGGTGGATCCAATACCACCTCAATCACGCACGCCATCGCACCACGGCTTGAGGACACCCACCACCACCAGGATCCAGATCCTGGTGGTGGTGGTGGGTGTGCCTTACAGATTATTTGTAAGTTAACGTGTTTGGCAAGTTTTTATTATATAATAATAAATCGTATACGATCTAACTCAGATTCTCATATATTGCTCTATAACTAATGATAGTATCATCATCATCAGGTCTTTTTTAGTCTCCACTGCCGAACACACTGGAGAATGACACTTTCTGTACTAGCAACGCCTTATATTGTTGTGTTTGCGTCACTCATACGTCTCGCACCTATGCGTTGTCAACCCTACGCTTTCACGGCCCGGTTCAAGGTCACAAGTGCCCGAACTCTCACATGCAGGGAGTGCCACCTCTGTGCCTACACTCTCCACGCTAGAAAGATGGTATACGGCGTGTTAATTGACCCTCAACGTTCCCTTAAAAGAGTGATTCAGCCTCTTGCAGTCAGCTTCACCATGACAACTTTTCCTAAATACAAATACAAATAATCTTTATTGTGGATCACAGGTAAAAAGCTCTTATAAAAAAGTTAGTGCAGCCGTGTCCTATGGGGTCAAAGTTCGACAACATTAAAGATTACTCTTTGACTATATACTCTCTAGACATCGTCATGCCTTCATTTCATTTATTAAAATCTTGCAAAATGTTTCAATGCTTGTGTGCGTGACAGATTTGTGTTAGAACATGCGTTTTGTCAATTGATGCCCTCAAAATTCGTCAAATTGTTAGCTGTGTATGTGCGCGACCGACTATGGGTTGAACAATTTTTTTACGCTTCTATAGGCTAATAAAATCTATCTAGGCTTTATATAATCTAAAACATTACTCTGTTCTTTTTGTAATGTAAAAATAACTGCAAAGTAGACACTAAATACCCTTTCATTTGCGTGACAGTGTATCTGAAAATAAATATTCTACCACGTTTGAGCACGAACTTTGTTTCTACCAAACGAAATATTTCGTTTATGGTAATGGTTTCATAATAAAAGCTGCTATAAATTTTGCGGGCTACAATACAGTATAATTGTAATTAAAGATTTTCATACTTTAAAAAATGGTTCTAGTCACTTAACTTTAATGAAGCTTTAAGATCACTTAACGAATCGATATCAAATTAAAAGTGTTCTATATAGTGTTTTTAGATAGAAATTTGTATCATTGGAAACAAATTTTATATAACCTTTACATTAGGCAACTACCGTATTATTTATTACATCATAACATAGATGTTTTGTATTTTCAGTGGCCATTTACTTCCTGATAGTAGTGAAAAGCTTCAGAATGACCCTGTCATCGAGAAGTAGTTTAACTCTCAACCGAGGTGAAAGCAAAACCAGCGTCATCATCAATACGAGCAGGACTACCCTTGATAACCGTGATGACCCTCAACCCTCCACCTCCGCGAAGTAAGGCGATCAGTCTGCTGTTTGAAAAGACATGATCGACATGATCTTGATGTTTGAAGATTTTGAAAATGAAAGTAGCACTTGGAAGGTGGAAGTTTAGGTAAGATTACGTTTAATCACATTATAAATAGACCAGCTGTATACTCTTCCTCTTCGGTTTTCTCTTGTAATCCTTGGGGGAGGCCTATATCCAGCGGTGGACTTCCTGTGGCTGAAATGATGATGATGATCCTCTTCGACTTGTCTACGAAGATTTACCTTATAGTTTTGCCATGTCTGTCTGTCTGTCCGTCTGCGGTTTTACTCAAAGACTATAAGTACTAGAAAGCTGTAATTTGATATGGGCATGTATATTAATCATGGCAAAAAAGTGTTAAAAATTTGTTTTTTCAAATTCAGTTTCCAAATTTCCAGACATGTAAAGTGGGAGTATTTTTTATTTCCCCTACTAACCCATTGTGTGGGGTATTGTTAAGTAGGTCTTTAAAAATATTGTAAGGTTGAGAACATAATTTTTCGATCCGTTTCTGAAACATTTGGTTTTAAAGTGCAAATTTTTGTTAGAGGCAAGTGTCCCCCTTCTATCTACCAAACAGTTATACATGAAAAAAATCAGCATTAGTACATAATAATATAACGAAGTTGAAAAGAAAACTATCAGAGCGAAGGATTAAAACCAACTTATTGAAATATAGCACACAAACCGCAAAAATAACTTTGTCATTCATACAAACACTAGGAAAAACAAAGTTACCTTCGCTGGCAAAAAATTATGAAGGTTCTTGGCTTATCTATGCTTACTTCTATGGAACCCTTCATGGGCGAGCTCAACTCGCACTTGGCGAATTTTTTATGATTGTTTTAATACCATTTTTCATCAAAACCTGGCCGAGAATCGACAACGTAAGCCAAACGGCTAGCAGCCACAGACTATTAAACCTTGATTTAGTGATCAAAATCCTCAGTCAAAATCGCAAAAGAAATTATTTGTTTTTTTTTTTAAGAGTCAAGCGGACATTAAAACCTGTGTTTAAAACAAGAAGGTAACCATACACACAAAATTTTGTCATATTTACATTTCCCGCGAGTTAGTTGTGAAACTCAAAATTTATGTTTTACTAGCTTTGCATTTTTTAAATTCGTAGAAAAAATATTGTATGCAACGGTTTATAGTTAAGTCAAGGCTCGTGGCGCCTCTATTAGCGATATTCGCAAGCTTCGCTCGCTCATATCGCTACCCGCACCACTCATCTTTTAAGACCCCTATTATAAAACCTTTGCATAAAATACTATTATCGCACAGTTTCTTTTTTCTCAGATAATCTTCCTCCCTGGAGCTGATTATCCTCAGGTTTGAGGAAGGGCGGCAGAAAAGGAATAAGGTCTTAACAACGATGTAGAAACTTTAAGGTGGACTTAAAAGTTCGACGGCTGCAGCATGTGTCACGCATTTTACAAGAAACTTGCATTTATCCGCGTAAATTATAAGCTATGCCACCCGGAGAAAAAGTAGATTTCTATAAGTGTAGGAATTTTGAAAATCAGCCAAGTAGTTTTGAAGTCTATTCAATGCAATCAATCAAGTATTTCTTCTTAATAGTATTACTAGCAATTTACCCGTAACATAATTTATTTTAATTATAGCCTATATCACCTACAGATTTTTCACTTTCTAAAGGTGAAAGAATTTTGAGAATCGTTCCAGTAGTTTTGGAGCCTGCAAACAATCAATTTTTTTCTCTACAGAGTGTCCGCTAGCAAATTTCACACTTTAAATTGAGCTCATGGCGCGTTGCAAGTCAGCAGCAAAAAAAATCGGGTTATGGCTCAACGCGGAAGTGTTGCGGATTATTTACTAGCTGTAAGACAATATTAAAATCATCTTAAATAGTCACAATTATGTTAAGTCATTCTGTAACTAGTTTCTATGCCCACGCGATTATTGATCATCTTTTTTCGTAATGCGGTACATTTTCACGTTGGAGGGTACTTTAATAAACAGAATATGCATTATTGGAGAGCGAGCAATCCATTATAAGGACATCAAAGGTCTCTTCAGGGCTTCAAAACCATAGTTGGGTTCGCCATTTCTGGCTATATTTTTGGCAGAGACGGATCCGTAAAAACATATATTTAAGTTTGCGGGTAGAAAGGCGCCAATTCAATAGAACGACATTGAAAAATAAAATTCGCGTTTTTCTTTTCTAAGAATATAAATAAATAATTTTCATTGTAATCATATTCAGTTATATTTAATTTTATGAAGTATGAATTCTGCCGGCGAACACCCTGTATTATATGTATAGATTAGTACAGATGACAGTGACAGTGGTCGTAGCATCACCTATCCTTTTATTTGAAGTGCGCGTAAATTGAAGAGATGTTTTTACGCAAAATGCTTACGTATTTAAAGTCGTGTTTATCTGAATGATCACTTAGAAGGAGGGTAATGTTTTCCCGAGTATGTATGTAAGTTATGTCCATTGTTGCCTCTTGTAGTGTAGCCTATACCACACGGCCGATTGTAAAGTGTAAGGTGTCATTAGATTTATAAATTCTTTTGCGGATTGTGAAGGGATATGTAACGTTAGCAAAAAATCAATATGGCAGACTCAAATTGTCAAAAACGGCAGTCGTGTTTTAATTTTTAAATAATTTAACTTTTTTTCTATTTTCTATTCATATTTGACTCAAACTCGGAGAATAGCACCAGTTAATAGTTTAAACTGTTTGACAATAGGTTTGTTCTCTAGGTAGGAAAATAATAACATTAAAATTAGTTCATTAGTTAAATAGATAATCAGAAAATATTGGGCACGTGTATTTTGTTTCGCCATGCTGGTCTGGGAGAACAGAAGAAACAAAGAATGTACCAGTTGCTTCTTTTCTCACGCAGGCCGTAGAAACCGGCCGAGGGAATGGGTAACAATCTAAATAATCATGTAAATACGCGGTACGGCTAGCAACCCATCTCAATTTGAAGCATGAGGCAATTATGTATCATTAATAATTGCATTTTTTATATTTCAATTTCTCATCGCATCTTTAAGCCCATCAACATGCTAGACGTGGCAAGTTCATGAGCGGGGGTTCATAGCATCGTAGTTTTCTTAAACTTGTATGAGAAACTGTGACGCACACTGAATTCACGTCTATATTTTTAGGGTTACGTAGTAAACTAGGAACCCTTATAGTTTCGCCATGTCTGTCTGTCAGTCCACGGTTTTACTCAGAGACTATAAGTACGAGAAAGCTGCAATTTGGTTTGGGTATGTATCATGCCAAAAAAATGGTAGAAAAATATTGAAAAAAATTTTTTTTTAGTGTCGCTCCCATACAAGTAAGTAGGGAGAAATATTTTTTTTCTATACAATCCCATCGTGTTGGGTATTGTTAAATAGGTCTTTAAAAAATATTGTGAGGTTGAGAACACCATTTTTCGATTCATTTTTGTTAGAGGTAAGTGTCCCCCCCTCTATCTGCTAAACGGCTATAATTATATGAATGAGTGAAAAAAAATACAGCAGTAGTATATATACTGAAGTTGAAAGGAAAACTATCAGAGCTGAGTTCTAAGTACAAACTAAAAAGTTATAGGCAACCAACTTATAAAATGTACTCGGAAATGTAAAATTTCATATAATTTTCATTGTTAGATGTTTTTGGTCGTTAAACTGTGAGGTGCGAGTGTAAACAGTGTGAACTCAAAGTTGTCATTCCACTACGGAACCCTACACTGCGCGTGGCCCGACACGCACTTGGCCGGTTTTTTATATCATTATTTTTTTTTGTCAATCAACAAATGATAAAAATACGTGACTTATATTCTTGGTGACCTAACTGGCGGACTAATAATATTTTTTAGTCATCATGAGTCGAGGGATAGTTTAGAATGAATGAATAAATTAACTGAGGTTGAGTCGAGGTCAACGGGTGTTAGTTATTCTAAGATGCATGTAGAATATTACATTGTTGTGGTTATTGTTAATCCTAATTATGTTAAATAAATCAGTTTTACAAGAAAGAGTTTTTCTTGTTTTTTTTAGCTAGCCACCAATCACTATTTTGATTTCGTTTTCCTCCCAATACGCCCATTAATATGCTCAACGAGGCCATTACCTTATGCTCTGTCTACCCCGTAAAGGGATTAAGACGTGAAACTATGTATTATAACATTCTTAGTATCAGTCGAAATAACCTTATTTTATTGGAATCGGTCAAAACAGCACTAAAACCTGCCAACGTTGGCTGTATGTATTCACCTCTCCTCCGATATTTTCGACAGATGTCTTAGTGATATATGCTCTTCGGACGTTTATAATATAAGTGTCAAAATGGAAGTATTTATTTGCAGTTATTTTAGACATTATTCGTTCTAAGTTAGTTGGTGATCGAAAATTGGGGTGCAATCATGTCTCATTTTCTTTGTACTTCAGGACAAAATAGTATGAACGAGCTTTATTAAATGAAACAAACATATAAAACACTCTTTAAGCTCTTTTCACAATCCTGGTGTTGCATTAGTCCATGGGCAGCGGTGGTCACTTACCATCAGGTGACCAGCTCGATTGCTGTCCTATGCCATAAAAATACCCGGTATTCGGGGATAGTCTCAAATTATATGCGTGTTTATTTCGGAGTTTCCAGCGACTTTGGGGAGGCTTATGTCAGCACAATTGTTCATATCGATGGGCCGAATCACCCCTAAAGGGATTCAAAGCGATCATAAAAAAAATACAAAAATACATACGATTGCTATTGAATTTCGAACCAAAGATTTCTTTTTTGACTAACGTGAAATACATACATTATTAATAGGTAAAATACGGGTCATTCACGTATGAAGTCAGCTACAGGCCGACATGTTTTGACCTCATCCGCCGCCCGCATTGCCCGCGCCGCTGAAGCTGCTGAGCGCTAACATCAGTGCGGACTCGGACGACTTCGTGCGTGCGTCTCGGTTCACATTCACCCTGAGGAAGACCTCCGGATGAGGTCTTAACATTTTTGCCTGTAGCTGACTTCATACGTGAGTGACCGGTATTTTATATATTAACAAAGATGTTGTTTTTGGAGAATATAAAGTCAAAGGTTGTCTGTTAAAGGAACATTTTTTGAAGGTTTGATTGCATACCAGTTTCCAATGACAGTGATAAATACTGCAATAATACATAACATAAAACTAATGGAACATATAATGTTATATATATTTCTGTGAAATAAATACTGAATAACGATGCTGTTTGTGATACTACCGGAAGTGAAAACATTTTGCTGGTTTTTCTCTCTCAGGCGAGGCACTTTCTGCATCGCTGTATTTTATATTGTTGTAAGTATTCACGGTTCTTTTTGACCTGTTTCATCTTTTCTCTCGCTATCCTGCAATCTATGGAAGCAGTGCCGATAGACTGCCGTTGTGGATTGACTCAATTGACGCGTGTTCTAGCTCTAATGAGCATAGAACACGCGTCAATTGAGATTGATTTTGTGGGCCCCAATATGTATGGGCCCCAATATCAAACTAATAGTAAGTATTATTATTTAATCATCCTAACCCCTTACACACAATATTTCACTATTTCACATAATTTGTAAATGCATAAGATTTAATAAGATAATTTTAAATGTGATTTGACGTGACGGTTGAAGGTGGACGATTTCAGTGCCTGCAAGGGCCTATTTTCTGAATAAAAGTTTTGTATTTACGGCAATTTTAAAAAAGTAGGTATCATAAAAAAAAATGTTCTATGAGGCCCTAGTTAGATATTCTTTGGAGATAGAGTTGGAGGGTGGCTTTGGAAAACTAAAGAAAATACCTAAATCAACCGTGTTTTAGTTCATTTGCTTTACCTAGACAAGCACCTTACAGTAAAAGCTCATTATAAAATTTTGTCAACAAAATTTCATTTTTTAATAAAAGGTCAATAACATTAACAGAACTTAGTATTAAACTTTTATCTATTTTCGCTGACGTTTCTATAAAGTTGCGTACATCTATCGTGGTCTAGCAAGTCTCCCTGCGCGAACGTTTAAAACAGAGTAATAGTATATAGGTAATTATTTTTGCATTCAATATGCCGTGTGGTTTCCGGCAGAGACCACACTAAGTCTTCCCGTGAATGTAGTAGAAGGTGACTTAAGAAACACAAGCTAAGCAAAGCTTATAAAAATCACAGTCTGGCCGGCGTGAAGAGTGTAAGCCAAATCTTCTGATTGCTCTGGCTAATATATGGCTCTGGCATTGCAGGGATGCTGTTCCTGTCACTGCAGGAATAAATAAAAATAAAAATAAATATATATGGACAAATCACACAGATTGAGCTAGCCCCAAAGTAAGTTCGAGACTTGTGTTACGGGATACTAACTCAACGATATTATATTTTATATAGAGAGACACTGAAAAAGATCATTTTCCATCTTCACCTGGCCGGGGATCGAACCCGAGACCCCCGTGTCTCAGGCTGGCGTGTTGACCACTGCGCCACGGAGCTCGAATACGACCCTCTCTGCGAAAAGAGACCAGACGATATTTATTTATTTTTACAAATGATAACCAACAGCAAATAAATAACAATATACCTACACAATAACGTAAAAAACAGGTTACCAATAAGAGGTCCTCGCTAGTAGTAAACAGCTTCAAAGACAAAGCGTGGACATAAGTAGCTACAATCTAATAATGTTTAAATTAAAAGTTTGAGATTTCAAGAATCTGGAAAATGTTACGGCTCAAACGCCTGGTAAGCTTATCCTCAGTTTAAGTTAGGAAAAATCTACGGCTTAGCGTCGCCCTTGCGGACGTTACACTTGTTTGAAAAAGATAGATCTTATGCAGATTTAACGCCTTGTCATGTGGTCTCAACGCCTTAATCGTACGATTTGTTCTCAGAGACTCGCATAGATGGCGCCACTCGAAACTACACAACATTGTATCTACCGTATTATGAGAAAATAAAAACATGATTACATATCTTATTAGAAATCAAAACAATATTTTAGGCATAATATTTTAAAATGACACCGTATATTTAGTAAGGCTAACGCAGATTACCGCCATCTAGTATCGAGTAGCAAGCAACTCTCCTGGGCCATACATTTGCCTGGTTGTCGCAACCTTAATTTGGTCCAATATTTTTGTATGAGGTGGGCAGTCTATTACGTTAGTATTATATTGTCTTTGGCCTTGTTTACTTCCCTACCAACTCGCACTATATAACACATACTGTTATAATGATAATTAGTAGAGACAGAGGGAGTGTGGATAGGATAATATCGACGACAGGATTTGTTAGGTACATAAAAATATGCTATGCTATGCTATATGAAGATATGTAGTCATTGGCTTTAACTTGCAGTTAACTTCGTACAACCTTCTCATCAACGTGCTCGGGAAGGAAGCCAGTTCCTGCTACAATGGCGCCAACAATGAGAAGTGCTCGTTCTACCCGGTCTGGGATTATTTGCAGAACGTACAGCTATTTGTATTTTTATCCGCCTTAATCGTAAGCGGTACGCTTATTTTTGGTGTCTACAATGTAAGTACCTATCTTTCGTCGTTAAGGATGATATACGTGACAATGGTCTTACGAACAAGGATGCTAAAGACCGTGCGAAGTAGAGAAGAAAAAGCCATAAAGCATTAAGCGGACTCCAGGCTCCGAAGCCTCCAGCTAATGATGCAACTGAAATAACGCTCAGATGAGAGAGAGAGACTATTTATGTACCTTATTTGGCATTAAGGCTAGTTTATTTTCCTAGTTCGCACATGGCTGGTAAATTAGTCGAATAGCTAGTATTTTCAACTAAAATAGTATTTTACTGTATATATTGTACATATTTTTTTGGTCGAGTACTATTCACAAGTATTAAACAGATACTTTATTTCATCATCATCATCATCATCATCATCATCAGGTCTTTGTAAGTGTCCATTGCTGGAGCACGACCCTCTCTGTACTACCAGAGCCAAATATTAGCCAGAGCAGTCAGAGGATTTGGCCTACACTCTCCACGCTGGCCAGACGGGTTAGAGAGGTCTCTTTGATGTTTTAAGCTTTGTTAAGCTTGTGTTTCCTAATTTGCCTTCTACGACATCCACGGGAAGAATTGGAGTGGTGCTATTCTACTCTGCCGGGAACCACGCGGCTAGCTATACTTTATTTGTATCTGTTTAACTTGGAAAACGATCCGTTCGCTTGTTTAGCCGGTGATCCAGATCCATGGGCACAGACGGAGGTAGGATTACTCAAAATTTTGGTCTTTTATGCCAACTTCAAAACGTTTCCTGATTTAATGAAATATAGTAAGGTATTCCTATATTTCATTAAATCATATCCCTTGTCAATCAATCTCCCTTTGCATAAATCGCAAAGTAAAGACGATCCTATTTTTAAATTTTTAATCAATTAGTCGCTTATGTTAATAAAAATAAACTTTTTCATAGCGAACGGTACGGTTTCACCAAAGGTCGTTCTACCACGGACGCAGGAGTAGCTTTGCTGACGTATATTTTAGAAGCTTAGGAGAAGTCACAAAATGCAATAGGAGTTTTTTGCGACCTTTCTAAGGCGTTTGACTGTGTTGACTATGAGACTCTATTAAATAAAATTAAGTTATTACGGAGTAAAAAACCAATCATTGGAACTGCTTAGGTCATATTTGGCTAATAGGCTTATATATATATATATATATATATATATATATATATATATATATATATATATATATATATATATAGATATATATATATATTGAAAATTTTCCAAAAACTGAATTTACAAGAAATGCCTTATAATTATTGATCCTGCTCACAATAAGAGAATCGGTTTCAGAAATGTGATCTGAGAGGGAACAGCCGGACAGGCATTCGCTTCGCTCGTGCTTCGCGTTCGCTCAATCAATCAGATAGCATTTATATTATATATATATATTTTTGCAGAAAAATCATAAATTCGTCACGCTTTTCATGTACGTTGTGACTATCATGATCGTAGTGGACTTTCTGATTGACGCGTACATATTCTGGATAGCAGATCCGTTGCCGCACTGTGCGCTTCAATCTGAGATACGGAAGGCATGCATTACGGCAGAAATCATATTAAAAATCTGTAAGTATCAAGCGATCCGTCATTATTTTGATAACATTTTTGCACCTTAATGACCATCATCATGTTTTGACTGATTCTGTGGTCCAATGTAAGGTCTTTGCTCAAATAACCCGGGGGTAATGGGTTCGAATCCCACTGGGAAGCATAGTTTGTAAAAGTCTGGTTTGGATGTTGCAGGCTTCATCATCAGGTCTTTCTAATCTCCACTGCAGGAGCACGGCCCTCTCTGTACTACCAGAGCCCTATACTAGCCTGAGTAGTCAGAGGATTTGGCCTACACTCTCCACGCTGGCCAGACGGGTTGGAGAGGTCTCTTTGGGTTGGAGAGGTCTCTTTGATGTTAATAAGCTTTGTTTAGCTAATGTTTCCTTTTTCGCCTTTTACTACATCCACGGAATGACTTGGAGTGGTCCTATTCTACTCTGCCGGGGACTACGCGGCACAGGCTTGAACTACACGGTTATTAGAAAAAAAAAGATGGGTCCCGAACGCCATCTGGCGTTTGTCTAAACTTCTCGAAGAGTAGAGATTTTTGTTTGTGTTGAATAAAATTAAAAACAACTGGACCGAGTTGAAGTCACGGCAAACAGCTAGTACTTACATAAATAAACGATTTTGTCTTTATTTTCAGTGTTCTGTTATATGCTCATAGTAGTGAAAAGTTATAGAACAACATTAATAAAACGCCGAAATCCACTACAAAGTTGGCGTTCGGCATTAACTTTAGTAGCGCGGAAAGTATCACGTAATCGAGGCCGGAGTCGGGCCGCGAGGGAAAGAGATAATAGAGTAAATAAAAACGTAAACCGTATCATTGGAACTTTAAGCGAACCAAGCGGCAGTACGAGCAGACCGGATGAGAACGGGACTCCAACCTATGAAAAGAAAAGTAACACTGAAGAAGATAACCAGAGTAGTGTCGAAAGTGCCGAAAATAACCGGAGAACTGTCGAAAGTGCCGAAAATAACCAGAGTAGTGTCGAAAGTGCCGAAGATGGAAATCGTGAGGATCCATCAAAAACTTGACGTCCGCCCATTTGTTTTCGTTTTCGAGTTCGCTCGCGATCAGAGATTGATCAGATCAGCCACAGGATGGAAATGCCGATACGTAGAGCATGATTACTCTCATGCTTTCATGCAAGTAAACATTGAATATCGACACGCGTTGGTAAAGATAAGCATATTGTGAAATGACGTGGTTTAGAAGACTTCTCTAATGTTAATCTTTGATAGTACTGTGATGAATAGGATGTAGTAGGATGTGTAGTAGATGTAGGATAAAGTATTCGGTGTTTGGTATATCGAGCTTTGTATGAACTAGTGAAGTTTTTTATTAAATAGAATTGTTTAAAAAAATCAGCATGGCGTAAAATGGAATTAACTTTGTCATTCTTCTGCAGCCTATTTTAACCCAATGCCGAGTGTTAGCACTATAGGCCATAACAATGGTATTTAAGACTTCAGAAGATTATTAAAAAATATCCCTTTTTGTTAAACTTGCTTTTGCCAGCGGCTTAGCTTGCGTTAAATACAACAAATTGTATAAAATCGATTGGGAGCTTCTTAGCACCATAAGCATGGCACCACCACATTGTTAAAGAATATATTATATGTCACCGGAAAATAACAAGAATCGTAAATTGATCAATTTTCAAGTTAATTGTTCAACTTTCGGAAAATCATAAACGGCAGTTAGTGTATTTAACGTATGTATTTAATAAATTGATAAATTTACGGTCACTTGCTGTTAAATGATTCGACAAAGGAAAGGTATACGCTGATTGGTTGAATGGCTAACGTGCTTTCCCCGTTTCCCGCTCCCTTCTTATTAAGTAATAAAAATATTAAGCATGTGTGCACGTAAAACCGCTTGCGGTAATGTGTAGGTGTCTAGACGTGTGCGGGGGTAGCATGAGGCGCGCGGGGCGTGAACGGCGTGCCATGGAACTGGCTTGGTCAAGGGCTGCCTCTGTTGTGTTAGCGTCTCTCGCACGTCTCGCACCGTAGCCACGAAATGAATAGTGAGTGACTCCTACTCGTTGTTAACCCTAGTGCTTACACGGCCCTTCTCAAGGTCACCGGTGCCCGAACTCTCATGTATAGGCAGTGTCACCGCTGTGACATTGTGTAAATTAAATATAAAAGTAAATTTCAAGAAGAACTCCAGCTCATCACCATTAATCAACAGGTCTTTTTTTAAGTCTCCATTGCATGAGCACGTCCCTCTCTGTACTACCAGAGCCATATATTAGCCAGAGCAGTCAGAGGATTTGGCCTACACTCAAGTTCACGTAGTCGTAAAATATTTCAAGCTGCCTAAAGGCATCTGACATCATAACGACTGTATTGAATAAATGAAGTCAAGACCAAACGGGTAACCGAAACTCATGAGGAACTCGTGATGGTTGCTTATGGTCACCTGTAACAGTGGGAACTGCACCTGAGGTTGCTTAACATTCGTAAAAGCTAATGATGCTTATACCTTATATATTTTTATTTTTATATATATACCTTATATATATATATTTTTTAGACTCATGTAAGCCATTGTTTAAAAAACTAAAGCTTCTTACACTGCCATCTCTATATATCTTGGAGGCAGGATTATTTGTAAAAAAACATCCTAAACTATTTAAAAAAGCAAACGAGAACAAAAAGTATTTATCTAGAGATCCAACGAAACTATATCTACCAACTTCACGTACAACATTATACCAAAAGAATTGCTTTGTAATGGTGATTAAATTATTTAATAATATCCCAAGATCGATACGTGAACTACCATTTAATCATTTTAAACGACAGTTACATAAATGGCTGCTTGACAAATGTTTTTACACGACTCATGAATTTCTAACACAATAAATTATATTTAGTGACATTTCAATTTATTAATATTAATCTGAGATAGCTAAATAAAATAAATATTATGAATATATAGGTGACTGACCGCAATAAAAATAAAAATTGTTATTTTATGATAGTTAAGTAAGTAATTAAGTGTATAAGATATTGAATGTAATAATAATAATAATATTTATGTAATCTCTAACTAAAAATAAGATGACAACGTCCTATGTATTTGCATGCTGTTAAAAACAGCAAAATAGGCTTGAACTAACTAATTATGTAAACATTATACTACTGACCCTATTTAAGCAAATAAATTATTTTGATTTGATTTGATTACCCACCGGAACATTAGGCTCCTCGGTTCGATGGGTGGTCGATCAAAATTATCTTACGTGATTTGTAGCTGATATGTTAGAATGAAATATCGATATTGCTGGCCTTCATAGATAAATAAAATACTTATTACCATCAAAGTTTATTTTTTATTTTGCTTACAGTAAAAATCTTAACTAAGTCTTACAGTGTCCGGAGTCTTAGCAATTACAAGCTATTTAATTTTGTTTTCTTTTTCAATAAAAAATAATTAATTTTACCTACTTAACCCGAAGGGTTATGATTTTGGCCGCTATGTACGCATGTTCATTTGTTCTCTTTTCTTTTTTTTCAATTTAATACCTCTTTCATCTATTGCTTGTTGTCAAAAATACACATTCATGAATGGGTAAATAGCTGTATAAGTGGCCAATATTGCGCTGTGCCTTGCACATAAAAATAAGGTGTGAACAGTTTCAGCGGAACTGTACACGGTGAATACTCGCGTTTGCCATGGCTGCTAGACGTCAGCCTGGCGAAGGGCTACTTTCTGTTCTAGTGTTTTATCTACAATGCCATGTGTTTTCTGCTGAAGACACTGGAATTTAGCCTAGGAGTAGGGCCATTCAGGCTTCAGGCCGCCGGGAACTGTATTGACACATATCAGAGAAATTGGTGTCGCCAAACGAAACAGTGTCAAACAGCGTCGACAGAACTGTTCAAGGACGAAGTCTTGCGTTTATTGTCACTCTACACGTCTTCCCGGCAAAGCTTGACTTCCTTCATTCTGGAGACTTCTCTACAGGGCCGATGGGTAAGCTGCTAGAAGCAAGGACCAATGTTTAGAAGGTTTTGAGCGCTGTTCACATATTTCCAGGTGAAAACTATTTGGGCTTCAGGCCGTCCGGGCATTGTGGTCACACATATCAGGGGAAATCGGTGTCGCTTAACGAAGGAGTGTCAAACAGTGTCTGCGGCGCTGTTTAAGGAGGAAGACTTGCGTCTATTGTCACTGCTAGACGACGTCCCGGCAAAGCTTCACTTCCTCAGTTCTGGAGAATTCTCTACTGGGCCGATGTATTTGCTGCTGGGAGCACTGGAATAAGGTCTATCTAGCAAGCCATCTGGCTTTGACCGCTGTTCACGCATTTCCAAGCCATGGTCAATCGGGCTCTGGGCCAGCCGGGAACCACACATATCAGGGAAATCGGTGTCGCTTAACGAAGGAGTGTCAAATAGTGTCTGCGGAACTGTTTAAGGAGGAAGACTTGCGTCTATTGTCACTCCTTGACGGCGTCCCGGCAAAGCTTGACTTCCTCCGTTCTGGAGATTTCTAGGCCGATGTATTTGCTGCTGGGAGCACTGGAATAAGGTCTAGATATCTTTGACCGCTGTTCACACATTTCCAAGCCATCATCAATCGGGCTCTGGGTCATCCGGGAACTGGGTTTACACTTATCAGGGAAATCGGTGTCGCTTAACGTAGCAGTGTCAGTGGAACTGTACACGGTGGAATACTCGTTTGCCGTCGCTGCTAGACGTCGTCCCGGCAAAACTTGACTTACTCCGTCCTGGAGACTTCTTAACAGGGCCGCTGTGTTTGCTGCTGGAAGCACTGGACCAAGGTCTAGATGCTTTGAATGCTGTTCACACATTTCCGGGTCAGGGCATTTTGGGCTTCGGGCCATCAAGGACCTGTGTTCAACCATATCAGGGAAATCATGTCAAACAGTGTCAGTGGAACTGTACATGGTGGAATACTCGCGTTTGCCGTCGCTGCTAGACGTCGTCCCGGCAAAACTTGACTTCTTCCGTCCTTGACACTTTTCTACAGGGCCGAGCTGAGGGCCGAGCTGTTTGCTGCTGGTGGCACTCAACTTTAACCGAGGTCTGGTTGATCTTGGTATATAATCGTCACTGCTAGACTTGCTACTAGAATATCTTAAGGCACTTGTACTCTCGCCACTTGTAAATTTGTAAAGGCTAGGCTTCTTTATAGCTCTCCGTGTATTCGAGACATGTACGCGGATTTTTTCATTATGTTTGTGTGGGGTTTGAAAAGCCATTGTGCTTCTGTTTACCTGTATTACCATTGTTTTTCTGAAACTTTTTACGACTATTAAAAAGTAAATTGATACTGAAAACAAAAAGTTTTGTTAGCAACCAGTTAAGCTGAAATTATTCATATTTAATGAGATGGATGGCCATGTGATATAAGAAATCAGTGAGCTGATTGACAACTCTTCAATACGGTAGTTGCCTAATGTTAAGATTATATAAAATTTGTTTCTAATGAGACTAATTTCTATCTAAAAACACTATAAAGAACACTTTTAATTTGATATCGATTCGTTAAGTAATCTTAAAGCTTCTTTAAAGTTGGGTGAATAGGACCATTTTTTAAAGTATGAAAATCTTTAATTACAATTATACTGCATTTTAGTCTGCAAAATTTATAGTAACTTTTATTATGAAACCATTACCATAAACGAAATATTTCGTATAGCTACCAAACAAAGTTTTCACACCACCCATACAAAATACAAGCTTGTGACGTCACAAATATATAGGCATATCAGCGGCGCGTTTTCACGTCTAAAAATTTACGTCTAAAAACATGTGTCTTTGAAACTTTTATAACTGAAAGAGTTTTTTGTTTAGAAATGTATTTCTGTCACTATTGTGTTTATTTTTGGCAGGTCTTTACATAGCAACATGAAAAAAATTTTAGTCAACATGCCCATTACAAATAGCCCGGTAAGATTAAGGAAGTATGTATTTGCTCATAATGACGAATAGGTTGTGACAGAAAAGTAAATAAAACAACGATTGTAATTAAATGTTGCTAATAAATTTTAAATTATTGTCATCAGATTGATTGATTTTGTATACTTTCAGCTCAATCAGATGACAAAATTGTGTCCCTGAACAAATGGTTTCGCACGGCGTAAGACCAATAGAGAATATGCATGTAATTTTTTTATTTGGTTATTATAATCCCTAATACCCACAGTGAAAAAATATGAAAGAACTTTTAAAATATCTTAACTAGCGACGAAGATGTGATACTTTAAAGTTTAAATATGAAAGAGAAGTCCGATATGGACTAGTGACGTCAAAGTTATATCGTGTATACATTTGCCATATAAAATAATGTTTTCGCGAGTGAGATAGATATATTTTCGTAAAATCATTTTTTCTAGTTCGTTTCTCAACCAAATTTTATTTTGTTTTCACTTTCAGTTCTTTAGCATTGAATATTTTAGGGTAAACTAGTAAGATAACAATTTTTTTCATGCATATTCCCTTGTATTTGGACCCTTGGTTTGAACTCTCTGTGACATATAATTATTGAGTCACAGCTTATCAAACCATGTCACCTTTTTCCTAAATTTGGCACAATTAGGGATAGTTTTGGTTTCCGGGCCCGTACCAAAGGAACTAAAGATCTTACAGGAAAGTTATAATTAAATAAAAGATAGAAAAAATTTTAAGCTTTCAAAAGTGGTAAATTTATCTCTAAGTTTTTTAATTGTAGTGGACTCTCAAAAATGGGTCTTTACGAACGAAGAGTAAAACTTGGTCTGGGTTGGATAGTTTTCATATTGATCAAAACAATTTAAAACTTGTTTGATAAGCTTCCTTCTGTAATCACTCAATCAATATTCAAAAAACAGAAAAAAAAAACTGATATTTTTCCATACTTTAGTCGAACTCTACAATATAAAATAAAATCGACGATACATACGCTTTTGCAAAGTTTGATGACGATATTGACTGGCTTAGTTAGATATTTTTAGGGTTCCGTACCCAAAGGGCAAAACGGGACCCTATTACTAAGACTTCGCTGTCCATCCGTGCGTCCGTCCGTCTGTTCGTCCGTCCTCTGTCACCAGGCTGTATCTCAAGAAACGTAATAGCTAGACACTTGAAATTTGCACAAATTTTGAACAGCAAATACTAAAATCGAAATAATAATAATAATTAAGGGGGCTCCCATACAATAGAGTAGTTGTTGGCGTTTTTGCTGTATCTCATGAACCGTAATAGCAAGGAGATTAAAATTTTCACTGATGTTGTATTTTTTTGGCCACAATAATAACAAATACTAAAAATTTAATAATAATTATATTTAAGGGGGGCTTCCATACAACAAGTGTTTCATGGCACCAGCGCCATCGCCATACTTTAAGTACATCAATACAAGGTATATTACCATGAGGAGCCCGATGGTACAGTGGGTGTGAGCTCTATGAGCGCTTACGTATGTTAAGCAACCCCTGGTGCAGTCCCTACTTGGATGGGTGACCGCAAGTGGCCTAAAAATATCTCGAGCTCCTCCGTGCTTCGGAAGGCACGTTAAGCCGTTCGTCCCGGCTGTCATCGTTGATGGCAGTCGTTAAGCTATGTCAGATGCCTTAAGGCAGCTTGAAAAATCTGACACCAGTGTTGGCCACTTACACATACGAAAAACAAAACAAACAAACATGGCACCAGCTTTTAGCCTTTTACCCTTCGTGCGCGAGTCCGACTCGCACTTGGCCGGTTTTTCATTATTCCACTTGTCACGTTATACGGGTGCAGCTAAGAGCCTAGTACTAACTACATTTGAAATAGTTTGAATTTCGAACTAGAGAAAATGTAGGAAAATTGCACGCATAGGTAGTTATTCTCGATGTGTGCACGAGCTTGTCATCTGTGGCTTGTGACAACTCATTTGCATGCATTGGTATTTACGTTTTCAGGGCCCCAACCTGATAATTCCATAGATCTATGCTCATCATCATCTTCATCAGGTCCTTTTCAGTCTCCACTCATGATGATATAAGTCTCCACTGCAGGAGCACGACCCTCTCTGCACAACCAAAACCATATATTGGCCAGAGCAGTCAGAGGATTTGGTCTTTACTCTCCACGCTGGCCTGCACCCCTATTTACTAACTCGGATGTCACGTGTCGATGCCTGTCAATCTAGAATTTACTGTTACAAAGCGGTTTTTGTTGAAATAAAAAGTTTGAGTAAGCAAAACCCGCATTGTAACTGTAAATCCTAGATAGATAGGCATCGACACCTGCCATCCGAGTTAGTAAATAGGGGGGCTGGTCTCTTTGATAAGCTTTGTTTAGCTTGTGTTTCCTTAGCCGCTTTCTACGCCATGGACGGTCTACGGACTTAGAGTGGTCCTATTTTACTCTGCCGGAAACCACACGGCTAAGATCCATGCTCACCAATTAAAAATACTGTGTCGCCGATTACACATCTGATGCGAGTCTCATTTGGGGTTCCGCACGGCGACAGAGCCACACCTATTATCAGAACTGTCCAGTCAATTGTCTCCGCTATGAGGATAGACAGACTGACAAAGTACAAAAAGGCTGTAACTATCTTCCTGCTATTCTGGAAAAGAAAAGACTATTTAAGTAAGGCAATTACATATATATAATTTAGATAAGGTGAACAAAATAAAGTATAGTACACTTTAGATAATAAGAATATAACTAGAGTATTCACAGTAAAGGACCTTGGTGTCCATTTTGATCCAAAACTGAATTTTCATGATCATATCCAAAAATTAACCACCAGTAGTTTTAAACAATTAGGTTTTGTCATACGAAATTGTAAAGATTTCGATAACTTGCATGTAGTAAAGATGTTGTACTCCGCATTTGTTAGAAGCAAACTAGAAACTAGTTCAAAAGTTTGGAATCCGCATGAGGCAAAATATACTCTACAAGTTGAAAAAGTTCAAAAAGCTTTTTTGAGATTTCTTTATAAAAAAAGTTATGGGTATTACCCATATTTATACCCAACTAAATTTCTTTTGGGTACTTTGGGTTACAATTATTTAAGTACGCGACGTAATTGGCAGCTCATGCAATTTGTCAGTCGTTGCCTTCGCGGTGACTCTGACTGTATCGAACTAGTCTCCCGACTGTGTAAACTTTTTGTTCCCAATAATTATTTGCGTAGTCGGCGTCATAAGTTGCTTGCGGTACCAGAGGCGCGAACCAAATCTCACAAACAGTCGCCCCTTTTACGCGGACTGGCAGAACTCAATGCTTTTGTGGCATCAGAGCGTGGCAGTGACTGTGATCTGTTTGGTGATGGGTTTGCACGATTGAAGAATGAATTTTTATTATTTTGTGAAAGGGCGGTATGAATTTGTTGTCCATATTTTAAGTTGTCCAGCGCATTAGTGTAAACTGTAATGCTGAACAATGTAAATAATAATAAATAAATAAATAAATAAATAGTTTGTATCATCACCATCATCACAGCCGCACGAAGTTCACTACTAGACAAAGTTAAAATATTATTCATATTCTTTAGTCTATGAGATAACTCGTGGACAGACAGATAGACGGACGAACATGGCGAAACTATAAGGGTTCCTTTTTCAAAATAAAACGATGAAAAAAGCCATTTATTGCCATACTTTAAGTACATCAATACAAGGTATATTACCATTAAGAAATCGCTGGCAATATGCAGCATAATACAAAATGAACCGAAATAACAGTGAGGACGGATGTGCTGTGATGTACGTGTGTTGTGTATGTGTGTTTGTTTGGGGGAATAAGTGGTTGTATAAAGGTCTTATATAGGCGCGCTGAAATCTCAGTCACTGTATTAGTTACCTACTATTCACTAAAGCACTGTTACGTTATGCCATGTAGTTCCCGGTAGAGTAGAATAGGACCACTCCAAGTCTTCCCGCCGATTTAATAGAAGGCGAATAAGGAAAAACAAGCTATCATAAACATCAAAGAGACGTCTCCAAACCTTTTGGCCAGCGTAGAGAGTGTAGGCCAAATCCTCTGATTCTTCGTGTTAATATGGATCAGAAAACCAAACTTTTTGAACTATGTAGGTTCTCAATTAGGCAAATGAACGGGCAATCATAGTTGCAAAACGCTGGTTAAAATATTATATACGAATATTGCCATTCTACTACTCGATAGAAGAAGAAGATAATATGGATCTGGTAGTACAGAGTGTTATGCCAATGCAAGAGCAGTGGAGAATAAAAAAGACCTGATGATGATGATGAAAACATACTTAACTCTCTATCCCAACAACTACTGAACCGATTTTGATGGAACTTGCATTGTTCCCTAAATTAGACTATGCCTCCTAAGCACCTACTAGGTGTAGTCCATTTTCAGGAACAATCCAAGTTTATTTCTTCAAAACTTCTTCTTCCGTTACCTTATCCAATTTTTTTATGTGGGGTCTGCTCCATTTTCATCTGTCATCTACCATTTTCTATGTTACTTCCTTCTTATTCATACTCTCCTTGATACAATCAATCCATCGTTTCTAAGGCCTCCCTCTGTTCCACGATTCATCCACTTTCAAATCTAATGCCTTTCTGATATGACTTTCTTCTTCTGACTTTTTGTCAAAACTAAACAAAGAAATTAAAATACTCATACCTTAAGAACGCCCACGACTAAGAACGCGCTGGACAGAAAGTACATGAACGCGACAAAAATCGTGGCGTCTGTGACGTACGTCATTTCTTTGTGGACGGGACATCCCGCGTCCAGGACGCCCGAGTAACATTCGTAGCCTTCCACGTCCTTCAGCTGCAGTTTGTTGTTCGCAACGCTGAGCTGCAAGCAAGCTATCATCTTCATCATCAGTGCAGTCCACTGCTGGACATAGCGCCAACACTGACAGATTATTATTTTTCTTCCAACTACGCTGCAATTCTATCATAACTGCACTACATATCCAGCACAAAGCGGAACTTTGCTGCACTAGAAGTAAAAAAAAAACTAAACAGTGCAGTAAAGGATTTCCATACATTTTTGCTGCTCTAGTGCAGCAAAAATGTATGGAAATCCTTTTCTGCACTGTTTAGTTTTTTTAAATCGTGGACAATAGTTGTCACCTGTCATAAAGAAGGTGGGCCAACCTAACGGCCGTATGGAGTTAACAAAGGGACGTGTGTATTGCCTTGCCTAAAAAAAATACTGGCCATAAAGAAAAAAAGCGGGAATGTGAACAACAAATTTTTAACTATTGTAATTTGTCTTCAGTTTTATTTTTATTGCAGTAGTTGAAAGAAAAGCAGATTATGCACCTCGCATTAAGTAAGTTAAATTGCACTCGTGCTTTTTAGAGCCCTCGCTAGCGCTCGGGCTCCAAATAAACACTCGTGCAGCAATAACTTACTTTCTGCTCAGTGCAACAATCTACTATTGACAACTAGTCTTGATTTGATAACTAGACAATTTATACAACGACCATTACCAGAGCACTGTTTTAAGTGATCAATGGTACAATACTGGCAACAGTTGCAACTTAGATAATGATGACAGTGAATAATAGTACATTGTGTAGCAAGGGCGGGATAGAAGACATTACGTCAAACGAGCGACTACTAACAAGCACGAGGCGAAGCCGAGTGCTTTTAGTAGTCCGAGTTTGTAATGTCTAATACCGGCCGTGATACACACAATGTTTTTCATCTCACCGAGTAAATAGTTGAGTAAAAAAAAATATTTTTCATATTATATTGGTTGAAATTGTATAGTATGAATATTCTATATAGTTTACCTTGAAAATTAATATTTATGCGTCTGCAAGCTGGCTGATTATATTATCTATATCAACATTATTGACCATGTATTCATTTATCATAGGGAATGTATTTCATGCAAATTAATGAAAATTACGATTACTTATAAATATTATGCCTAAAAATAAATAGCGGCAAACAGTGAACAGAAAATGCATCCGAGGATTACACAGATAACGAAAATGTTTTATCCAAAAAGTGGAAGTCAAAGATCGATGAATACAAACAGCCAGCCACGCACGGCCATTTACAATTCCAAATTTGAATTCAGGACAAAAATCTCGCATAATAATAGTTCAAATGTTTTTCTCATCGGGTTCACTGGCAATTCCAAATTTGAATATTCGACTAGAAAACTTTTTGGATGTAGAAGATTTGACGCTTGTGCATGGTATAGTGCCCTATTAAATTAAAAAAAATACTTTATGCGCTCTCGGGCTTTATAGAATTTGTATGAAATCTTATAGCCCGTGGTCGTAATAGCGACCATCCAGCCCACTTTGCTTGCATTTAATGACACTGTTTAAGGGTAGGTGGGATGAAAAAGTAAATATGACTTACATACTGGCGAGCTCCGTGGCGCAGCGGTTACCACGCCAGCCTGCGACACGGGGGTCCCGGGTTCGATCCCCGGTCAGGTCATGATGGAAAACGATCTTTTTCAGATTGACCTGGGTCTTGGATGTTTATCTATATATGTATTTGTTATAAAATATAGTATCGTTGAGTTAGTATCCCATAACACAAGTCTTTCTTAAGAACTTACTTTGGGGCTAGCTCAATCTGTGTGATTTGTCCGTATATAGTTATTTATTTATTTACATACATAAACGCATGTATAACTTTTTGAAATTTTCAACTTTTCCTGTGTTATTTAATATTATTCTGTTTTACTAACTTTTTTTTTATAGTACAAAATTTTTCAAAATTGTATTTAAATGTGTGATAAATGTAGGCTAAGGTCGTTTTTGTCACAATAAACAAATAAACATACGCCATCTTAAGGGCACGCCAAATTGTGCGATCTTCTGCTTTCCTCATCCAGCCACTACCAGCGGCCTTTTCGGGTCATCGGTCCACTTTGCAGAGGGAGCAAACAGTTAAAAAGGGTGGCTCAGCCCGTTAACATGAACAACTTTTGTAAAGGGATCAATGCTGGGAACTCGAAATGTTCAGCTGACTGGGCAATTAGTCATCATCATGGTATTAGCCAGGGCAGTCAGAGGATTTTGCCTACACTCTACACGCTGGCCGGACGGGTTGGAGAGGTCTCTTTGATGTTTTAAGCTTTGTTTAGCTTGTGTTTCCTTAGTCGACTTCTACGACTTCCACGGGGAAACGTGGAGTGGTCCTATTCTACTCTGCCGGAAACCACACGTCTGGGAAAGTAAAAAAAATTGATGATGATGATGAAAAAGTTGTTCATATTGATGGTCTGAGTCACCTCTTTAAGGGATTGCCGAGGTTCAATTTGCACGCTGTTTAATCTCTATTCTATTTTGTATTTTATGGCTTCCACCGTGCGTTCGATGATTCTGCCAATGTACAATTTAAAGAGAAACAAAGTATCTCTTCAATACTGGTAAATATAAAGGATGTAATATATATATATATTTACATCCTTTATTTATCCTAAACTTCTTGCACTTTGCAGGATCTAAATGAAGCGAACGAATGGGCAATCATAGTTGCATGTAGACTCGATAGAAGAAGAAGAATGTGAAAGTGAGTTTGTTTGTTTGTCACACTTTCACGCCCTATCCACTGAACCAATCATTATGAAATTTTGCATACACATAGGTTAGGGTACTGAGAAGGTCATAGGCTATGTATCCTGTGGGCAAAGCCGCGGGTAACAGCTAGTAATAAAGAAAGAGAAAAGATTTTATTCCTCTTTTGTTTGCATTGAATAGGTTCTAAAACTACTGGACCGATATTCAAATCATTCACTTTTTTTTACTCTTCTAGATTTATCCAATATGTTAATAGGAACCTAATTTAACTGCAGGTGATTGACTATAATTTACGCAAGACGATGTCGTGAGAAATACTTGTATTTCATGTCGTAATATTGCTTTTATCATTGAAATAGAAGGAAGAGCAAAGATACTTACGACCATAAACATAAAAGCTATGAAAACAGTCCCAGCCTTCAAAGGTAGAAAACAACAACATTTCTGGACGTCCGGTAGTTTTTCAAAAATCATATTTAGATGAGCAGAACATATTTTATCAATTGTGCAGGTAATGAGTAGTTACAATAATTTATAAACAAAGCCAATGTGTTTGACATGACACTAGAAGGTTTAGTAACTTTGACACTTTCGGCGAAATTTTTTTTTTCCGGATATGGCACAGTGGCAGCATACGTCAAAAAACTTTATTAAAATCAAAGGAAAACACTTTTGCACAATGCAAAATATCTTTGCACCTCCTAGTACGAAGATATTCTGAAGTTTGGAATCGTTATGTAGGACCACATATATATATGGTAATTAAGCAGAAACACAGACATGAAAACATTTTTTTTCCTCTAAACTTTTTACAAATAAATAAATAAATATATACGGACAAATCACACAGATTGAGCTAGCCCCAAAGTAAGTTCTTAAGTAAGACTTGTGTTATGGAATACTAACTCAACGATACTATATTTTATAACAAATACACATATAAATAAACATCCAAGACCCAGGTCAATCTGAAAAAGATCATTTTTCATCTTGACCTGACCGGGGATCGAACCCGGGATCATCCGTGCCACAGACCGGCGTGTTGACCGCTGCGCCATGGTGCTCGTGCAGAAACTGAAAATGTATTTCCATTCATCCATCCATCAGGTCTTTTTTAGTCTCCACTGCAGGAGCATGACCCTCTCTATACTACCAGAGCCACCTTGTAAGCCAGGGCAGAGGATTTGGCCTACTCTCCACGCTGGCCAGACGGGTCGGAGAGGCCTGTTTGATGTTTATAAGCTTTGATTAGCTTGTGTTTCCTAAGTCGCCTTCTACGACATCCACGGGAAGACTTGGAGTGGTCCTATTCTACTCTGCCGGGAACCACACGGCTACGGCACGTCTTTAAAATGTATTTGCCATATTGAAAAAGGCATTGTTTATTGTTTGCTATTTGGAATATATAATAAATGCAAATTGCAAGAACAGAAAACAATTACATTTTAAATGAAACTAAACTTGTTTCAGTTTCTATGAAGATAAATGTTTACGTTGTCTGGTTAAAGCAAAAAAAAGGTGAATGTCGCGCATTATGAAATTAAGGGTCGTGCCGCGACCGGGGTTGCCGTCGCAATAAAAGACGTAAAAGAGCCACAGATTTGATATAGCATATCGCTTTAGTTATTAATCTGAGAGTATATCTAAAGACTCGACTTCTTTTTAGACAGTTTGTGTCTTTCTTTCTTTTTTAAATTTATTATGGCTTCCATCGAGATTTCAGTGATTCTGCCAATGTCCAGTATAATGAGATACTAAGTATCGGTGTTGTACGGCATGTGGCATCGAAGATGGCGTAAGGTCCTTGATAGCCTCGTGGGAGCTTCTGGTAAAAAATCTATACGAGTCGATGTAACAGTCTACTTTAACTATTCCACAAATTGTTCTCGAGCACGAGCATTTATAACACCATACTACAACAATTTCATATTGTAAAGTCCACTTAAATCAATTTGCAAAATCGTCTAAGGCAACTCCCAGTTTGTGTCTATTTGGCTGAACGAATCTAATGACACCTCACACTTCAAAATCGGCCATGCCGTTCGTAGTACATATATCTCTATGCGTTGGAGGTAACAATGGAACAAACAAACTTACACTCATATATACATGCATAAGTGTGAAAAATGTTATTATATGCCCTTCATTCCAAAGCTGGAACAAAGAAGATCTCTCAGAACTCAGCATCAAACAATGGTAAGAGTTCCTACCCATGGGAGAGACCTACTCGTGATGCCGGCAAGCCATCGACACAAAAAGAAGAGACGCGAAAACCTTTACCCTTCTGCTAGATGGGTCAGTCCGGTCAAATGTTTGCCGCTGCCGCTGAAATTTCAGCACTTTTCACATACAATAGGATGCATAAATAAAAATCGAGTTTTATTTTATTTATATTAAATAACACAGGCATGTGTGCCGCATGAAATCAGACAGATGGGCCCGGAAGGTCACCCTGTGGGTACCCGATGGACCTCGGCGTAGGGGCAGACCACGAACGAGATGGCGGGTTGACCTCGACAGGTTTTGTAATGGCTGGCAGCAGATTGCACCAGATAGGGATGAATGGAAGAAGGAAGGGGAGGCCTTTGTCCAGCAGTGGGACACAAATTAGGCAATTAAAAAAAATAATAATAACACAGATAGATAATAGCATTATTTTATTTCAGTATTGACTTCTTTTTAAAAAACTATTGTTTCGTTACACTGTATAAACGTACCTCAACTACAAAAAGTCTTCTATTCTCAAACGTTTCTCAAAGATCGATTGCTTTCCATCGTGCTCATCAATTTATGGTGCTATAGCGTGGTTCTTCTTTTCTACATTTTGTCATCTTACTCGTTTTTTTGCCCTGGGCTGGTAGATTATTTTTTTTATTCCACTCGAAAACCAAATCTTCCTAAAAACAAAAAAATATTTTGTATGTAATGAGAATTTAATAAATTAATAGGATTGATACACTAACAAGTCAACAGCACGGTGACACAACTGTATAAACAAAGTCACAATCCGTCTTTGACATAAAATTAACTTACCAGCAAAAAGATAAGAAAAATATTGCGAAAATAAAAGCGATATTCACGAAATACAATCTTGGGAGGCAGAAACACATTATGGGCAGCGACCTACGAATAAGTAATTACTTATTCGTAGGCAGCGACAATACTGCTATGTCGCTCACAGTGGTAACCTTGGCAGTTGATAATTATTATCATCTGAGCGTCATCCCGGTTGCAACCTCCATCCACTTCCTACGGTAGGTGATTAGATTAGGTTCTGTTTTTATACAGAGCAACTGCCGTCTGGTCTCCGCAACCGAAGAATATCGAATACGAATAAAAGATCATCGAGATATAAGTACTAAGTACTGGAAACGACACCGCAAATCCTTACTTTGTCCCGTTCAACTGCGGCAATCGCGCCGCAATTTACTCAGTCAGTTGTTGGTTCCTTTGCATGTGTACCACATGACCACATTCCGACGATTAAGATCGGTTGAGTTTTAATACTGACATCCTTGACACCTGCTTTCAACATCCCGAACATACCGTGTCCACCTGACATCTGCATCATCTACTTGTACTGAGACCATACTTCTTCTTAGCGTATCGACTCGGGCAAATTATATTTGTGTTGACCAAAACTCTGCTACTGATATAGCGTTATCAGTAGCATTGTATAGGTCCTCGCGTGTACAGGTGGTAGGACACGCAGGGCAAGATACTAAGTGTGCCATGGTCTGAGGGGTGGCACCACAGGAACAAGAGATTTCTGACCTGTTACTGTCACCTGTTCATATTCTCCTTGCTTCGGCCAACTTGAGTCCGGAGTCTGTTCAAGGACTGAGACCACACTGCCGGTACGGTATGCTTTTCATTGAGATTTGAACCCACGACCTAGTGGTGTTGCTTTGCTGTAGATGTTTGCTGCTTGCTGTTGGGTTAACTATGAATCCTGGACTTCATAAATTCTTTTAAGACTCCATACTTAGAATCTAAGAAAGATTTGAGAATGTGTGATTATGGTTATTGTATAATTACAATTTTACTCTTGTATCACGTTTCTGGTGTTTACTTCAGAGGTGGATCCACGTTTTGTACCGATGATTTAGGTGATATGGATATACGCTTGCTTTGCCCATTGCTAGCTGTTTTATTCTCGTCAGGTTTGGTTTCGCCACCATCAGGCTTTCGCGGAACAGTACGTGCTCGCCTCCTCATGCGAAGACTGTCCATTGTTATTGGCATTCTTGATCGGAAACTTTTCACCACTATGAGAGAGTAAAAAAGAACTGAAACAAGGGTTCAAAAATTATATGGTATTTTGTAATAAGACGACTTCCGTGGTGTCCTACTTGTTAAACTTTACCATACAACACCGATACTTACTATCTCAATTTGGACATTGGCAGAATCACTGAAATCTCGTTAAAAGTAATATTATAAAACAGAAGAAGAAGAAGAAGCAAATATGCCTACTGGTCTACTAGCAACTTACGGCTCATGCCCAGGACGATCTCAACAGAGCAGTTTATCAAACTAATCTTATCAAGGCGACACTCTGGCACCGCCGCGGCTAATATGAGAATCAGCGCTTGCACTAAATAAATCAGCATGGATCCAAGGGCATCGAAATATAAGAAACACGTGACCAAAAATCGATTATTCTGTAAATAAAAATGATAGAATTATATTACATTTAAAAACGGGTCACTCACGTGATACTTTGTCGGGAATCGCCGACAAAGTAGCATGTGAGTGACCCGTTTTTAAATTTAATGTATTTATCACACGTTAGTTTCAATGATATATGATAGAATGAGATTTATTTCAAGGACAAAATTAAAGCTTAAATATCTTATCAGCATATAACTTAAAAAATACAACTACCTACCTAACAATAAAACTTATTTCGTATATTGAGTGCGGAAGAAAATAAAATAAAATACCTTAAATTTTATATTTACAAATCATACAGTCTCTCCAGTTGCTCATCCTAGGCATCGTGCCCAAAATGCTTGCAGCATTGCCAAATTGAATGGCAATGCTGATATGCTGACATAGATAGCTTCCAGCCCTTTGGTCACGGGATACCTTAATAAGTTTTCGGACCAAGAAACTAAAAAGCTTATGTGCCGACGGACCCTGCGGATCCAATGAACCCCAAAAGACTCAAATATGTAAAACCTCAAATCCCAACTAATATTTTAAATGCGAAAGTGAGTTTGTTTGTTTGTATATTTGTTTGTTACGCTTTCACGGCGTATCTTCTGAATCGAACATCATGAAAATTTGCATACATATAGGTTAGGGTACTGAGAAGGACATAGGCTAAATATCACGCGGGCGAAGCCGCGGATAACAGCTAGTACCTATATATTTGCGCATTCAGTATGATTTAATTACATGATTATGATAGTAGTCATATCAATGGCCCCTTTGTTCTATCCTAATTTCTTTATATAAATACTAGCTAGTCTGCCCCGGTTTTACCCGTGGTATATAAATGGCATATAGCACTCAGGGATAACGTACCTATTTAACGGTGAAAGAATTTTTAAAATCGGAGCAGGAGTTCTGGAGATTAGCGCGTCCAACCAAACAAACAGCTCTTCAGCTATAAATTTAATCCTCACCTATGAAATTGGTGTTTTCTATTGAGAATTTCGAGCAAAGTGAATTTTTCACATTAAGGCGCTCCTACAGTAACACTAGCGCCACCCAGCAATTAATTCTTTTAATCCTAAGGCTACATTTTTGATTAAAACGGACCAACCTTAAATGAGTTCTTTCCATGAGTATTTTCCAATAATGAAATACACAAAAACAAAAAATTTAATGCATGCAGATTGTTAATAATAAAGGCTACTTTCAAGTTTAAGTAAAAGAAAAAGTGTTTACATAAACGTTATTGTCATTAGGAACAAAACGCCAATTTCATAGGTAAGGACCCAATAATATATTTTAGATAAGACATTTAATTAGGACCATAATATGTCGTATTACATAACTCCGTGTATCTTTTTCCTCGTCATGGTGGAAAACGATTTTTTTCGAAATTGCCAGGGTCTCCGAGTTTCATGTATACCTATAAGTATCTAATAAAATATAGTGCCGTTGAGTTAGTATCCTACGACAACCGTTCACAACTTAATATGGGGCTAGTAAATATTCTGATATCTATGGGGTAGTTTATGTGTGTTACGTCCCTATTTATTTATTTTTTCCTGGAAATTATGAAAATTGCTATATTTTATATTATGTTTCCCCAACGCTAAACGAGAAGGGTGTTATAAGTTTTACGTGTCTGTCTGTGTATGTGTCTACGATATCAAAGCTCCCAAATGAATGAACCGATTTTCATTTAGCTTCTTTTGTGTCATAGATAATTTTATCCCGAGTGTTCTTAGCTATGTTTCATGAAAATCAGTTCAGTTAATCAGCCACTTAAAGATCATCTTCTTTCTCTTAAAGATCAAGCTCTTTTCTATTAGGTGAGGGGATCTGACTTACTTCCTTATGATTGATTCGAAATTTGAAAGAAAGAAAGAAAGAAAAATAATTGAAACAAATAAATAATTAAAAGAAAAATTTGGTACCGACACAATTATTGAAAGTGTCGAGGGATTTTAAAATTATTAATTTTACTTGTATTGTTAGCACTCTTTCATGCTGGTTTGGGAGAAAAAGAAAAACAGAATATACCAGCTGCTTTTATTTTTATTTTATTTATTTATTTACACCTTACATCTATCATTACAGGCGCTTTTTTTCTTCCCGCGCAGACCGTAAAAGTCGGTCAAGGGCAATCTAAGGAAATCTAGCAACCAATCACTTTTTGATTTTTTTTGATTTTTTGATTCCGCTTTCCACCTTAAGAGCGTATACTAGCAGTATTTTTTCAATATGGTTTCCATACAAATGTATTTCTCTATTTTCTCGCTGAAAACTGATTCTAGAGCCACAATTCATTTTTCATAAAATCTAGTACTAAAATAGGAATGCCCCTATTTTTTATTTTTTCCAAAAAAACTGTTTTTATACATTTTTTTTCTTTTAAACAGGTTTTTAGAAAAAAAAAACAAAACATAGGGACATACCTATTTTAGTTATAGATTGTATGTAAAAAGAATTGTGCCTCTAGAAGCAGTTTTCAGCGAGAAAATAGAGAAATACATTTGTATGAAAAACGAACTGCTAGTATACCCTCTTAACGCCTTTAAACACGCTAAACGTGGCTAGGAATAAAAACGTCATAATATGTAAGTAAGTATGTAAGCACTAAAACAAGTATACTTGCAATAAAAACGGCCAGAACCAAAAATGCGCTGGGAAGAAACACCATGAAACTTATAAAGATCAAAAAATAGGCAGTAAACGTCCAGGTTGATTTAAAAGGACACGATTCCTTACATATACCAGCAAAACAATTCACATTCAGGTCATCGAAATCAACAGTTCTGTTGACTAGCATACTTGCCTGAAATGAGGAGAAAAAATATGAAATACTACTCGGCATTTTATATAGCATGATTTTAAGGGTATATTTGTATTTTACTGTATCCAGTACTCATTTAAAATTAATAATTTGAACTAAAACGGAGATATCATAAAAACATGTTCTGGGAGACTCTCAGATAAACCTTCAAACTGTTTTATAAACTACTGTTTACAGTTTAAAGTGTGAACATGAAGCTTTACTTAGCGTTTTTGGCAAAAGTAGCCGTTTTTGATAAAACACTATTATAAATAAATCTTTATTCAAATAATTAAGAGCTAAACATTTTACAATACATTGGTAATAAATAAAAGGAAATATGAACGAATGGTGCCTGAACTAGGATGATAATCATCCTGTATTTCAGGCGTTACAATACTTATTTGCACTTAAGGGTCCACACAAGGCACACTAGCGACGCAAATTGTTTTATTCCTAATACTTTACAAATAGAATGAAATTCAAAAATGTGAATCATATAAGCATTAGTAAATAACCTGAAGTATTTTTGGAATCATGTTTAATATTATCAGAGTCAGTGAGAATCATAAGAATCAGATTGCCGCCAAAAACGGCCGTTTTTGGTAATTGGTAATCATTATTTCTCTTAATGATTGATTCTCATAATATTGAAACATGATTCCACAAATACTTCAGGTTATTTATTCAGGTTTATATGATTTACATTCTTGAATTTCTTTCTATTTGTAAAGTATTAGAAATAAAATTATTGGCGTCGCTACTGTGCCTTGTGTGCGGCCTTAAAACTAAACTGAGAAAGGTAGTAGGTAGTACAAATTGTAGGAAGGGATACCTATCTAGGGATTCGCAGGGCAAAATTTTAAATTATATCTTCATTTTCTTTTAAATTATTTATTTCAAATTGGAGCAGCACTGAGCCCCCAATTTTATTGACGGCAACGAGCAAGCGGGTCACCTGATGGTAAGCGATCACCGCTGCCCATGGAAAACTGCAACACCAGGGGTGTGACAATTACCGGCCTTTTATTTTTCCCTCCCAGAGGGAAGAGGGGATGGGCCTCCGGCTATAGCAGCGGTAAAGCTACTACTCAAACATCGGTTTTCTGTGACAGTGTGGTAATTCCCCTGAGGAGCCGGCCCATTCATGATACTAGCAAAGTGAATTACACCGGCAGCGTAGCTCTACCACAAGTAAAATTCACATCTAATTCCCATAAGTTAAAATCTAAATAATCCCCGAATAAGAATTAATTTCGAACGCAATACAGCATGTTATCCTAATCCTAATCCTAACTATCCTTACTAATACTTATTATAAATCCGAAAGTGAGTTTGTTTGTTTGTTTGTTTGTTTGTTACGCTTTTACGTCGAATCTACTGAACCGATCATCATGAAATTTTGCATACACATGAGTTAGAGTACCGAAAAGGACATAGGCTATAAATTACGCGGGCGAAGCCGCGAGTAACAGCTAGTACAATATACAGGAAAAAAAATATAATACCGGCTCTTTTAGCCGGTATTCCGCACCACTCGCAAAGTAGGGTTCCGTAGTCGCATGGCACGTCATTTTATTAGTCAGTTGATTATAAAGAAACGCTGTCTTCTGAACCCTTATTGGTGTGATAGTTTTCTTTGTAATTTATTTATTTAAATAACTGCCCTGAACATTTTTACGTCTCCTTATACAACCATTTAGCTTGCTGGGGATGGGGACACATAGAAAAAAAAGGCACATTGAGGTTGATTTCTGAAATGGGATTAATTTCAGAAATCGAACAATTATGTTTATACCGACTTTATTTAATATTAGCCCGCTCCGGATTCGCCCGTGGTACATACATAGCCTATGGCACTCAGGAATGACGTAACTATTCAACGGTGAAAGAATTTTTGAAATCGTTTCTGTATACCTGAGATAGCGCGTTCAACCAAACAAAACAAATTCTTTAACTTTATAATATAAGCATAGATAATGTAATAAATTACATGTATGTACTTATAGTTTCTGAGCTAAAGCGCGGACAGACAGACATGGCGAAACTATGAGGGTTCCTGGTTTACTACGGAACCCTAAAACAAACACATTACATGTGTGCAGGTGAAATAAGTTGGTATTAGATTTCAAACAGGAGAAATTTGCATGAATTTTTCTGAATGGTGTGAGACCGCGTGTCGGCCGTGTGGTTCCCGGCGGAGTTTATAGGGCAACTCCAAATCTTCCCGTGGATGTCGTAGAAGTATAAACATCAAAGAGACCTCTCCAACCCGTCCGGCTATCGTGGAGGGTGTAGGCCAAACCTGCTCTAGCTGATATATGGCTTTGGTAGTACAGAAAGGGTTATGGGCTTGGATTTAGAATCGTGCGCCCCGCCGATTGCGACTGAGGGCAGAAAAGAAGTTAGGTTCAGGTTATTTTTTTTATGACCACCTAGAACGACTTAGGGCAGAAAAGAAGTTAGGTTCAAGTTATTTTTTTATGACCACCCGGAACGACTGAGGGCAGAAAAGCACACGGGCGCACGATTCTAAATTTCAACCGGGTTATGCTCCTGCAGTGGAAACAAAATAGATCTGGTGATGATGATGTGTGAGACAATCAATATAAGATGTGTGCGTTCTTTGTATGGACAATATACCTACCTGCCCTGTAAATATTATTTACTGTCAATATCTTACCACTACGTTTATTAAACCTATCAATACAGTTCCCCATTTCAAAGAAATGCAGTTACAACAATCCTCCACATCTGGCAATCGTTCAAACAACATTTCTTTTACATTTATTAGAAGAAAATGCTTTTATTTCTCTAAATGCTTGCGAAGCATGTTTGAAAACAGCGATGAAACTACGAAGAAGATACTATTACTAGTATCAGACGACCCACTGCCTTATGTTTCCTCTAGGCAATAAAGATCATAGACAAATAATGGAGTGAGGGTAAAGATCAAAAAGATGTCATACAATTAGTTTGAATTTCTATTGGGGGCCACAAATTCAAACTCAATTGACGTGTGATCTATGCCCTAATATCCGTAAAGGCAGTTTTTTGGCAGTGGACCTGCAGTGGACTATATTATTCTGAGAAGTGAAGTTTGTCTAAACTGACAGAGGTCTTGTCATTAGAAAACCCATAGACAACAGAGCGATACTAAGTTTTTAACCGACTTTAACTGACCGTACATCGTAGTACATAAATATATTCTATAACCACAAATTTAGCAAAGCAAGCTCCACAGTAAGTTGTGAACTTGTGTCGCAGGAAACTAACTCAACGATACTATAGTTTACAGAAGATACTTATACAACGTGTAAATGAATAAGCGCAAAACCTCAGACACCCTAATTTATTTTTGTTATAAAAAAATATATAAATTATTAAATTGAATTTTGGCGGATTATTTACGAAGATATTAGTTTTTTTTCGTCCTTGTTGCATATTAAAAAGTCTATGGTAGGTAGGTAGGGTAGGTGCCGTCGCCGCACGATCGAGTTAAGTAAACATCAAACACGGCGTAACTAAAATATTTTTATGGTTAAAATATGGCCCCTATTTGTTATTTGTGGAAATATATATTGTACAACGTGTGGAACTGATTCTACTCTCGATTCTGAACAAACTAATATCAGGTTTTACACTTTCTCGTAAACACGTCGTATAGATAAACATCCAAGACCCAGGCCAATCAGAAAAAGTTCGTTTCTCATTATGACCTGAACGGGGATTGAACCCAGGACCACTTGTATCGCAGGCTGGCTTGTTAACTGCTGGCGAAACGGAGGTTAGTCTATGCCCTACATATAAGTTATTTTATTGTATGTTTGCGGATATAAATTCTCGTTTATGAACCCATTTGGATGATAATTATGGTAGGAAAAGAGCTATTGCAAAAAAAGCGTGGTCTCACAATAAGGAAACCAGGACTGATGATGGTAAGTAGCTCAGAGAAATCGAGGGGAACTTTCGAAAGGACTTTCGCGTCCAGTGCCTTTCTAATTATTTTGTTTTTGAAAAAATGTTTTGGCTTCACTTATTTGAAAAGTTCTTGATTTTGGTAAAAAAATTAACTGCAAACAAACATGAAAAGTTGGCTTCGAAATCTAGACACAGATATTAAATAATATAAGATTATGTCCTGTCAATTTTATTTCATGGACGTTTATGTAATTTTGTCCGACTCCCATATGTGGACAAAGGCATTCTGGTTATTTATGCACAAGTATGCCGTGTATAATATGTGTGTATATAAGGAAACACGAGCTAAACAAAGCTTATTAACATCAAAGAGACCTCTCCAACCCGTCTGGCCAGCGTGGAGAGTGTAGGCCAAATCTTCTGACTACTCAGGCTAGTATATGGGTCTGGTAATACAGAGAGGGTCGTGCTCCTGCAGTGGAGACTAGAAAGACCTCATGATGATGATGATGATGCCGTGTATATATAGATATATAGACTATGCTTAGGGCAAATAGCTATATTAAAGATATTTTGCCTTTAGTCACGTAATGACCTCTGCATCAATTTCCCCTGTATCATCTTCATCATCAGCTCTTTGTTAGTCTCCACTGCAGGAGCACGGCACTCTCTGTGCTACCAGAGCCATATACATGGCGAAATTTTGATCGTTCCGGACCATTAAAGGGGTGTTTCAGCCAGTCAATATAAACAACTTTTCCTATGGGACAAATGCTGTAAACTCGAAAAAAAATTCGACATTCCTATACAAATTGCCCGGGCGGCTGAAGACTTTTGTATGAAAATGTCGAAATAAAATTTGAGTTTCCAGCATTGGTCCCATAGGAAAAATGGTTCATATCGACGGGCTGAATCACCCCTTTAAGGGTCCAGAACGATCAAAATTTCGCCATGTATTAGCCAGAGTAGTCAGAGGATTTGCCTGCACCCACCACTCTGGCAGACGGATTGGAGAATTCTCTTTGATGTGTATATGCTTTGTTTAGCTTATGTCTCCTAAGTCGCCTTTTAAGACATCCACTGGGAAGACTTGGAATGGTCCTTTTATACTCTGCTGAGAATCACACGGCTGACTGGCAGTCCTCTGTATTCAAAGCGCATACTTCATCTAAATCAAAAACTCTTTTAAAGAATCATTTTATTAGATTTCAACGATTTTAAAGTAAATTAAAAATTTATATTACTTTTGACTTCGTATTATAAATTGACCGAAACATTATCACCATAAGGGAGTTCCCACGCTTATCGACGTGGAATCGGCTTTGTCCGGTGAGAAAACCGTGTTTACGGAATAAGGCCTCTTGTCCATTACACGGTTTCTCGCCGTGAAAATCGGTCGTCAGTGTTGTATGGATGTAATCCTATCCGCATCGGCTCAGCGCGGACGCGGAATGCAATACAACTTCAGCTGGCGGCAGGACAACCTTCTCACACAGACGTAAGAGGGCCTAAGAGTACAATTTTTTAAATTTCGATGTTTGCAAACGAACGATTTTCCTTACAAAAATCGCTCGAAGACGAGTCGTCACACGAACGAACAAAACGGAAAAAGGGGATTGTGGCAATATTTGATAATTTTAGTATAGCATTATGCATTCAATCAACGTACGTTCCTATACAGATTGGTTAAAATTTAAATGGTTATAACTCTCTCAATATTTGTATAGAAATGAAGCAAGTCCCTTTTTTTCGTTTGTATGGAGATATGCGCGTTCAGGGTTTTTCTCTCCGGCCAAAAAGCCGATGCCGCATCGGTTAATGTGAGGAGGTCCTAGTGGTCACAAGTAATGTTTTGCAACAACTTGAACACTGCATATACTAATGTCTAATCGGGTATTCTATAGGTCGCATTTACCAAACGATTCTTGGGAAACTTTGTGAGCAGCTTCGAAAATTACTTAGATATGGGTCCAACTACAGGTTTGTTATAAAAAAAGTTATAACAAAATCCTACTCTGTTAAAAGTTGTGCATGATCGTATATAAAAATATTAATAAAATATAAACAAATATAGGGACAAATCGCACAAATTGAGCTAGCCCCCACAGTAAGTTGTAAACTAGTGTCGTAGGATACTAACTCAACGGTACTATATTTTATAATAGATACTTAAATAGATAAACATCCAAGACCCAGGTCAATCAGAAAAATATCGTTTTCCTACATGACCGGACCGAGGATCGAACTCAAGACTACTCGTGTCGCAGGCTAGCATCTTAACCTCTGCGCCACGGGGTTACTGGAGAAATTAAATACATATATTCGCGTCGAGTCTAGAGAAACCCTCCGTCTTTTCATAGGTTGATTCTTCTAAAATCATTATCATTTCTTCGTCGTTTGTTCATTCACCATTGGTAGGTATTTTCCACTAATGTGTATATAATGTGTATGTGGGTAACTATGTTTTATACATTAATAAAACACATGTTCATCTCTCAGCACCACAGCTTACGATATTGTTTTATTAGCTTCTTCTTCTTCGTTTTGTTAGCAATTTAATAGAATTTCTCTTTTATTCTATTTCATTGCTAATTACTTCTCAGGATTCCGCCTCTCAAGTGAATTCCCTTTTTGTAATGATGAGGTACGTGGTGTTGAAAATTGTTCTTGTCCATGACTAGTTCATTTATACTCGTTAAGTATGTTTTCTTTACTAGTACTGGTACTGGTAGGTCTACACGATACGCGACGACCATCCGCTGATCTTTCAAGTGTGGAATGAAAACTTTTCACTACTAAGAGACAGTAGGCAGTTACTGAAACAAAAGTTATAATTATGGCAAGTAACGAAAACGAGCGAGATTTACGTAATACTTATAGCACGCACGTTACAGTGTGAAGAGGGAATACTAGCAGTGCGTTTTCCATACAAAAGTATTTCTCTTTTTTCTCGCTGAAAACTGCTTCTAGAGGCACAATTCTTTTTACATACAATCTATTACTAAAATAGGTATGTCTCTATGTTTTAATTTTTTCTAAAAACCTGTTTAAAAGAAAAAAAAATTGAACAAAAACAGTTTTTTTGGAAAAAATAAAAACTAGAGGCATTCCTATTTTAGTTCTAGATATTATGAAAAAATAATTGTGGCTCTAGAATCAGTTTTCAGCGAGAAAATAGAGAAATACATTTGCATGGAAACCATATTGAAAAAATACTGCTAGTATACGCTCTTAAGGGCCCGCACAGGCCAGCTAGCGACACCAATCCAAGCAAACCAACCAAGCGACAAAATCAAGTAAGTACATACATACATACTATCACGACTTTATCCCTTGCGAGGTAGACAGAGCCCTAGGTCATAAAACCTACAGGCCACGCTTAGCATCGTAGTGGGCGTAAAAGTGGAAAGCGGAATTAAAATAGTGATGAGTTGCTAGCCGCATCGCCTATCAATGTGATTCCTTAGATATTCGCCCAATCCTTTGATCGGATTTTACGGTCGGCGCGGGAAGAAAAGCAGCTGATATATTCTATGTTTTTTCTTCTCTCCCAAACCAGCATGAAAAGTGTGCAGTGCAGCATGTTTAAAACGGACAATCTGAAACAAGTCCTTTCCATGAGCATTTTTCAATAATAAACTATCACAAAATAAAAATATTATTGCATGCAGAATGTTATTAATATAGTGGTCTATATAAATTTAAAAAAAGTGTTTAACTAAAAATTATTGTCAATAGGAACTAAATGTTAAGCGGAAAAAAACGCCAATTTCATAGGTAAGGAGCTAAAATGTCCCAAATATTGATGTCATATAATTATTCTACATTAACTATGCATAGGTGAACTTCTTATAATTTTACAAACCGACTTATTGATTGAGCTAGCCCCAAAGTAAGTCAGAGACGTGTGCTAAGGGATACTAACTAAACGATACTATTTTTCATAGTAGATACTTATATTGATAAACATCCAAGACCCAGGGCAATATGAAAAAATTTTTTCATCTTGACCTGACCGAGGATCGAACCCGGGACCATCCGTGTCTCATGCAGGCGTGTTGACCGCTGCGCTACGCAGGCTTTCAAAAATCGTTGCCAAACAGACCTATGATCGAACTTCTTTAACCGACGCTACAATTGCTCGAAAATTACCGACAAATTATTCTCGAATCGGTGCAATGAAAATTTCATAAATAATAATATAATAATAATAATATATTTATTTCAGACTCAAAAATCCATAGATAGTTAGTACTTATGTTAGTAACAATTTTTACTTAATAGCTATGTTAGTACTGTTAATGTCATATTGATAATTATTATTATTTTTTTAGGCCAATGGCTTTTTCAATCCAGTGCCTCTGTATGGGACAGTCTGGTCTAGCTGCAAACACTCTCAGGATGCTGTTGCCGCTACAACGTACGCGCTGTAGCAAGGAAGTCGCTTTTTTACGCATTATTGCATAAAAGTCATCTGCTCGTGCGTCGGCAAACATTCTTGAAGCACGTCTCTACAACGTCGCGGCAGCCGCAACATGACATGTGTGCCGCTCAGTCGATCAATAAGCTCATTGGTATACAGGCTGAACAGAAGGGGTGAGCTCAGTCCTCCCTGCCTCACACCGCACTCCAGCCTATACTCGTCCGACAAAGCACCATTCCATCTCACCTGGTTATTTTGGTTAGCATACCAATATTTTAAAAGGGACGTATATTCCGCCGGCACACCAGCATCCCCGAGCTTGCCCCACAGTATATTGTATACGACTAAGTCAAAAGCCATGGACAAGTCCAGGAAGCACCCGTATACCGACGTTCCCCTCGCGGTATAGTACTTCACAGCGTGCTTTAAAGTGAAAATGGCGCTTTCTGTCGAGACACCAGCTCGAAAACCAAATTGAGCGTCATTTAATTTGACATATTTGTTAAGACGACTGTTTATTACGCTGTCAAATACCTTGGCCGCAATGGTAGCAAGCGAGATGGGCCGGTAATTATTCATATCGGATGTATCGCCCGTCTTATTTTTTACTATAGGCACAACAATGGTCCGCATTAAAGGTTCTGGTAAGTATGAAAAACGGGTCTGTATTTTCTTAGCCTGGCAACGCTCTTTTCACATCCTGGTGTTGGAGTTGTCCATGGGCGGCTGTGATTGCATATTATCAAGTGCCGTGCCCGTATGCCGTCCTATTTCATAAAAATTACCTACTTAATATTTGGCATTAACTCACAGCTTACGTTGATGATGAGCTTAGCGATGCAAATGGTCATACAGTTTTCCTCACCAAGACCACTCTGGCACTGCTGCAGCTATGGGAACTACGAAGACAGGTAATTGAACTTGGAACCAATTGTACTTATAGAAATATAAATACAAGGTGACCAAATCAATTAATCTGAAAATAAAAGAAAAAACTATATTACCAAAATGAACATACTACCTGAGTAAAATAAATAAGCAAAAATACTTTTTTGCACCATATTTTAACGTTTGGATTATTACATTGCACAACATACATACATACATACAGTACGGCCGCTTTTGGCACATAGTTTTTTTGCTGACGTTATATTGCCTATGACATTCCAGGAAAAACTAATGACACATTACACTTCAAAATCGGTCCAGCCTTGTAACCTTAAAGAAGCAACAATGGAACAGGCGTATCTTAGATATAACCTATAATGATATATAACCATGTATACATTGATATTTACATTCATACATAATGTATATACGCACGAAAATCGTTACCCATCTTCTGGGTGGTATTTTTAACAAAAAAGTACAACCGACTTCAACCCTATACGTTAATGTACAAATTGAACCTAAAAATCAGGTTTTAGTGGATGTGGTAGTTCAATCAAAATAGAGGAACAACGTCGTCATCAACTTGTCTTGATTAGCGAAATTAAACAGAAATAAAATTAACCAAACGGCATACTTGTACAATTGTTTTAGGTTTTTGTTGATTTTTTCTAAAAGCACTGGATACATTTCGATAAAAAATTTATAAGATCAACTTTAAAGTTCGTCAAAATATAGGAGTTACGTTCTCATCAATTTGTCTTGATTCGCATAATAATAAAATACAAATAAGTTTTAACCGAACGGCATCCTACAACATTTTTTTTGAGTTTTTGTTTATTTTTTCAAAAAGGGCTCAATACATTGGGACAAAAATTTTATGGGACCACATCTGGAGAATAGAACAAAAAAAAAGAATCACTAAAATTTATCCATAACTGACTGAGTAATGAGCGTAAAAGAAACATACAGACGTATTGAGAAATTCCTTCTGTTTTGAAGTTGGTTAAAAATTGAATTTGAAATCTAAAATCATCGTTTAGATTTATTTAGTAGTTAAGTGTAAGTTTTGGGGCGGATGATAGAACCCGCAGATATCATTTCAATTTGGATCTGTGAGGCCATGTTTAAAGTGTGATTGAAGCTTTACTTAGCGTTTTTGACAAAACTGCTAAATAAAGCTTAACGTACTAACTTTACAGTAAATAGTTAGTTCATAAAATAGTTGGAAAGCCAATCGAGGCTTTCACAGAACAAAATTTTTAAATGGTGTCTCCGATTTATTTCAAATGGGGACAGGATGAGACCCTGAAAAAAATCATGCCCCCTTTTTAAGCGGCATCTTATTGTGACGAAATTCCTTCCTCTTTTCGTCATAACATACCTTCGACTTACATATAGCTACGATCTTAACAAATACATAATTAAGATAGTATAAATAGCATAGTGTATGTACAACATTTCACTAGGAAAACATAAACCTAAACAGGTTAGCTTCAAGTCGCACCTAGCAGAATGCGACAGCAATACTGCAATCAATAGAGTCTATTTGTGTTCATTGCACATGCCCAACTACATATAAATGCATTTCACCGATGCACTACACGCATGCGTCGCGAACTTGGAGACCTCCTCGGATCCTCTGATGCCCTAGTACCAGGCTGCCGCGTTTGACCCGGCGAGGTTACCACCGAAGGTTACTAGACAAAGACTTCAATATTATTTGTACCAACTACGGCAAAACCAAAGGAAATTTATAATTTTGGACGCTGTATATATTATGACTGTATAGACCGTGACATTCGGGTTCATGTAAATTAGTCTCATGATAATGTTTTAGCGATTGTTACACACATAGGTTTTATCGCGTTTATTTTATTATTTAATACACCTTAGCCCAGTCAATATCGACATCAACATTGCAAACGCGCATGTATCGGCGATTTTTTTATATATTGTAGAGACCACTAAGAATAGCCTACACCCAAGTTTGCAACTTTCCTAACCCTGTGCTACTCCTGGGGGGCCCGAAAGTATGGGACTTTTTTCAGTTTTTACAGAAAAACTACCTTAAGAATGCCTTTTTCGGGTATTTTTGTGGTATGCTTTTATGACATTCACTGAAATATCTATCGTCTAAGTATAATTTGAACTCTCTGTGACTTACAGTTATTGAGTTATACCTTGTCAAACCATGCTCATTTTTTCCCAATTTTGGCGCAATTTGGGGTAGTTTTACTTTTCGGGCCCGTAACAACGAAACTAAAGATCTTATAGGAATGTTGTATTAAAACTACCCGACAGAAAGTAAAGTTTTATCCCTACCACCTGGATAACTGGCAGTCAACCACTGCACTTTTTAGAAGAAACTTTCTGCCACGTACGACCGAACTATAGAATCAATTTCCTGCGGCGGTATTCCCAGATCGATACGACTTTGGAACCTTCAGAAAACTAAAAAAGGCCGGCAACGCTCTTGTCACACCCCTGGTGTAGCAGTTGTCCATGGGCAGCGGTGATCACTTACCATCAGGTGACCCGCTTGCTTGTATGCCGTCCTATCTAAATCCTTTTTTTTATGGAATTAATAAATTATTTTTTGAATCATTTTATGAAAAGTTATCTTTCTACCATGTAGGCGATTTTAGTAAGCACTAACACACTTACGCAGTCAACGGTGATGATCACTGATCGATCAGTATTTCCGCACCAGCTGGATGCAGAGACGTTTCAAGCCATGCCATTCAAAAATTAACTTTATGGCCAATATTTTCTTTGTTGTAGGTTAAGCGAATCCGTTTCGAATCAACTAAGTGTAAAACTTACTCTCAAATCCGAACTCTAGCTTCCTCGGAGGTGTCCCCGATTTTCTTAAAGATGGTCTACGTGACATGGCATCAGGTTCGATTTCTGACAAGCTGGATTCTTTCTCGGGAGCCGAAGGCGGGGGCAGGTGCACGGTCTCGCATGTATCAGATATGCGCACGACCGGTCTCCGTCTTCGTCGGTCTATCTTACTTCTTAAACTCTTGGCTACTACGAGCACGTAGGCACATACTGAAAGCAAACCGGCCGAGTGATAGATGGTCTCACGCACTGAGGATATAAGAAGTTATTTTATAGGGTTCCGTACCCAAAGGGAGCCGATTACTAAACTTTTCTGTCTATACATCCGTCTGTCTGCCTGTCACCAGGCTGTACATCATAAACCGTGATTGCTAGACAGTTTCACAAATGATGTCTGTTGCCGCTATAACAACAAATAGTAAGTAAAATAAATATCTAAGGGGCTTTTACTCCATATTACTAATAGCTCCAGGCAGACGCTTAAAATTTTCACAGAATATTTAATTTTATAGTCACTTAAACATAAATAATTAAAAACTTCAAGTTGACACATCCACGCCTTCCTGAGAGAAAAAGACTTTGACAAACAAACATACAGAAGCAGTCGAGTAATTTTATCAAAACGGGTCCTTTTTTCGCATTTTAATGTACGGAGCTCTAATTAAGTTTACCTTTCGTCACTCTCACAGAAAATCGACGTTCGAGTAGTAGCTTTACCGCTTCTATGCTTCGTTCGGTGAATAAGAGAGCCGGAGGCCCATCTCACCCCTCCTCCTCTGGAGAGGGAAAAATAAAGGCCGGCAACGCTCTCGTAACACCCCTGGAGTTGCAGTTGTCCATGGGCAGCGGTGATCACTTACCATCAGGTGATCCGCTTGCTCGTTAACCGTACTTTGACATAAAAAAAAACCATTACTTATTTATTCTGTAATTCGTTAAAAAGGATAATCACGCGGATAAAGAAACAGCAACCGAAAGCTGGTAGACAATTGCCCAGCCTTCTGAACTCTATATTATTTTGCGTTAGCGTTGGGCCCAAGGGAAAAGTTTTTCGGACTCATGACCTGAGTCAAACCTAAAAGGCCATATCATGGCCATGTGGTCTCAACGCCTTAATCGTACAATTTGTTCACAGAGACTCGCATAGATGGCGCCACTCGAAACTACACAACATTGTATCTACCGTATTATGAGAATATAAAAACATGATTCACAAAATATATCTTATTTAAAATCAAAACAATATTTTAGGCATAATATTTTAAAATGACACCGTATATTTAGTAATTTAAAGGCTAACGCAGATTACCGCTAACTAGTATCGACTACCAAGCAACTCTCCAGCGCCATACATTCGCCTGCTTTTCGCAACCTTAATTTGGTCTAATATTTTTGTATGAGGTGGGCAGTCTATTACGTTAGTATTATATTGTCTTTGTCATGGCTAATTTTACACACATTATAAAACATTGGAACCTTCAATGGGAGATAATACTGCAATGTTTTCCCGCCAGAGGGCAGCATTAGCAGAGACAGTAAACAAATGTTTGACATTGACAAGTATGTCAAACTTGTAATAAATTGCCTTTATTTTACATCCGAATACGCAGATTAATTGCATTTTTATATTTTAATACTTATAGGAGTATTTTAAAATCAAATTAATAAAGGATTAATGTATAATTTCACAAATTAATTGCGACTTTGACACTGACATGTACATACTTGTCAGTGTCAAACCTGTTTTACTGTATGTGCTAGTGGCGCACTCTGGCGGCACAGCTTTCAGTAATATCTCCTATTAAACGAGTTTATTTTTTCTTAAAAGGCCGCGGCATGTCATTTCCCTGGTGTTGCAGTTGTCCATGTGCAGCGGCGATCACTTACCATCAGGTTACCCGCTTGTTTATTTACATTCATACTATTACGTTTTTACCCCATGCGGGGTAGACAGAGCCCAAGGTCATAAGACCCAAAGGCCACAATTTAGCATGGTTGGTAAACCCTCTGCCTGCCTAAAATACGGCTCTGGTAATACTGAACGACTCGTGCTCCTGCAGACAAAAAGAGACCCGATGATGATAGGCGTAGAGGTCGAAAGCAGAAAAAATAGTGATGGGTTGCTAGCCGCATTGCCTAGTAATGTTAGACTTTCGCTTACTTATATTTTGCCGTCCGTTATTTTAAAAACATATATCAACTCACGGATTAGCCTCGCAAAACCGAGTATGGTGCAGAAGGCAACGTCATTTTCGTCCTTGATGCCGCAGACAGGCACTGCCACCGCCGCGAGGAACACGAACGTGGACACCAGAAACAACAGCACCTCACCCAAGGCCAAACAGTACAAGAACGCCGTGATCAGCCAACGGTTGGCCTGAAATACAAAACAGTTCTTGATCTTCACTACATAAATAAATAAATATATAAGGACATATCACACAGATTGAGCTAGCCCCAAAGTAAGTTCTCAATAAGACTTGTGTTATGGGATACTAACTCAACGATTTTATAACAAATACATTATATAGATAAACATCCAAGATCTAGGTCAATCTGAAAAAGATCGTTTTTCATCTTGAGCTGACCGGGGATCGAACCCGGGACCATCCGTGTCACAGGCCGGCGTGTTGACCGCTGCGCCACGGAGCTCGTCATAGGTATATAAAACAAAAAGATATTATAAAACAATCATGTCTATAGGCGATGCGGCTAGCAACCCATCACTATTTTGATTCCGTTCTCACCTACAAGCCTACCAACATGCTAAACGTGGCCTCAAGGATTTACAGACCTGACCAGACGCTCGAAAGACGTCAGTGTGGGGGGCTGTTAATTTCAGTGTAATTTGCTTTTTATAATAATTCTAGCTCTTACCCGCGGCTTTGCCCGCGTAATATATAGCCTACTTCCTTTTCGGTACCCTAACCTATGTGTATGCATAATTTCATGATAATCGGTTCAGTAGTCAGGGACCGGAAAACCCCTTCATTTGATTAAGTCTATCGATCGTGTAACTCTATCATAAGGCTACCCTTTATTAGAGTTACCCTATCGATTGACTTACCCTTACGTTATGGTAACTCCTTCAAACTAGTTAACTAATAGTAACTCGACTTACCAGTAACCTGAAAGTGTCGATTATACCACTTAGCATTCGGTTACTGTTACCCTATCGCTCTCTTTGTTCTACACGTTCTACAGTATATTCTGACTCTTTCTAGTCTGACTTCAATCAAGAATGTCAATGCAATATAATACAGTGGTTACTCAAATAAGTACTTCGAAATTGATGTGAATGAAATAAAGATAAAAAAATTCGCTTATTACTTCCGATTCCGATATATAATTTTTCCGTGAGTGTTAATTCAAGATTTGTTATTTTAATTTTTTATTATATTTCTTTGTATCCGGAATTTGTATCCCTGTCGAACGTCTAATATCAATTTTGTGAAAATCGCTGTTACAGCAATCGGAATTTTACTTTTTGTATTATTTTATTAGTATATTTTAGTGTATGTAATCTATTACCAAACGCAAAATGAAAGTTTTTAAAGATAAAGTAATAGAAAAATGCTCCTAATTGAGGAAACTAGAGATATACTGCATAATAAATGCTTTGAATCATGCTTAAAAATGTGTTCAAAATTAAAACAAGCACTAAACATAATCTTAAGAAATTAAGTGAATGGGCTATTCCAGATATTTATATCTGTAATATCTGGTCATATAAAACAGTACAAATATTTTGTCTGTACATTTTGTATTTTTGACTTAAATGGATAGAGGAACAGTTAAAAAGAATAATAGAAAGCAAAAAAAATTATAATTTCTTGTCTGTCTGTCTGTCTGTATGTATGATCACGTTTATCTCCGGAAATATTGGACGGATTTGAATAAAACTTTTTTTGCTATATAGCTATTAAACCGGCGCAACATATAGAGTAGAAATAGTTTTGGAAAATGGAACACCTGATGCAGCATTGTAATGGTCTAGCTGAACTATAAGAAATATAAAAAAGGAGCCCTAGCAAAAGTTGTTAAGCCTGATGAGCATTTTTATTGAGGTATAAAATATCTGAGATTTGGAACACCTCCTGCAGAACCATAATGGTCCAGGTAAACTAAAAGAAATATATAAATGACGTCTTAGCAAAAGTTATTCAACCTGTTGAGCATTTTTTGTTGAAGTATTTAATTTGAAGATTTCGAACACCTAACGCAGAACCATAATGGTCCATCTATACATAATATAATAAAACAGTAAAAATATTTTGTCTGTACATTTAGTATTTTTGACTGAAATGGATAGAGGGACACTTAAAAAGAATAATAGAAAGCAAAAAAAAATTTAGAATTCCTTGTCTGTCTGTCTGTCTGTATGATCACGTTTATCTCCGGAAATATTGAACGGGTTCGAATAAAACCTTTTTTGCTATATAGCTATTAAGCTGGGGCAACATATACGGTAGAAATGATTTTGAAAAATGGAACACCTGATGCAGCATCACAATAATCCAGCTAAACTATAAGAAATATTAAAGTGGAGCCTTAGCAAAATTTGTTAAGCTTGATGAGCATTTTTGTTAAGGTAAAAAAAATCTGCGATTTGGAACACCTCATGCAACACCATAATGGTCCAGGTAAACAATAAGAAATATATAAATGACGTCTTAGCAAAAGTTATTCAACCTGATGAGCATTTTTTGTTGAGGTATTTAATTTAAAGATTTGGAACACCTGACGCAGAACCATAATGGTCCAGGTAAATTATAGGAAATATAAAAATGACGCTGTAGCAAAAGTTGTTCAGCCTGATTAGTATTTTTTGTTGACGTGAAAATATCGAAGATTTAGAACATCTGATACACTAAGTACCTACCATGTCAAATTTTATATCGAAAATTTTACAGAGTTACATTCTCCACTGGGATAGAGTGCGTAAAGTACGATTAGCTCATATTACTGGTGACCGTCCGGCGGTCCCCCTTTTGGCAACGTAGTTTTCAGCCCATACGGCAAAACATGAGAGTTTGCTGTCTCTCCAAGCCTTGAATACACAGGCAACACCTAAAGCCGAGGTCTGTCCCTCCTGAAGGCCCTTTGGAGATGTGCGATAGGTTGAGGGCACTCTGCTCATATCTCAAAGTTTGGTGAAGTAGCGCAAGCTCACTTGGATCTAGCTATATAGTCTTCTTCTTATCGTGTCGGTGGCTCAAAAAGTCTAAAAGAATTCTATATTTAATCCCTCCAGTATTTAGCAACAGCCAATGCAATTCCATACAATTTTATAACACTGCTACAAGTTTTCTATTATGGATGTTTAGTTAGTATTAAGGTATATTAATATGCCGGGGTCATAAAGTCCACGCGGATGAAGTCGCGGGCATCAGCTAGTAGGTTATACGAATTACTTGCTATCAAAGCTTATAATCATGAATCAGAATCCTGACTTTGTTAAATTTGTTTAAACTTATTCAAAAGTCTTTAACAGAGTATGTGCATGTACAAAATCAATATATACCAGAAAAACTATTTTGAAATCCAGTGACAAAGTGAAAACAACGTAGAATAGGTATTATTAAATTTAAAAAAATAGGACGGTAGTAAAATATTTGAAAAGCTAATTTTTAATCAGGTACTATCTTTTCTAGATTACTATCTTCTCTTTCATAGTGAACAGTATGGATTTACAAAGGATAGATCAGCTACAGTTGCGGGTGTTGCTCTTGTAAAACATAATGTATGTTACCGGCCAAACCCGAGTACCTACCCAAACTGAAATCGCGAGTGGCCTCGAGAGGGTTCGCTCGAGGGCCTACGCTTTGACCAGCCCATATCCATAACCACGAAATCTTCCAATTCTCAAATCGTTTCAAATGCCTTCCAGACTGTATTTCTGTGAACAAGCTAAACAACGGGTTCGTAGAAGCTGTCCAGGCGGTGGAATTCAAGATCTTTAAATCTGGCCCCAAAAAGAAACGTCAAAAGACTTTGCGGCACGATATACTCTCCTATAATACTGAACGTATTAAGAAGACGATAGAGCAGAAAAGGGGCTCCAAAGTGTTCGCAAGAGTGGAGACTATTAGGCAGAGCTGGTTGACTAAGTTGAAGACGGAGGACTGCAAACTGACGTCGACAAAGGCTGAGGTACTGAGGGAGATTGAGAGGTTTTACGGACTGCCGCATAGGTCAACTTGACCCATGATCCAAGAGCCAAGTTAACCCAACACTATACCGAAGATATCCCGGATATCACTCTACGAGATTAGGATTGCCCTCAAACAGCTCAAAAACAGCAAGGCGCCGGGCGAGGACGGAAACACATCAGAGCTTCTGAAAGCGGGCGGAATGCTTCTCTTCACTCTTCAGAACTTCTACAAAGTACAAGGGTTATTCCACTGCAGAGAGGCGTGATATCTCCGAAACTGTTCACAGCTGCAATGGAAGACACTTAGAAAGTGTCTTCCATTGGAATGGGATGGATTTGGCATCAACACCGAAGTTGAGTATATTACTCACCTTCGATTTGCTGATGAATTCGTTGTCATGGCGGAATCGCTGGAGGACTTAAGTACAATGCTCAATAAGGTTTCCCAACCAATATTTATCCATGTTCATTTGGCCCCAGGTGGAACTTAAAATTAACATGGATAAAACGAAGATCATGTCGAATATCCATGTTTCATGTTGGGAACTCTAACCTTAAAATTGTAGACCAATATGTCTACCTGGGTCATTTAATCCAGTTCCAGCTTCAAGGATGAGGTGCTTCAACGAATTCAACTCGGCTAGGCAGCGTTCGGGAAGCTCCCTAGTGTCTCCTCGTCCGAAATACCTCGGTGCTAAGTCAAAAGTCTTCGACCAATATGTGTTACCAGTGATGACTTACGGGTTCCAAACGCGGTCCCTTACTATGAGCCTCATAAGGAAGGTCAAGGTCGCTCAAAGAGCTATGAACAGAGCTGTGCTCGAAGGTTTTCCACGAGACCTAATCAGAAATAAGGAAATCCGTATAAAAACTAAAGTCATCGACATAGTTCAGCAGATTAGCTCTATGCAGTGGCAGTGGGCGGGGCCTATAGCGATTAGAACCGAAGGCTGATAGGGCAAAAAGGTTGTTGAATTGCGATCACGTGGTCGGATGACCTGACCATGGTCCCAGAAAAAGGCTGGATGCAAAGTCACTTCCAACAGGTCATTTTTGTAATACTTAGAAGAAGTCTATGTCCAGTAGTTTGTCCTAGGGCAAACTAGATCGTTCTGATCTGCTTAGGATATGTTACCAGCCAAGCCCGATATTTGTTAATTGTTGTTAGTAGTAGTTTTTGTTTTTGTGAATTTAAATATTGGATAATGCTCATAGAAAGAACTCTCTTCAGCTTTGTCCGTTTTAATCAAAAATGTACCCATTCTTTTTATAATTTTTCAAAATTTTAATCTGAATTACATTTTTTTCCGTAGGAGGCATATTTATACTACGAACGTATTAGCCTGAGCTACTAACAAACTAATAAAAATTAAAAATACCGCGCGTAATAAAATATTAGGTCGGGGACAAGTAATTTCGTATTTTGTATGTGTAAAGTTGTAATAAAATTTCTTCAGTTATATTGTATGTACATGGATGAATTTGAGACCATATGAAAGGTACATTTTAAGAAATAATTAAAATGGTGAAATACATTTCCCCGCCATTCTTCAACTGTATTATTGTCTATTAAAAATTTATGGAATCAACGAAAAAATTTATACATTTTTTAAAAATTTTATTAAAAAAAAGGTATGTATGCAATTTAAACCGGTAGTGAATTTTGGTGTTTATGATTTCAAAAAAATAGCACAAAGTTCGTTTAAATTTTTTTGTCTGAGAATTTTAAAGTCATAGTTACAGCTCTTTTGTATGGCCGAATAAAATCTTCATACAAAATACGAAAACACTTTTTCCCCTACCTAATAAAAATAAACACTTCAAGTCCGATCCATCAATCAACGCAGCAAACAGTAGAATGTGACCAACGCAGTAGTAGATACGAGTACCTAATTCCCCGATTCTTAAAACACAGAGAGGCCCGCACCTTGCTAACCCTATCAACTCTCTAGAGAGAGCAATTATGAGTTATATGACTTGCAAAATAAAGGTTAGAAAAGCTTGACGTCGTGTAAATAACACTTGATAGGGTAAGCCTATCATAGGGTTTTGAGATATGAGTTAGTGCTTAGTCGACTTAATTGTATCATATTAGTAAGCCTTTCGTTAGGGTAAGCAAATGATATGGTTATCAAATCGTTAGGGTTTACAAAAACCAGTCGATCAAAAACCCGAACGAAAACCCCTCTTAAGGTAAGTGGTTCCGGTCCCTGTTCAGTAGATTCGGCGTGAAAGCGTAACAAACAAACAAACTCACTTTCACATTTATAATATTAGTTGGGAAGTTGGGATTGGGATTGGGATGAGATGGGATGGGATGGGATTGGGATTTTACATGTAACTTTGAAGGCATACTTTTAATATTGCTGTTTATATTAATTAATACCTGAAAAGGGGGATGGTTATTATTTAGTGGAACCAGAGGTAGGGAGGAAGGCGTTAATCTACAGTTACATACATTTGATAAAAATAATTCCACATTTAATTCTGCTATTAATATTTAATGATGAATTAAATTGATTACAGTCAAATAATGACATAAAATTTACCAAATTATTGTGAATTTCATTACGATCAGTGCTCATATCAGGTTGCATATATAAGAGCCGCATTGACTCCACTTAAGATGTGGTAAAAATCGCCTACAATAATAAAATCACCATAAAAGTCTTCCAACTTGCCTTCAAATAGGCATTATACCTGTCGTGAGCTTGACTCGGAGGAATGTACACCGTACTAATAAGTAACTTACGGCTCCCAATACCCAGTTGAACAAATGAATGATCAACAAGAGGCGAGAGGGAGGCAGGTACTGTACCGTCTGGATGAAACAGCAGCAATGCGAGGGGTGGTAAAATATTATGTGTAAATAAACGGTATAATAAATGGGTTTATGGTATTCGGAATTGAAAGTTGTATGAATGTTATAGCTTTTAAGAATATAAATATTAATGATTATATCAAGTTAAAATTATATCTTTTGAACTTTATTGAAATGAAAATATATAAATTGTTATTATATCAAACAATACGCACCCTGTCTGTCCGTCTGTATGCTACGAAATTAATTGAACTGTACTGTTGAAACTTGGTAGGTAGATGTATTCTGTAAACCGGTTTATGAAATTGATACAAAGAGAAAAATAAAAAAAAGACAAGGATTGCTACCCATACAGGGGACTAAAAGTAGGAAAAAAATCTAACCAAAACTACCTATAAAGATATAAAGCAGTAATGAATACTTGCTATTAAAGCGCCCACAAGTAAAAATGCAGCCGAGAAGAATATGACAAACTTCAAACAGAGGACCGTATACGATAAGCATGTCCAGGCCTCCCTGAGCGGACATTCGGGGTGGTTAATCCCGTCGTGACAGACTTTGTCCTGGGGGGACAGTAGAAACCCGAACACAGCAACCCTGCAACCTTCCTGAAAGAAAGAAAATATTTTTAACTTATAATGGAAGAATTCTTCCATGCTGGTTTAAGAGAAAGTGAAAAACATAATATACCAGCTTTTTTTCCCGCGCAGACCGTAAAAGCCGGTCAAGGGATTGGGCTAAGGAATCACGTCAATTGGCGAAACGGCTATCACTATTTTGATATCGCTTTCCACCTTAAAACGCCCACTAACAGGCTAAACGTGGCCCTTAGGTTTTATGACGTTGGGCTCTGTCTACCCCGCAAGGGATAAAGACGTGATAGTATGTATGTGTAATCTTCTTCTTCTTGTCGAGTCGTAATGTCTTCCATTATAGTAATTTTGCCCAGTATGCGGCCACAACCTCTGCCCGGTTATTTGCCTCCTCTAGATCCCTTGTGTATGTGTGGTAAGCGGTGCTGAAAGCACAATTACTTACATGTCAGCATAGCATAAGATTAGTATAGTGTCGTTTATTGTGTTTTTGTTTGCTTACCCAAATAAGAAAAAAAATGGAAGATTTTTATTTGACGCGCCGAGTCGACGCGCATGGAACAAAGGAAATTGGTCTTTCGGGATTTAAATTCAATTTAAGAGCGTATACTAGCAGTATTTTTTCAATATGGTTTCCATACAAATGTAGTTCTCTATTTTCTCGCTGAAAACTTATTCTAGAGCAACAATTCTTTTTTTATAAAATCTATTACTATAATAGGAATGCCCCTATTTTTTATTTTTTCCAAAAATACTGATTTTGTACAATTTTTTTTTCTTTCAAACAGGTTTTTAGAAAAAAATAAAACATAGGGACATACTTATTTTAGTAATAGATAGTATGTAAAAAGAATTGTGCCTCTAGAAGCAGTTTTCAGCGAGAAAATAGAGAAATACATTTGTATGGAAAACGCACTGCTAGTATACCCTCTTAAGAGGCTTAGATCAGGGAAACCAGCGCCACCCCTCATTTCATTCTTTAACCCCTAAAACAGATCAAATAACTTGAAAAAATCTAATTGAGTACTTCGCTAGTAAATTATGTTAAATAGAATAGAATAGAAAAATCTTTATTCAGTGATTTATATATGGTACAGTACAACAATAGTAAACACAAAGTACATTTCATCAATTTTGTAAAAATAAAAAAATAAACAATTATATTTAAACCACTGAAAGTGTGTTTAAACCACTCAGTATAATTCGGTATTTGCCTAATGTTAAGATTATATAAAATTTGCTTCCAATGATACTAATTTCTATCTAAAAACACTATAAAAAAAACACTTTTAATTTGATATCGATTCGTTAAGTGTTTTTAAAGCTTTTGTTTTTAAGAATTAAAGCTTGGCGAATAGGACCATTTTTAAAAGTATGAAAATCTTAAATTACAGTTATACTGTATTGTAGTCCGCTAAATTTATAGCAACTTTTATTATGAAACCATTACCACAAACGTAATATTTCGTATAGCTACCAAACAAAGTTCTCACGCCGCCCATACAAAATACAAAGTTGTGACGTCACGAAAATGTAGGCATTTCATTTTGAGGGTTCCGTAGTAAACTAGGAACCCTAATAGTTTCGCCATGTCTGTCTGTCTGTCTACTGTCTGTCTGTGTGTGTGTCCGTCCGCGGTGAAAGCTGTAATTTAATACAAGTATGTATATTAATCATGGCAAAAAAGTCGTAGAAAAAAATCTTGAATCTTTTTCGATTTAGGGATCCGTTTCCGAAATATTTGGTTTTAAAGTGCAAATTTTTGTTATCGGTACGTGTCCCCCCCCCCCCCCCCCCCTCTATCTGCTAAACGGTTATATATGGATACGTAAAAAAAATTACAGCAGTAGTAAAAATATCAAAGCTGGGTACTAAGAAGGAAAAATATCAAAGCTGGGTACTAAGAGCGAACTAAAAAGTTATAGGCAATCAACTTATAAAATGTACTCGAAAATGTAAAATTTCATACAATCTTTAATGTTAGATGTTTTTGGTCGTTAAACTGTGAGGTGCGAGTGTAAACAGTGTGAACCCAAAGTTGTCATTCGCAACTACGGAACCCTATACTGCGCGTGGCCCGACACGCACTTGACCGGTTTTTTTGTTTAGAAATGTATGTCAGTCACTAAAGTGTTTATTTTTGGCAGGTCTTTACATAGCGACACGAAAATTTTTTAGTCAAGTCGCCAATTATGTGCAGTATTTTTAGTTCTTTTTTGAGATTGGTAAATTAAAAGAACTCATTACCGCCAAATATGGCCACTTTAAATATTATACCAGAAACACTACAAGTAATTTACTACCGAAATAATGAATAAGATTATTTAAAATTAGCGAATCTAAGCCTCTTAAGAAAAGCTTTTGCCAAAAAATTATAGCCTTTGTTACTTTAAAAACTAAGTATGGTGGTATTACAACAACAACACCAGGGGTGTGACCAGTACGTTGCAGTCGTTTTATTTTCCTTCCCCAGTGGAGGGAGGGGTGGGTGGTCTCTGGCTTTCTCACTCACCGAACGAAGTACCTATAGCAGCGGTAAATCTATAACATCAATTTCAATTTTCTGTAGGTATATAAGTTTATTTAAACCTCGTACTGTGAATTCGCTTACCAATAAAAAAACTACGCCTATCGCTACACTCCCCCACTTCAAAGAGAAACAGCAACAACATTTTTCCAACTGCGGTAGTTTCTCAAATATCATTTCTTTATTATTTTGGTTTCAGCATTTATAACAGCCAATATCTATCGATTGAAAACTGCATGGTCACACGTTTTATACGAACATTACTGGTTTTAATTCTTTTTGATTGTTTTCTGATCAATATTCTCTCAGCAAAAATATATTTATTTAACATGAAATAAACTTAGCCCAGTATTATGTCAGTATGTCAGTGAAAGATGGTCTCTATGGTCTGTATAGAGATGAGCATAGAAAAAAAACTATGGTGTAACATGGGTGTAACCATGGAGATATATGTACTACGCATGGAGATATATGTATCCCACCACAAACATAAATGTAAAAAACCGGCCAAGTGCGTGTCGGGCCACGCGCAGTGTAGGGTTCCGTAGTTGCGAATGACAACTTTTAGTTCACACTGTTCACACTTGCACCTCACAGTTTCAAAGTCAAAGTCAAAGATTTTTATTCAAAATTGGATAATTGTATCTCTTTTTGAACGTCATATTTTTTTCTTTATTATTTTAAATTTTTAATATGCTTATAATATTAAAACATGATTCCAAAAATACTTCAAGTTATTTACTAGTGCTTATATGATTTACATTCTTGAATTTCTTTCTATTTGTAAAGTATTAGGAATAAAATGATTGGCGTCGCTACTGTGCCTAGGGTGCCCCCTTAAGGCGAAGTGAGTTCACACACTAGCGCCACCCAGCAATTAATTCTATAAGTCCTAAATCCAGTGAAAGTAAAGAAGTGGCCACTTTTGACGGTAATAATTCGTTCTCATTCATCTAATTAAAAATAGTGAAAACTTGTACCAATAATACTACAAGTAATTTACAAGGGCATTCAGCTATTAGATTTTTTAAATTTGATATGATTTAGGACTTATGAATTTAATTGCAGGGTGGCGCTAGTGTGTGAACTCACTTCACCTTAACGTGAAAACGTATGTACATGAAATGGAAGTATGAGAGGGACTTCGGCAGGGAAAACAGATAATTGCGACCGTAAAACTACGTTCAGACAATTGACTGCTTCACTTCTTCAGCGTAACGAACTGGCACTTAATAGATGGCCCAAGTAAGTAGTAAGTGCACAACTAAAAGTATGTATCCGATGTGAGATAACATTTCAATTTTTTTTGAAAGTACTACGGAGCTAGCTCCAGATGAGCTTTCGCTACTTAACTGAGAAAAAATGGCAAAGCCTTTAGGGAGCAGCAATTCTCATGTTTTGCCGTATGGGCCGAAAGCTAAAGTGTCCGAGGACCTATACTGGGTGTAACTCACCCGGGACCGGGCGGTCATCAGTAATCGGAGCTAGTCCTACTCTGCGCACTCTATTCCGGTGGCGAGTGCAACGGGGACGGAGGGTGGGATTCCTCTGGCTGCTTGGAGCCGAAGAGGGAGCGGACTGGGTTTGAACAATGTCCATGGGTTTACAGCTGCGCTCTTCTCTGGATTAACCTTAATGCGCCACCGCTTAAACCACCTGCCTAGTGAGTCGACGGCGGACTGGAGACGTTTCACAATCATCGAGTTCATGTGATGGGAAGTATAGAGAGCCGTCGGCGTATAGAGCCAACTCTACGTTAGGGGTCTTGGGAATTTCGCTTGCGTAAAGCGAATAAAAGAGGGATGAGAGAACAGCGCCTTGAGGTACGCCGGCTCTGATGGGACGGGGGCTCGAGAGACATCCTTCTACTCTGTAGCGGAAAGTCCTATTCGACAAAAAGTCTCATATGATGTCCACGAGACTGTCTGGGAGGCCCATATTGGCCAGCTTGGAGATCAAGCCAGAATGCCAAACTTTGAAGAGTGCTCCCGTGGGACGACCTCAGTTTCGAAATCTCAGGATATACTCCGTGAGGTGGTTAAATTGGTAGTGAAAAACTACGATAGCGCGTTGTAGGATTCCACCAAACAGATTAGCGCCATCTATGAGCGATAGGTGGGAGTATTTTTGTTCACATTACAAGGTTTTTGTATGGGAATATATGGGCCTGGTCTTTGGAGCAGAGGAAACCACACTTTTCGTACTAATACTTTATTATATTAGTATATCTTGTCTTGTCCAATGTCTTTCCTCCAGTCTGTCGATCGTCTGGTTTTTTCCTAATATGTCAGTCAGTCCGTCATCGTCGTCATAGTCAAGAGTCAAGCAAAGAGGCCGCGACATCCTCACCTTAAGTATCAGCTCGTAAAAGTTGATACTCAAGATGAGTCACGGACATCTAGCTTACAAAATTTATGTACAAGTCATTTGTAGAGTCCAATGTTAGTCTGTACGTCCACTACCCTGACCTGTCCATCCCTGCCTGGATACGTCTGCACACTCTTCCCTTTGGCCATAAGTTCTACGCATGATCTGGGTCAGCAATAACGACGACGTCTCCAATGCACAAGGGATCGACAGGCCACTTGTCTCGTCTCGTCAAGTCGGTAAGTACTCTCTAATCCAGCGTTTCCATAATATGTCACACAGTGATTGAGACTCCCTCCAGCTACGTCTCAGTAGGTCACAGTCATTAAAGTCGCCAATAGGGTAGTCAAGAGAATAAGTGTTCTGTAACAGAACGTAATTCGTTGTCAGTGGAAGGTCAGAGTGAAACAATGGCTAAACAAATACCAGCCATTACCAAACCGGTTACCGCCTGCTGAGAAACTACCACCGGGTGGCAGTCTGCCCTGGCCAGTCTGGAAGTCTTTAAATAGACTGCGGGCTGGTGTTGGCAGATGCAATGAAAATAGAGCAAAATGGGGTTTCTCCAGCAATACTGAATGCGACTGCGGTGCTGTCCAGTCTATGGATCACCTTTTGGTGTGCCCAGAAAACCAAACTTCTTGCACTATTTTGATTTCGTTTTCCACCTACAAGCCCACCAACATACTAAACGTGGCCTTTAGGTTTTATAGACCTTGGCTCTGTCTACCCCACAAGGGAAAAAGACGTGATAGTATGTATGTATATCTTCTATATATATATATATATATATATATGCGTTATGCGTGCAAAAAGTTCATTATATATATATATATATATATATATATATATATATATATATATATATATATATATAATGAACTTTTTGCGGTAAATGTTGATCCAGTGAGAAGTTAGAACAATTGTTGATCCACCTATTTTACGTGTTTACTCAGATCCGCGTCGCGCAAACTGATATACTCTGATCCGTTCTAGATGCGCGTGTGACGTCGGTGGATCTGCACTTGCAGGTTTTCAACATACTCGTCGGTGATTTCACCAGTATATGTTGATCCATCAACGGTTTAAAAAATCATACTGGATATGACTTTTTAGATCCAGAGTATATTCAAATTATATGCGACATTTACTTAGACAATGTGGATCCGGAGCCAAAATTGACCAATAGGTACTCGAGCACTTGTTCACATTCGCATCGCATCTAAAAATCTACTATAGTACATCGGAAATAAATAACTTTTAGTATTTTTGGAATTACTTTTCATTATTTTGTATTTGATAATTTAAGAGAACTACACATTACCAGCAGGTCTCTTAATTTGAATTGATGAAAAGTTATATTAAAAATACTACAAGTAATGTACTACCGAAGTACTCTTGTAGACTTCTTTCAATTTGATCAAATGACGGAGATGAAGAATTTAAGAGTCTACCTAGTTTCGCTGATGTAAGCCTCATAACAGAGAAACAGTCTAAAAGTATGGTCAAAACAAGAGAAGATGACGAATAGTCCTCTGCTCACACACAATGGGCCCAAACAAGAGGCCTAAGTGTGGAAAACTGCCCACGGAACCAGGTGAACCAGGTGATGGTCAAAAGAAAATTGAAAGAAGTATTCTCAACATCAAACTGAGTAACTGAGTCAAGGTCATCTGATCTGATAGGAAAATAAAGAGAGGGGCACAGTAGAGTAGATAGGGATATGAGATAACGGAGGCGGCGTGTTAAGAAAGAGATAGGCAACTTTAAATAAAATTATTTTTATTTAACGGTTTTTATCGCGTTTATTACATTATTTATACACTACACACTACAGTTTCGAGCACTTTACAGTGTTCGTGGTCGCAGGTAGACTAAGTTGACATTTGTCTAGTATTTTATAAGAACTGCAAAATCTACCGCCTAAAATATTTATTGATAACGTTCCGGATGTACGCAGTATTGGCTCACGGTGTCTGAAGGTCTTGCAGTCTTCTGCTTAGCTTGAGATTTGATTAAATTGATGACTGGATCCCAAGCTGCCAAGGTGGTAACTGCCAACCATCCTCTCTATTGAAATTAGTATGTTTTTTAATTTCAATAGCCTCACGAAGCATTCTTGGAATGTATCTGTTTTCTTTTGCAAGGACTTGAGGATTATCAAAACGCATATAGTGGTTGGGTTTGTCTAGGGCATGTTCACAGACTGCAGACTTCGTTGAGCGCCTATGCTTCATGTCAGCAATATGTTCTTTTATACGGGTACCGATGCTTCTCTTTGTTTGCCCAATGTATGATAAACCACACTCACAGTCAATTTTATAAACTCCAGCATCTTGTAACGGGATATTAGATTTGACAGGTCTTAAAAGTTGGTTTATTTTCTTATGCGGCTTGTAATAGGTCTTGATTGAAGCACGCTTAAGTATATTACCAATTTTGTCTGTAACTCCCTTTACATATGGTAAGATGGCAGGAAAGCGATCAACTGTGTGAGGCTTTGGGCGGCTTCTGTGATGTGTTTTTGGGAGGTTGAGGTTGTTGCTTCTTAAAACCGATTTTACTCGTTGAAGCTCCTCCTTGAGGTGGTGGGTGTCACAGATGCCATGTGCTCTCTGAAACAAAGATTTACCAACGGTAGCCGACTGACATGGATGATGATGGGATTTGCCATTGAGATATTTGTCGTTATGGGTAGGCTTTCTATACACAGTATGACTAATAGTATTATCAGGATTTCTAATTATTAAAATGTCAAGAAAAGCTAATGAATTATTTGTCTCAGTTTCTAAGGTGAATTTAATTTTGTTATTAATTGAATTAAGATGGTTTAGTAATAAAGATACTTGAGTTTTTGGGAGAACAACGAAAGTATCATCTACGTACCGTTTGAACATCTTCGGCATAGCCAGGGTGGATGAAAGAGCCTTCTCCTCAAGGTCTTCCATAAATATATCGGCGACAATGGGGGAGACTGGTGACCCCATGGCAACCGTCACACACCGTCACACAACACCGTCGATTTGTAGGTAAAATTTATTCTCCCAGAAAAGGTAGCCTGATGTTAAGCAGTGCTCAAGCAACTCTGCATATTCTTGAGGTAGCTGGTAGTCCTCTAGTCTTCTCTTAACGATTTCAATACAGACATACAGGGGAAGGCTGGTAAATAATGACTGCACATCAAAACTAACCATTGTGTCATCATCAGTTAGTTGTAGATCTTTAATTAAGCTGATGAAGTGGTAAGAGTCCTTGACATAAGTATCAGAGTGCCCACGAAGTGGTGATAATATCTTCGCTAGTTGTTGTGCCAGTTTGTAAGTTGGTGAATCAATCTGGCTCACAATGGGTCGTAAAGGGCAAGCTTTTTTGTGTATTTTTGGAAGGCCATATAATTTTGGCGGTTTCACACAGGAAGGTATGAGTGACATGGCATCTAAGTTTAGTTTTTCGGAGTATTTTGATATTAATTCTTTTGTTTTTGTGACGATCTTGTTAGTAGGATCATTTTTAACTTGTTTATATGTACTTTCATCCGATAACAGTTCTTCTATTTTAAAGTTATAATCCGAGGTGTCCAGCGGCCAACAAGATAGGCAACTGTGAAGACATCATTAGAGCCTTTGCGCAAGAGGCAAGCTGACAAGTAAAACTGTCAGCAAGAGACGCTGCAGTAAGTAAGTAATGGAAATGAGTACTTATATTTATTACAAACTAGACGATGGGGAACACGGAACACCAGACGTTCACCATACAAACAAAAAGCTTTGATGTCTAACAATCAAATAATTTAAGATATTTTTAACAAAAAAACAAAAACAGACTTCAACCCTATAAATTTTTTTAATAGGCATAAGAAAAAATAGAAATAAGTGTAATCCGAACGGCATACCTGTAAAAATATTTTTGGTTTTTGTTTATTTTTTCAAAAAGCGCTCGCCACTGTTCAATAAAAATGTAATGGGACCATCTATAATGAATAACCATCAAACAAAAACGAATTTCTTAAATCGGTCCAGGCATTCGTCAAAAAAAATTAAAGTAAGTACCAGTACATTGATGGACATTTGAAGTTTATTTTTTACTGAGCATTAAATAAAAGCTTGCTTTAAAAAAATTTTTTTTACGTTTATGTAATTTTATTTTCTACATTTTAGTCATTTGTATAGGCACTGTATTGCTCTGGTCAAAACAAATTGAATAAGCCCAAACACGATAGGGTTATGTTGTGTAGTTCAGGAGATGTTATGGCCACCTTCAAGAAGCATCACCAGACCCTCGACACTAATAAAAATTAATGCTCTTGTCAAGACAAATCCAACCAGCCCAAACTCGTCTTACGAGCCTAAAGACGATGGATTAAATGTGTAGTTTGGGATAGTTTAAGATACAAAACGGCAACGTCGCGGCTGCTTTCAACCAATCAGATCGCTTCCTGTGCTCTGATTGGTTCATTTAAATCGGATCAACATTATCCGTAACTATCGCAAGGTGGATTTGTATATCGGATCAACTTCAGCGAACGCTAGGTAAGAAGTCCAATAGTGCAGATGTTGATCCGGTCGGAGCCACATTTGTTACCAGAGATGCATATTGGATCAACAAAAGGCACCGAATCAACATGCGTTTTCGGATCAACAAAGTGCTCGCGTGAAGTCGCATCTGATCAACATTTACCGTAAAGGGATATCTATATATATATATATATATATATATATATATATATACATATATGTATATATATATAAAACAAAGACGGGTTTGTTACAACACTTATTACTCGAGATCTGCTGAACCATTTTTCATTGGTTAGGCGGTACGAAGTTCGCCGGGTCAGCTAGTTGTTAATATTATTGTTAATATTATAAATGCGAAAGTGAGTTTGTTTGTTTGTTACGCTTTCACGCCGTATCTACTGAACCGATCATCATGAAATTTTGCATACACATAGGTTAGGGTACCGAGAAGGACATAGGCTATATATTACGCGGGCGAAGCCGCGGGTAACAGCTAGTGTAAGTATGTATGTTATATAGTTCGTACATTATACATCGTGTGGTTCACAGTAGAGTAAAATAGGTCACTCCAAAACTTCCCGTAGATGTCGTAGAAGGCGACTAAGGAAACACAAGCTAAACAAAGGTTACAAACATCAAAAAGACCTGGTCAGCGTGGAGGGTGTAGGCTAAATCCTCCGAATGCTCTGGCTATATTATGACTAGTATTATGTTCACTACGGGACTTACCGCGATTATTTTTGACAACATTGCAGCTGCCATTTTCACAGTCTGTGAAAATGGCAGCTGCAATGTTGTCGAAATATCAGACAGAACTCAAAAATAATCGCGGTAAGTCCCGTAGTGAACATAATAGTGATTGTGACCGCGAAAGCTTAAAATCATATGACTCTAGTAGTATAGAGGGTCGTGATCCTGCAGTAGAGAATAATAATAATATAGACCTGGTGACGGTGACGATGTTACAGGAACAAATCGGAAAACCGCAGATTTTATCTTATTACTTCAAATGAATAATTGTGTGTGTCGTGGCCAAATCGTGGAATCGATCACTTTATGAAGTGATTGTCAATTTTATGAAATGGTCGCATTTCAAGAAATGTTTGGCCACATCATGATGTAGATTGGGCAGATCAATGACAATATATCGTTTAACGATATGTGCAGCCAAACGCGTGGCTCTTTCATAAAATGGTCAAGATTGTTTGATCATATCGTAAAATAGTATCTTTAATTACCGGTAGAGGCGCTACAAACGCTTTGTTTGTTTTGTTTATGTGGAAAGATGGCGGATTCTTAGTAATTTCATTATTTTCTAATAATAAATATTTAACCTGACTTTGTGTGAGTAACTATGTTTGAGTTGGATTTAAACAAAAAAATGTTTGTGTTAATATTTTTAAAATTTTACTACATATGTTTTATTCTGTTACCTACATTTGTTTGAATTTGTTAATTTGTTTAATTTTGTGTCAGTCAGACGTAAAAAATACAAAATGTTTTAATATATTCTGAATAAGCTATTTTCCTAAAAAATATATAATAAGTCCGTTAGTTAGATTATCAAAAAACATTTGACACATGTTTTATCTTTTGTCATTCCAACAAAAAATGATAAAGATAGCCCGTTAAAATTGTGTGTGACGTTAGCCAGTACACTTTTTAGTGGCCTGTGATGTCACAATCCCCCACTCATGAACTTTGACACGCTTTATTTTTGACTATATTGTTTAATTAACGAAAGAAAAAATACACATGATGTCCAATATTTTTTGATTGTCTAACTGACGGTCTAATTTTATTATTAATATTTTGACCCAGGAAAATAACCTATTTTTGTTAATTATATTTCCTGGACACCCTATTTTACGATCCGGCCAAACGTGAATGACAATATCGTTGAACGTTGACGATTCAAAGATATGATCAAATTAAGTTGGCCACATCGTACAATGCCACCATTTCATGAAAATGTCAATCGTTTCATGAAAAGATCAATTCTACGATAAAAATAAAGTAACAAAAAACATCTCCTGGGTGGGTCAGTCGGGTAGTAAAGCAAAGATTTTTATTTCATTTTCCGATCCATCCGTAAATTGCTAAAGCCCACGGTTCCAAAAAATTGCGTGTAAACAGCAATAAAGGCAAGCACTGCAAACACGATTGATGAGACTCTGACATTAAAGCGTGTTTCGAACAACCTATCAGCAAATAGCACATGCCCAATTCAAAGATCAACAATAGAAGGGGGTTACGGGAGCGTACCGGGGGCTACGCTCCCGTACATCCCGTCACATCTTTGTAAACACATGTTTATGGAAATAAATAAGACCTAGGTATGGGCAGAGTGCCCTCAACCTTTAAAGCCCACATCTCCAAAGGGCCTTTGGGAGGGACAGACCTCGGCTTTGGGTATTGCCTGTGTGTGCAAGCTTGGAGAGACAGCAAACTCTCATAATACCCAAGTGAATTGTGTAGGCTCTGCATTGAGTGTTCCAAATCTTAGATTTTTTTATACCTCAACAAAAATGCTCATCAGGTTTAACAACTTTTGCAAAGGCTCTACTTTAATATTTCGTATAGTTCAGCTGGACCATTATATATAATGCTGCATCAGGTGTTCCATTTCCCAAAATTATTTTTACCTTTAATCTTGCCCAGGCTTACTAACTATATAGCAAAAAAAGTTTCATTCGAATCCGTCCAATGTTTTTGGAGATAAGCGTGATCATACATACAGATAGACAGACATACAAAAAATTCTGAATTATCTATTCTGAAAATAGTTTTTTTGTTTTCTATTATTCTTTTTAAGTGTCCCTCTTTCCATTTCAGTCAAAAATGCTAAATGTACAGACAAAATATTTTTACTATTTTATTATATGTATAGATAAGAACTAGGTACCACGGTTGTTCCGAATTCATCAATACCTCAGGTCTATGGTTTCAATTGGTATCGATCACGTATCGATTGTTATCCGACATAATTATACAAGTGCACAAAATTTCAGCTCAATCTATCAATAATAAAATGTGGAATTATAAAAAAAAAGAACATTTTATTAGCAATATAATTTTCTCATAGTCTGTTTTCTAACACTTTGTGTGTAAAGTAGTTCGGTGTTTTTCAATATAGAGCGTTATCTTCCTCCCTCATCACTGTTCTGTAACTTTTCACCACGACGAGTATGTAAAACGATACTGGAAAGAAAAGAATCAAATAAAAACATGCAATATTATACCAAAACAATATACCTAATACTAATTAGGCAGAGGCTTTGCAGATTCTGTTCCACTAGTCACTAGATGGCGTTATACCACGTAAGCTTTAACTTACTAAAATTGAGATATAATTCATAAATATTACATAGAGTTTGTCCGGGCAATGGTATGCACGCTTTGATAAACCGACGCCGACCAGAAGTGTCGGCGCCCGCCAAAGGCGTTTTCGGCAGCTTCAAAGACTCCGCGCGCGCCGTACAGACGCAATACTCGTTGGTGCGACGCGGGACTCGCGGGAACGGCTGTTTAGTTTTGTTACGCTGCGAGTAAAGTGCATATAAATAAAAAATTTCGTCCTTAGTTTTAAATGTATTAAACTTATATAAAAAATGTGTGGTTAGGTTTTTGTATTGACTGTACTTAATAATCGTTGCAAACTATAGTTAATATTTAGTAAATGTTCTTAAAGAATTGTTAAACTTGGAATTACAATTTGTAATAGCCTAATATGGGAGTTATTAGGTAAAAATTCGGGCGGCTAGGTAAAAAGAACATTGTATTTTCATAGTATACTAATATGATATTTTTAGGTTTCTAGGTAGGATAAGAAATTTGTGTTTATAGCCTATGTACCTCGAAGAAAAAATTGGTATTCTGTTGTTTCATTTACAAATGGGACAGTCTATAGGCATTTTAGACAAGCGAACCTAAATAGAATAGAGTTAAGTACGATTCACACTTGCGGAGTCGCGTCGGAGTGCAGCGGAGCGCGTCGGCTCGGATGCTAGAGCACGCGCCGGCATGCGCGAGCATCCGTCGGCATAATCACCCGCACATGCGACAGCCAAATGTAGCCAATCAGATGCCGGCAGTAGCCGAGCCGAGCAGCCGAGTCAGCCGACCGCGTACCCGAGCAGCCGACCGCGTACTCGAGTAGCCGATCGCATACGCGGGTAGGTCGCGGATTCCGAGCGCGGTCGGTCGGCTTTAGAGATGCGTAAATTGCATGCTAAAATGGCACTTAACTACTTTATGGAGGTTTCAATTTTCTTTGGCAAATTGTAAAATACGCTCCGACGCGGCCCGATGCGACTCCGCGAGTGTGAATCGTACTTTAGGTTTCCCCTAATAACTCATTGTAAGTAGTAAAACAGATTTTCTTTAGTATTTTCATAAAAATAGATCTTAGGGTTAGGTCTAAGACTAGTTACGTCATAAACATAGGCTTTGTTAACGCATGTTTAGTTAACGCGGGAAACGCTAGAATTAGACTGCGAGGTGACTCGCGCGGGGGCACACTAGGCACAGTAGCGACGCCAATCATTTTATTCCTTATACTTTACAAATAGAAAGAAATTCAAGAATGTAAATCATATAAGCACTAGTAAATAACCTGAAGTATTTTTGGAATCATGTTTAATATTATCAGAATTAGTGGGAATAATGAGAATCAGATTACCGCCGCTACTTGGCGTCGCTACTGTGCCTAGTGTGCGGCCTTAAAGGGGTCATATACCTTCAGGCATAGAATTTTTCATTACCGTCATCTGCAACGACCTTTAGTCGCAGTGGCATAGTGAAGATGATCAAAACAATACAAACAGATTTTCCCAGCTGAATGCAATTATACAACATTTTGTATTGATGCTGTTAACCGCTGAGGAGTTCCCACATCTAGAGCGACCCCTGGTCAGAGTGAAATCTCTACAAACAATAGAACAAACAGACATACGTATATACACATTATACTAAAAACGTTACCCTCATTCTAGGTGGGTCAGTCGGATTAAGTATGGTTAAGTGTTGGTTGGTACTCAGATTTAGGAAATAAGAAAGCGTAGCGATTAGAGTAAGGAGAAAATAAACCAGAGTAAATGTACCTGATTATTATAAATGTATTTTTACAAACTGCTTTAGTTCCTAACTTTTATAAATTCCTTATTTGCTGCACTGCAATTGTGTTTTAGTTTATGGTAATCGCAAATGTATTCATAAACATCGTATGATACTCGTTCGGTAAGCTGTCTATTATTAGTCGTCGGTTTATTAAAGCACTCAGCTTCGCCTTGTGCCTATAAACACCTCGACTATAATACCCAGCTTACCGTACTTGTATCATAATGTACTATATTGTAACATGCTCGGTTTTTAAATATTGATGACTGAAAAATTTATAGGTTAGGTCTAAGAGCCCAAATTTTTATTTTTTATTTTGAATAACTCCCTTATTAGGCTATCACAAATTCTAATTCCAAGTTTTACAATTATTTTAGAACATTTACTAAATATTTAATATAGTTTGCAATGATTATTAAGTACGGGCCTCACAGCGCATGCACACAAATATTATGCTTAAATATTGTTAAAATTTAAATAAGATAAATTTCGTTACAATGCTTTTATTTTCGTAACTTTTTTTATTGCAACCAGTATAGCCAATCCCGTAAAGTGTTAGAAATGCTCGTGCTCATGAACAATTTGTGAAACAAAGTAGGCTGTTACATGGACTCGTATAGATTTGTCATCAGAAGCTCCCACGAGGCAATCAAACTACCTACGCCAGCTTTGATTACCGATACTTTGTATCTCATTAAACTGGACATTAGCAAATCACCGAAATCTCCGAAACGTGGAAGCCATTTTATAAAGCAGAAAAAGAAGAGGTTGGGACTACATGCTATTACTAATTATTATATGCTATTACATAGCCACAAATACGACACTTACCAATAAAATAAAACAGCAGATCGGACAGACACTCAACTCCTCTTGCCGCCGAGCCTTTGCAGGTGCTTAGAACGCTCGCGCCCAAGAAAAAGAGCAACAGTAAAAAAATAGGTAATGACGTAAAAGTATACGTATACAAAAAAATTGTAGCGGTTATGACTTTTTTCTGAAAAATAAGCATTAAAAAAAAACTATACTACTATTTGCCTTGTGGTTCCCGGCAAAGTAGAAAAGGACCACCACATGTCTTCCCGTGGATGTCTTAGAACGCGACTTAGGAGATACAAGCTTAATAATATATATAAATATCCAAGACACCTCTGCGACCTGACTGGCCAGCGTGGAGAGTGTGGCCAAATCCTTTGACTGCTCTGGCTAATGTTGGCTCTGGTATTACAGAGAGGGTCGTGCTGGAACACGACCCTGCAATGGACACGGCAGTAGAGGGACCTGATGATGATGAATAATTAAAACCTACCGTTCGTTATCAATGTCACGCATGATAGTGCGTATAATTATGAAAGATATAATTATAAACGAATGGTTGGTTGAGAAGAAAAGAAGACTGATAAACGAAAAAGAGAATAGGAGGGATAGGATGATTGGTCACTTGATACGACATGATGCCTTCTTTAAAAACATACTGGAGGGTAAGGTAAAAGGAAAGAAAGGTCCAGGGAGACCAGGGTTTGTTGACCTACTAAAGAAGAAGGCTGGTGTCATGCCGTATCAAGAACTAAAGTCTAAAGCAGAAGATAGAGAAGTTTGGCGCATACTCCATCGACAAGAGCTATAAAGCTCTTAAATAAGAATAAGAGATTGGTTAGTTACTTTGTAATTTAACGATTTGTTGTGAACTATAAACGAACGGTAGGAACCTACTGTTCGCTTGTAACGTCACGAATTATATTATAATCTTTTCACCATTACAGTCTGAATCAAACTTCATGGGGCTCGGAACATTGCGCGAGTCGATGCGTACACAATATTAGGTGCGGGAAGGCGGGGCGCGTACTGCGCAGCTCGCATCTGATATCCGAGCCGTCATAGAGTCTGGTTCGGACTGTACTTACCACAATAATGCCAATAATGAATATTACACTAGCGATCATTAAGAGGACGTCAGCCACAAAAAAAATACTAATGAAAGCAGGCTTCGTCACTGAGTGTTGTACGCACGTCTTATTGTGTACGTTTGAAAAGCAGGAATGTTCGTATAGCTCATACACTTCGTCAGCATCCGTACCGTTCCCTTTTACTATTATGTCAGCATAAATGTAATAGTGAGTAATTAAACCGCTTATACTCTGGAAAATAAAAGTTTTTTAAATAGTCAACTTTTTTAAACAATTAAAACCCGACGAAATGTGCGTGCGTAACGGACCACGCGCAGAGTAGAGTTCCGTAGTGGCAAGTTTTTTATTTTTAACTGTAATTTTATTTTTAAATTCCTTGATCTGTGCAGTCTTTGTTGATTTTCTAGCCCTTTTGCCCCTTTTGCCCCCAGCCAGATAAAATCCTGCATCCACTCGCATCGACATGTCCGTCTGTTTGTCTGTCCGTATGTCACAGCCACCGAAACTATTAAGACTACATAATTCTAACTTGGTAGGTGGATGTATTCTGTGAACCGCTGTACGATTTTTATACAAAAATAAAAGGGGGCTCCCAATACATGAAAATGAAATTAAAAAAAAAATCAAACCTATACTTGCAGATTGTTTGTCTATAAAAATTACAAAGAGACTCCAAAAACTATTTTTTTCAAAGTCGAAAGTTGGAAATATTGGTGCTTCTAAATTTGAAAAATGCGTGAGTATGTGTGTGTGTGTGTGTCCTCTTAACTTTTAATTAAAAATTTAAATAAAAAATAAAGGTATGCTATAGATTCCAATAAACACTTGTTTCAACAATAAAAAATTAGTAGTTTTTGAGATAAAGCACTTTTTCATAAACCGTAAACATAACCTTGTCTTACAAACACCATACGAAAAACAAAGAAATCTTTACGGACGGAAAATTACAGAGGTTTTTGACTAATTTAAGCTTGCTTCTACGGAACCCATCATGGGCGATCCCGACTCGCACTTGGAATTTTTTTTCGTTTATAAATGGAGATTATGTCGGACAAACATAATATTCGCAAATATGTACTGAGTAGGTAAAGTTAAAATAATTATGTATATGACTCCCCGCGCGCGCGCGCTCCAAGTGGCTGTGATTTGGACAAGTCTACGCAAAAATTTATTTTCAATATTTTTGCTAATAATACGGTTCTTATGACATCGAAATCTGTATCGTAAGGATGTATTTTACGGCACTTGTGCTTTTTACTTTACACCAATCACAACCGCTCAATAGCCCAATGCCACAGATGCAAAATTTAAACATTTTCATAGAATCCGAGCAAAGAGTTTCAAGTTCATCATGAAAACTTTTTCTGATTCGAAAGATGATTTTTTTTACCGACTTCGAAAAGAAGAAGGTTATTAAAGTACTTTTTTTGGAGAAAATAAACCTGAGTAGTACCTGATATAATAAATGTATTTTTACAAACTGCTTTAGTTCCTAACTTTTATGAATTCCTTATTTGCTGAACTTCAATCTTGTTTTAGTTTAAGGTTATCGCAAAAGTATTGAAAAACATCGTATGATACTCGTACGGTAAGCTGTCTATTATAGTCGTCGGTTTATTATTAGCATTCGGCTTTGCCTCGTGCCTATAAACACCTCGACTATAATATCCAGCTTACTGTACTTGTATCATAATGTACTATTATAAATTGCTGAAAGTTGCATTATACATACAAAACTTATATTGTTAAAGCCAGTGATACAAAGTTTCATACTGTGCCAAAAAGGACATTAAAGTACGCAGCATTAGAGCCGCAGTATTATTTTGTGCCGGTCGCTGTAGAATAGAAACCATGGGCAGTTGGGAAGCAGACGCTAAGCGTTTAATCCAGGAGATAGGTCGCCGCATAGGGGAAAGGACGGGAAACTCCCGCTCTGGCACGTTTCTGATGCAAAGGACTATAGCTATACAACGCGGGTAGCATTTTGGGCACCTTTGCCCCGGAAACCGTTAGAGACGGGTTATAAGTCGTCGCTCGCGCATCCCCCCGTGCGGTCGAGTGTCTTTATACGGAACGGAGCGCGTACGTTGCGCGTGTCGTGTCAAAGTAATGGCGAATATTGTAAAATGTAATGAGTGTAACATAGTGATTAACGAATTGCTGTCGTATATACAAAATAAGGTCTCCGTGATCGACGAGGAAACACTGGTGCGGATATGTACTTCTTCGTTCTCAAATGAAGAAATCGAAAAAGCAAAATCGCTTTTGTTTGACTCGATTCCCACAAATCAGGCTAAAATCAAACGCAAAAATAGAGGAAAAGAGGAAAGGAATTTGGCTGATATCATTAACGTGTTTAAATCAACAGAGCCGGACGTGATTCCTATTTTTTGTGCAAGAGAACTTGAGAAACTTCCGCCAGTTCTCTTTGACCACCTAGACTGCACGAAACTATTAAAGGACCTGCTTGTGTTACAGAATGAACTTAAGGATATTAAAGCTGGATATGTTACCCAGCAAGAGTTAAGTGAATTGAAGGCGGAGTTTCTACAGTTAAAAACAGACTCGCTTCCGCCTGCGGCAGTCCATAATGTCAACCTACGGCGAGGTGCCTGGATGATGGATAGTGGTCCGATGGGAATATCGAATATACATATTTCCTCGTTGAATAACACGGAACAGGATATTGAGGAGCCTGGTCATTGTATGAACAAAACACCGAATTATAGAGAAATAGTGCGGGTGGACGAAAAACAACTAGTATGTGAATCAGAGGAGCATCAACGGACATCGCCGGCCGTATTATCGGCGAGCTGCGACACTCCTCCCGCTCCCCCGAAACCCGTCGCCTGCAGCCCATCCGTGCAGGTGGCCTCTGGGGCCGCTACTTTCTATGCGCCGCAGGCTGAGACTACGTCACTCGCACAGCTGACGCCGCCCGACAGTAGGTTGAGCTCACAGAATGTCACCGATTGCAACGCAGATCTTCGAGCTGTTATGCAGTCGTCAAATGATTATGCCGATGATGGAGGTTGGCAAACAGTAGTCAAATCCAAATACAGAAGAACTGCCAAATACCGTTACAACGGAATTGCTGGCATAAATAGAGATAACAATGGGAAGTTTAAGGCGGTGGAGAAAAAGGTACCTATCTTTATCACTAAGGTGCATAAGGATACGATGGAGAAGGATATAACAGATTATGTATATACAAAAACACAGGAAGTAATTCGTCTTGAGAAAATAACGTTTAAACAGGAACGAGAATATTGTGCCTACAAATTTTTTGTAAAGGAGCAGAAATTATCAATATTTCTAGATGATAAACTATGGCCTGAAGGTATAATATTCAGGCGTTTTGTTAATTTTAAGAGAAAGATATCGAGCAGTGACAAAGTCAATGCCGCCGGCGCGAAAATACGTTTTGATGTCGAGCGTACATAACTTTGCAAGTTTTAATTGTAAGAGCATGAAACGCTCTGTAGAATTTGTAAGACAATTATGTCAGACATCAGATATAATAGCCCTGCAAGAAACATGGCTATTTACTGAGGACATTCCGTTCCTAAGCTCCATCGATGATGACTTTGGATATGTGGGCACATCAGCGATCGACTCCGGAGCCGGCATACTTAAGGGACGTCCTTACGGAGGCACAGCACTGCTATGGAGGAAAAGTGTGTTTCCGAAAGTGTCGATAATTCCATGCGACAACCCGCGAGTGTGTGCATTAAAAATAAGTTTACAACAAAGTGCATTCATTGTGTGTTCAATTTATATGCCCACGGATATTGCAGTGAACTTTGCGGAATTCACGGAATGCCTCGGAGTGGTGAGTGCAATTATAAATAATGACAATATTGAAACTGTCTATGTACTCGGTGACTATAATGCCCATCCGGGAGAGACCTTTTTCAAAGAATTAATTAGTTTTTGTTCAGAGTATGATTTGTCGTGTGCAGATGTCGAGTTACTAGGATTAAACTCAGGCACATATACCTTTATAAGTGAAGCACACGGTTCGAGGCGATGGCTAGATCACTGTGTGGTGACGAAAGCTGCTATGCAAACAGTTACGAATATTTGGGTTATGTACGACGTTCTGTGGTCCGATCATTTTCCACTTATTATACAATGTAAACTAGATACTATTAAACCGAAACTAAATATTGTTTTAAAAGAAGTAGGATGTTTTAAAGTAAAATGGGGGGAAAGAAACCCTAATCAAGTGAAATTGTATAGTTCATTGTGTCATCAAAAATTAAAACTAATTGACTTTCCGGCGGAACTTAGTGAATGTAGTGATTTTAATTGTAACCAGGTGGTCCACAGATATATTATAGACAAAATGTATGACGATATTGTGAGAGCGATTTCATTGGCGGCTTCTGAGAGTTACTCCAAAAGTATTGTAAAGAAAAGACCGGTAGTTGGGTGGAACAGGTATGTCAGTGAGGCGCACAGGAACGCTAGGTGTAAGTTTGAGATGTGGAAACTATACGGAAAACCTAAGTCAGGACATGTCTGGAATGAAATGACAGAAACACGGAAGATCTTTAAGTCCCGTCTGAAATGGTGTCAGAACAACAGGGAGCAACTTAAAATGGACATACTCGCCAAACACCATAATAAGCGCGATTTTAGGAAATTTTGGAAGTCCACAAGTAAGCTTAATTGTAATCCGGGTGTTCCTGTGTGCGTCAATGACATAAGTGACCCAAAACTGGTGGCGAATATGTTTAGGGACCACTTTTCAGTAAAGTCACCTTTGGGGCCAACACAGCCACAGTGTGGGGGTGGGAATCAGTGTACGCGGGAGCTCTGTGCCAGGTTTAAGGCCAAGGACGTTAGGAAGGTCATAGATTCGATGTCACGTGGAAAGTCACCTGGACATGATAACCTTAGCCTAGAGCACTTTAAATATGCTGGCCCTCACTTACCTAGAGTTCTGGCAATGTTTTACACGCTATGCATAGGGCACTCTTACCTGCCTTCTGCCATGATGAAAACTGTGGTGGTGCCAATTGTGAAGTGCAAGACTGGTGACATCAGTGATAAAAATAATTACAGGCCGATCTCTTTGGCCACCATCATGGCTAAGGTGCTTGATGGTTTGCTTAATTCTGAGTTAGATAAGTATTTAAATATACATGAAAATCAATTTGGATTTAAGTCCGGACAATCTACAGAGACGGCAATTTTGTGCTTAAAGCAAACCATCAAGTACTACACTGATCGGAAAACACCAGTGTTTGCTAGTTTTCTAGACTTTTCAAGGGCGTTTGATATGGTTTCATATGACATTCTTTGGCAAAAATTAAATAGAACTAAAATGCCCGTGGGACTTGTTAATCTGTTTAGATACTGGTATAAGAACCAAGTCAACGTAGTCCGCTGGACTAGTTGTTATTCGGACCCATATGGGATGGAGTGTGGGGTGAGGCAGGGGGGGCTGACTTCACCAAAGCTCTTCAATCTATACATCAATGCTCTTTTGGAGGAACTCAGCAGCACACATGTAGGTTGTCATATTGATGGTGTCTGCCTGAATAATATAAGTTATGCCGACGACATGGTGCTGCTGAGTGCCTCGGCATGTGGGTTATTGAAGCTGCTGGCTATTTGTGAGCGTTATGCACTTAAGCACGGGCTAGTATACAACGTGTCTAAAAGTGAATGCATGGTCTTTCGGGCCAGCGGTAAGCGTGTGGGTAACATACCAACTATAAAGCTTAATCGGACACCGCTAAAAAGGGTTGAGTGTTTTAAATATCTTGGACACATAGTTACCGCTGACCTGAAAGACAATGCTGATATAGAAAGGGAACGCAGGGCGCTGACTGTTAGGGCGAATATGATCGCGCGCAGATTTGCTCGTTGTTCGGAGGATGTCAAAATTACCCTTTTTAGGGCATTTTGTACGTCCTTCTACACGAGTAGTCTGTGGGCGAAATATACCCAGAAACAGTACAGCGCCTTGCGCGTCCAGTACAATAATGCCTTTAGAATGATGATGGGGCTGCCTCGATTCTGCAGCGCGTCGGGGATGTTTGCAGAGTTTCGTGTGGACTGTTTTTATGCCACCATGCGCAAGCGGTGTACATCCCTGGTGCGCAGGGTTCGAGCTAGTTCCAGCGCCGTTCTAAGGGTATTTGCCAATAGATTTGACTGTCTGTACATGAATCATGCTGCAATGATTCATGTACAGACTGTAAATACTTAATTTATTTTTGTAATTTATAATATTTTTATTTCTATCAATTAACTATTTTATTGTATAATTGTAAATTATGATCTCAGTGGTCGAAATAAATGATTATTTATTTATATTTATTTATTTATAAGTCTATAATTTCTTAAGGCCTCATGCTAGGCACACTAGCGACGCCAATAATTTTATTCTTAATACTTTATAAAAAGAAAGAAATTCAAGAATGTAAATCATATAAGCCTTAGTAAATAACCTGAAGTATTTTTGGAATCATGTTTTAATATTATGAGAATCAGTCATTACGAGAATTACTGATTACCACCAAAAACGGCCGTTTTAGGCGGTTATCAGTAGTGTGCCTAGTCTTTCTTTCTTTTTCGTATGTGTAAGTGGCCAACAATGGTGTCAGATTTTTAAAGCTGCCTTAAGGCATCTGACATAGCTTAACGACTGCCATCAGCGATGACAGCCGGGACCAACGGCTTAACGTGCCTTCCGAAGCACGGAGGAGCTCGAGATATTTTTATGCCACTTGCGGTCACCCATCCAAGTAGGGACTGCACCAGGGGTTGCTTAACATACGTAAGCGCTCATAGAGCTCACACCCACTGGACCATCGGGCTAAGTATAATGTGTTAATAATAATTACTTATAATTAAAATATTGATAAATTTGCAAAATGAAAGAAAATATATATCTCTGAACAATTCTTTACGAGATTCTCTAGCACGAAGTTTATATACAGATCTTTTAGCTCGTTTTTGCAGAACAAATATCATGTTCACTTCTGCAGCGTTGCCCCATAGTTAAATTCCATAAGACTTAACACTAATTTACTACTCAATTGTGGTTTTCCTGAACTTAATCTTTGAGCTAATCTAGGACAGACCGACATGGAATTGGATTCCTTGTTTTCAATGAAACTTACCTACAAATCTAGCTTAAGAAAGGCTTAGCACGAATTGGTAAAATCTGTGAATTATATAGAACATGGTGATACTATGATAGTAAAAGGTGCTGCATACTCTGCCTATCAGGCGTAGGAATATCAGGAAACAAATTAAGATTTTACAGGTTAACCGTTGTTAAGCCGAAATTGAGTTAATATATTTCCAATTAATTAATATTTATGCATTAAATCAGTTTGTTTTTCAAATATCAAACAAATAAATAAAAACATATATTTCATTTAAATATTTCACTAGTCGTATAGTAACATTTAACTAAAAGCCAATTGAATAAAAATGATTTAAAAACTGTTTTTTCGCGCAAATGATAAGCGTCGCAATCCAGCGTGGAAATGCAGCCAGCGTCCTTGCCAACATGCCACATGGGCATGAATTTTTAGATTTATAAGTTTATTTTTTTTTATGTTAAAAGTAGTTTGTTTGTTTGTTTGTTTGTAACTCTTTATTGTACATAAAGAAAAAAATACAACAAAAGGTAATTCTTAAAAGTAAACACGTACAAAGGCGGACTTATCCCAGGAAGGGATTTCTTCCAGTCAACCCAGAATGAAAGAGGACAAATAAGAAGGCAACAGGGTAGCAATGTACAATGAGGATAAAACTAAACTAAGAACAATATCATTTTACTAGACTTACATTTATATTACATACATCAAATCTTAATCTTAAGTATATACATACATAAACTAATATGCTCAAATTTCTAATGAATCGGTGTAAAATCTTTTTACGCACTGTTTAAAAGAGTCAATGGATTAGTAGTTTAGTGTATTAGTTTTATTTATTGATAGTATAAGATTTAAAAACATAAATACTGTTGATTTCTCTAGTTTCCTTCGGTAAGTTATTGTTTGCTTTAGTTATAATAGTTCTGTGGTTATTGTACAATTTGCTTGCCATACAAGTATCATACAATAGACATTGTCACTATAGAGTTTTAGTCTCGTATACAATTAGTTGGGTTTCTACTATTCGTTGTTTTAAATATATCGTCTTTAAGGGGAAAAGATGTCTTTTCACAAATAGGCACGTTTCGAATATGTAGAAATAACTAAGGGGTAAAATTTTAATTTTTTGGAACAGTGGTTGTGAACCGCTGAGTTCCAGGAGGTCTGCTCCGTTCAATACTCTCATGCATTTTATATTAAGTTTATTTTGTTTTAGCCATTTGCCCATATTTTTTAATTCTAAGTTTACAAAATGTTTTCTTATGTTTTTGCGATTGTTACACATTTAAATAAAATTATTTTAATACGGTATACAGTCTACCTGCGACCACGAACACTGTAAAGTGCTCGAAACGTTAGGTGTATAAATAATGTAATAAACGCGATAAAAACCGTGTTAAAATAATTTAATTTAAATGTCTAAGTTTACTACTTAGACATTTAAATTAAATACTACTACTATAGGGGGCCTATACATTTTATCATTAAAAGTGGTTACATTTTAGTATAAGACCGGTCATTTCTGTACAGAAGAAATAGCAATGGAAAGAGTAGTCCTCCTTGTGGTGGCCCTTGCCTTGTTATATTGTAACAGATATAAATACAGTCTTAATGTTTTTAGTCATATTTAGCATTTCTGTATATTGTTGTCGGTCAGATAGGTAGCTTTTGATCCAATCATTTGCAGTTTTGAAATAATCTCCTCATGTAGGATTTGTATAGTTAAAGTTATAACGATTAGACCCACGCTTGATTGGATGGCATTGTTAATAATTAATATCGTTTTCAATCTGTCATTGGTCACCGTGACTTTTATTGTTGTTAAATTATAGTGGTATAGATAAAGAACCTTCAAGTTCAAAAATAGATACATATTTTTTTTTAAATACCTTTACTATTTCTTTTGCCTAATTAATTTTTGTGACTTAATCTAACTAGTGTTGCTGATATACCAGTCAAAATCTTACTAATATTAAGAGAATATTAGTAAGAATTTTAACAATCTATGACAACTAATGATCTGCAGATATTTAAAACTACTTAAAAAGATTGAGGTGTTTTTTCGTAGAATAGTAAACCTTATGTTCTCTAATATTCTCATTAATCTTATAAGAACCAAGTTAGAATCTTAAAAAGTATTAATTCTACATGTTAATCTTACACAATTTTGTGTCCATAAACCAACCCCAAAAGCTTCTCCGGGCAGACCTAGATGGCGCTGAGCAAAGTTAGAACGCGCTATCGTTGTTTTCACGCAGATATATAAAGGGTCTGGAGGAAATTTTCTTAATATCACCGTCATCTTCTTGAAAAAGTGTAAACAATTTTTGAATACTCCACTACAGTGTAGTAAAGAAATCTTGAAATAATAGGGTTTTACTACTATACGTGCAATGCAACCTACTTATCATGTATTCTGTGGTGCAGACTCAGTTTCATATATTTTTACACATACAGGGATACTTCCCAGTTCCCAGTATAGGTATGGGTAGATTAGTTTCAAAAGAAACAAGGGTTAGTACATGTTACTAGAAAACATATAACAAGTTCTACTATCTTTTGGAATGGGGCTATGATCGAAACCAGACGCTGCAATTACCGATAGCTGCTTGTAAAGCGTCTCTTTTGGAAGATAGCTCGAATTGATGTTTGTTGCGGATATTTCGAATTTTAATTCTATTAATAAATCTAACAATATTTTGTTACATTTCAGCGTCCCCATTTCAATGTAATTCAAATGCAAAATAATCCTTGTCGCACTATAATTTATGTAGGCAAGACAATATTAAACGTCAATAATATAAACTATAAAAAATAAAGACAGATAGATTAAATAAAATAAAAAAACACTTTAAGGGGGCACACTAGGCACAGTAGCGACGCCAATCATTTTATTCCTTATACTTTACAAATAGAAAGAAATTCAAGAATATAAACAATATAAGCCTTAGTAAATAACCTGAAGTATTTTTGGAATCATGTTTATTATTATCGGAATCAGTGAGAATTATGAGAATCTGATTACCGCCAAAAACGGCCGTTTGGCGGTTATCACTTTTTCTCTCAATGACTGATTCTCATAATATTAAAACATGATTCCAAAAATACTTCAGGTTATTTACTAAGGCTTATATTGTTTATATTCTTGAATTTCTTTCTATTTGTAAAGTATAAGGAATAAAATGATTGGCGTCGCTACTGTGCCTAGTGTACCCCCTTAATGTGCCACTCATAGAAGTAGGAATAAGACAAAAAAAAAATTATCTATGGCACCTCTGGTCGCTTCCCGTACAAAAGTACCCAAAAAGCTGGCAGCATGTTTATTTTAATTAATTTCAATTTACAACTGAAAATAATAGTTGACGTCAGTAATTTACTTATGACCATGTTTAATGCCACTTCTTAACCGGAGTGCAGAAGAAGCGGCAACAAACTGCCCTTATTTTTTCTATTTGACGTCAACTTATTATTTCAATTAACCTCAACAACTAGGTGTGTGAACTGCATGATTAATTAAATTAAAAAATAATTTTAGAAAATTTTTTTTAGAATCCAGCTTTGATTACTTATATGTAAAGAACTAAAAAGTTAAAAACTAATTAAATTCTGATAAGAAATATACATTCTCTACAATTATTTTTCAAAATAAAAACATTTCGACGACAAGAAAAATAAGTGTAACACGTTTATAATTTAAAAAATAATAGGATATAATGTACTCATAAAATGGCATATTTCTTATACGGATAAAATTACTTTTAACTTTTAACTTTTAAGTTCTTTTATTAACAAGTAATAAAAGTTTGTTTCCAACAATATTTTTTCTTAATTTTTATTACCGTTGGCATTTATTTCCCGTATTATCAAAATGTTGGTTAGTTGCCGTATTTTCAATGATATTTCAAGCTGCCATGCGTTTTTTATTTCTTATTTTAAAAAGATTTTTGTTTGTTATTTATTGCTGTATATTGTAGCTGTACGAGAGATCGGTTGTATATTACGTCGTTGTTTATTTTCAAATTTGTGGATCCTCCTCCATCCAAACTGTATCAGATTTTTGAAGTGAATAAATTCAAATTACTTATATCACTTATTTTGTCTGTATTTAAATTTGTACCAACGTCCGTAACATATTTTTTATGCTATTCTTATATAGACCACTGTCAAAGTCTAAACACTAGTCGTTCTATTTTTCTGTTATAATTTTAAATGAATTTAAGTTCTTTGAAAATAACACTTGTCCTGTAGGGTTACACCGTATTACACACACACACACACCTCTCCAACCCGTCTGGCCAGCGTGGAGAGTGTAGGCCAAATCCTCTGACTACTCAGGCTAGTATATGGCTCTGGTAGTACAGAGAGGGTCGTGCTCCTGCAGTGGAGACTAGAAAGACCTGATGATGATGATGACACACACACACACACACACACACACACACTTTAAATGTTAGTGCTCCACTTTTAAGTATTATAATGTAAAATAAATATTAGAGCTAATGTTTACGTGCCAAGTGGCGCCCTCTGTCTGTGGGATCTTATATATTAATACTTACTTATATCTCGAAACATGTGACAAACTTTATTTTAATATTTTAATTTAAAATTTTAAAAGTGATTCGTGTAGATAAAGCTAGTGTAATTTGCCAGGATCGTAACAAGTGGAGATCCATAGTTTCTGCCTAACCCTATGGGAAAAAGGCGTGATTATACGTATGTACGTATAATCACATCAATAATAAATAAATATGTCAATAGAACAAGCTTAACTCACCCACCCCACAATAATTATGAATTTTAAAGCGTGAAAGTGTAATTAAAATTTTTATATAAAATAAAACTAAAAAGGTATAATTTGAACAAGGAACAAAAATGTTGGGGTTCTCCCCAACTTATTGGGGACGCTCGCTCTCTCTCTATTTTGGGCCCAAGGGAACCTGAACTATATTTTGACCCCAACTTTATTTTTTAGGGTTCCGTAGTAAACTAGGAACCCTTATAGTTTCGCCATGTCTGTCTGTCTGTCTGCCGTCCGCGGTTTTACTCAGAGACTATAAGTTCTAGAAAGGTGTAATTTGTTAGGGATATGTATATTTATCGTGGCAAAAAAGTGGTAAAAAAAAGTCTTGAAAAAATGTTTTTTAGGGTAGCTCCCATACAAGTAAAGTGGGGGAGTAATTTTTTTTTCTCTACATACCCATCGTGTGGGGTGTCGTTAAAAAGGTCTTTAAAAAATATTGTGAGGTTCAGAACACCATTTTTCGATTTAGGGATTAGTTTCCGAAATATTTGGTACAACAATACAATTTTCATTGTTAGATGTTTTTGGTCGTTAAACTGTGAGGTGCGAGTGTAAACTCAAAGTTGTCATTTGCAACTACGGAACCCTACACTGCGCGTGGCCCGACATGCACTTGGCCGGTTTTTTGTCATAGCGGAGACTAATAAAGATCTGATGATGATGATGATGATGGGGGCTTCACACCCGAGCCCCCATGAGGGCTGCCACCTCCCCTGTCGTCTCTCTTCTTGCCATTCGCAAAATACCATGAGAAAACAATAATTGTCATTTTGTACAGCCACAGCGTGAAAATGAAGAGCTTATAATTGGAAAACGTGCGAATCCGCGCTTTCAAAATGGTGTCCTAATGAAGAGGAAAGAGAGTTGTACCGATTCCAATCCGCAGTCGTGCTAAGGTATTCTAAGTCCATTCAATCAAGCCTATGAGCTACATTTGCTGTTATCTTATTAAGTAAATTATATCTGAAAGATGGGCACGTTCAGTCACCAAATGGCTTCCTACTGATGGCAAACGTTCTCGAGGGAAGCCAAAAATGAGATGGAAAGCCGAGTTGTGTGCATTTAATAAGGAATGGCAAGACAGGGCATTGGATAAGGCTAGGTGGAGAACAGAAGGGGAGGCTTTTGCCCAGCAGTGGGACCTAAATAGCTAGTTAAAAACAAAATCTCGCGTGTACTGAGATTCTAAGTTTACTTACTAATAAACAATATACTGAAATGATTATACACCCTACTTTCAGAGGTATACAAAAGCAGCATTTGTCCACTTCAGGCAGCCATTCAAAAATCATTGTAAAATGTTATTGGCAACCAATTCCTCTTACTTCAAATTACAGCGTACACATTAATGCATCTGTAACTGACGGCCTTGGCCTACTATAATAGTTGTCTGCTTCAGAAAATTCTCATCAATCGAGTAGTTATTCTAAAAAGCTTGTAGAACAAAATTTAAACCAAAAAACACGTAAATCATAAATTTAAACACACAATTAAAGTTGTCATACCAAATGACGTTTTTTTTCTTTTCTTAGGCATTGGCATTGAGATAAATAAGTATGGCCCTTAAAGTTGATATAGACACAGACATGAATTTTTTTTTATTATCTAATATCTGTACGGAGGCCGTGTTGCTCGAAGATCTGTGGGTATGAATCATGAAAGGATTCGATAATCTTTGACCCATGGAAATATATGTAAGAACAAAAGTTGAACATATGCTAAAATATTATAACATATGTTTATGTATTAGATATTTATATTGAAGACCACACAAAAATTGAAGCAAATGAAAGAAATTCCTGATGCATGGAGGTGAAACATCTCTAGACATTTTTAGAGAAAAAATCATAACTCGTTAACCATAATAGTGATACTTATGAAATCTATGGCACAAATAGGAACAAATAGCGTTCTATATCTATACAAAAAACGACGGTTGATTGGCCTGCCGTTTCAGAGATACAGCAACTGAGCAAACGTTACTCCAGCCGAAAATTGAATACCTCTGAAACCGTATAGAGCACAAATTTGAAAATATAAGGCACTATTGAGCACAAATTGAAGCTATCCGTGTGTGTACTTCATTTAGACCTAGGTAGTCTGGATCAAAAAAATTCGGCTGGAGTAACGTTACGCCAGCCAGAAATTGTTTTTTCGAATATCTCTTAAACGGCTGGCGGCACAATTTATTTGCCATTGTCAATTTTCGAAAAGAGATACTTTTCGGCTGGAGTAACGCATACGGCCAAATTACTGACTGACTGCTCTGGCTGTATGGCTGTGGTAGTACAGAGGGTCAGTTCCTGCAATAGAGACCCAATATTGATGAGTTTAATGACCAGTTCCAGTAATTTCTGGACTTGCTTTACATTAAATGAAATGTGGAACAGGCACAACAAACTTACAATAAAATATTGTCCTTGTCTTTCACTCACACCCCTAGTGTTGCAGTTGTCCGTGTCGTTATCACTTACCATCAGGTGAACCGCTTACTTGCTTGCCGCTACTTCAATAAAAAACAATGTCAACGTAAAGCGTTTAATTAAATTGACAAACTAGTATTCATTAAAGATATACATACATATTAGTAAGAATATTCTAAATTAAGTAGTTTTTCCTTTATAATACACCATGTAGCCAGCACGGACGATGGCAGTGTTAGGCCAGGATTAGAGGAATCTCTCAACGTCATTTGGGTCTTCTGTGGAGGAATGACGAGTGCGGAGGGGGGGGGGGGGGGGGGGAGGTGTTAAGGATGCAGAGCTTCCACGGCTCAGACCTGAAATAGGGTTCACAATATCACGACTATTTTGTCAGCTATCTCAAAATTACTACCTATTGACAATGTGAACAATCTCAGGAAGTCGGCTGCTATTCATAATGTTTATATTCCTATAATATTAGCATTATCATATCAATATGACGGCTCCGTAGCGCAGCGATCAACACGCCTGCCTGCGACGCGGATGGTCCCGGGTTCGATCCCCGGTCAGGTCAAGATGGAAAATGAAATTTTTCAGATTGACCTGGGTCTTAGATGTTTATCTATATAAGTATCTATTACCTATAAATCTATCTATCTATTATAGTATCGTTGAGTTAGTATCCCATAAAACAAGTCTCGAACTTACTTTGGAGCTAACCCAATCTGTGTGATTTGTCCGTATAATTTATTTATTTTATTTATCATAAAGATTTGCTTTTCCGTTATGTTCACTTTCTTATAGGCTTGACAAATACAGGAATTCTAAAATTGTAATAAGGTGTACCTATATTTTGAGATTGCAAATATTTTGGGAATAAGCACATTCTCAAGCCAACATTGAATGTAAACTATCATTATTGGAGACAGACATTATAAGAAGCTGACATTTTGAAAAGCTAACATTACGCAAAAAACATGCAAACGTTAAGGATAAGCAGATATTTTGGCAAAAATACATTTAAGAAACATCCCATCTCCAGAGCACCAAGTCAAACGCGGGCACAGCTGCGGCAGAAATATGTAGTAGATATCAGAGGTAACTACATATTTGAGGCTTTTGGGATAGAAAAATTGGGTCCGTGTGGTCCATCAGCCCATAAGCTTTTTAGTTTCTTGGCTAAATGCTTATAAGGTAGCTTCCAGCCTTGGTCACACCAAGGCTGGAAGCTACCTTGCTCAGCGTATAAGCATTGCCATTCAATTTGGCAATGCCAGCCTTTCGGGCACGATGTCCAGGGATGAGCAGCTGGAGGGACTATTATTTGTATTTATAATCAACTATTTATTAATTGTAAAATGGTGCAGTCCCTATTTGGATGGGTGACCGCAAGTGGCATAAAAATATCTCGAGCTCCTCCGTGCTTCGGAAGGCACGTTAAGCCGTTGGTCTCGGCTGTCATCGTTGATGGCAGTCGTTAAGCTATGTCAGATGCCTTAAGGCAGCTTGAAAAATCTGACACCAGTGTTGGCCAATTACACATACGAAAAACAAACAAACAATTGTAAAATATGTAAATGTTTGCGATCGACAACTGTAGATCAGGGTCATATTTCTGTTTTGACAATGTCTTAGAGGCTGAGTAGTCATGCTCACTAAAATGTTCAAACTGGTGGTGGCGTTACGTGTCGAGTCGTTGAGTCCCCTTTAATATGGTTGCGCTTAACGATGGCTGACCCATACGTCAACTCGTGAACGGGTGCTGCCAGTGGGGACTGGTCTGGTCGGCCTCTTTGAGACTACTTCATGTTCTGTTGTTTTTGTAATTTGCTCACTCGATCGTAAACATAAACATGTTCCAAAACTAATGAATGTATAATGATATTGTAAATGAAAACAGATGAAAAAAAAGAAAAGTAAAAAGAAATAAATTTATTTTTTAATCATACAAAGCCCTTCAGGCGAGTAGGCGACCTATACTGTTGAAAAGAGTTTCTTTTGGCATTTCTTCTCTGCAGTGGTCGGTTCCGAAATGCTAGTAGTGAACAATAATTAGTAAATGCATAATACTTAATAAGATAATTTAAATGTGATTTGACGTGAAAAAGTGCCTGCAAGGGCCTTTTTTCTGAATAAACGTTTTCAATTTTGAATTTATTTTTTGACTTTTAATTTTAATTTTAGTTGTATTGTTAGAATAGTTTAAATACTCACATTGTAAAAATGAATATATTACAAATATTAAGAAACACGGGTGTTTCGGGCATAAGCCGCTTCCTCACTTCGTGGTCTGTTCCGCCCTCATAATCGTTCTGTAACTTTTCACTACTACGAGTACGATGAGTAACACTAGAAGAAATAAAGAATTGAATTACAATAGGCAATTATCGTACGATGAAATGATACAATCAAACAATTTTTCAATACATTTGCTATTAATACGGTCATGAGTTCATGACATCGAAACTTGGATGTTTTGTCTTTACGGGACTAGGCCTTTTTACTTTACACCAATCACAACTGCTCAATTGCCCAATGGCACAGTACATAATCTAATATTTTTCAAAGAATCCGAGCAAAAAGTTTTGTTCAGCATGAAAATTTTTAACAAATCATTTTTAATACTTGAGATATGATTTTTATCCGACTTAAAAAAGGAAAAGGTTAATCAGTTGTTACTTTTTTTTTGCTAAAATAAATAATACATTCCTTATCTGCTGAACTGCAATCGTGTTTTAATTTATGGTCATCGCAAATGTATTGAAAAACATCGTATGATGCTCGTACTCAGTAAGCTGTCTATTATAATCATTGGTTTATTATAAGTACTCGGCTTCGCCTCGTACCTCTAAACACCTCGGCTATAATGTCCAGCTTACCGTACTTGCATCGTAATATACTATAACCAAAAGTTATTTTAAAACTGTGATTTTTATAAAAAAAATCATAAACAAAATAATTAAATTTTCACGTTTGACAGCGTTTGACCGTGTGATTGAAAACGCAAGGGATTGGCTGAGGCAAAAGTGACGTAAGTTGCTTGTAGACATTTAAGTTTGATTTGACAGCTGCAACCGGGGCTTGTATGCCGGTGACGTCATGACAGCACATGACGGCATGTAGTTTTGTATTGGCTTTATTATTTATTAGCTGTTACCCGCGACTTTGTCCGCGTAATATATAGCCTATGTTCTTCTCGGTACCCTAACCTAAGAGTATGCAAATTTCTATCATGATCGAAAAAGCGTAACAAATAAACGAATATAAAACGTACTTTCGCACGTTTGTTGTCTGTGGGATTTGCAAACAAAGGAAATAAATTCATTAAAAAATTTCGAGAATACAAATGCGTTTTGATGGTTTTTTTATACATACTTTAATGCTGATTTGCAAGCAAACAAATACCCAAAAAATCTTCAGATTGCAAATGTGTTATGCTATTCATCATCATTTTCGTGTAGGTGACACGGTCAGTCGACCATGCACACCCTGGTGTCAGAGTTCTTCGGAACCGCCTCTCGGCCTCTGACGTGGTTCCTTTTAACGTGCCTTCCGAAGCCCGGAATCATCTTTCATATTAGACAATCAGGTGATTCATGCCTGCAATGTCCTAACCAAACTGGAAACAACTTAACAAAGTACGCTTCCCGTGGGAATCGAACCCACGACCCCCGGGTCAACAAGGCAAACGCCTTAACCTCTGGACCACGGACCTCAATCAAAAACTTGGATTCGTGCGAAGTACAAAAATCGGACCTTTAATGTACTTGGTCAAGGCTGTCATCTTCAGCTGTATGGCATCAGGTCGCGCACCTGGCCTCCCGAGCTTTCTCATCTAATCTTTCCAAGCAAGTATCATCCCAAATACCTTCATTCCGCTCTCCCAGTCCAACGAACTCCAACCCTTCCCTTCACTTTCGATGGGCAGCAGCGTTGGAATCGATATAGAGTCAAATTAACTGCGCTTACCAAATCGTTCGCCGAGTGTGGTGCATATTACAAAACCCCTCTAATGATGAAAATACTGCAGTGGACTTTTTGAGGCTGAGATGATGACTAACTCAAGGTTTGTTTTGTAAACATTCACACAGTATTATATACACCGCCATCTAGCGGTACTAGATGAGCCTGTTAATAAAGTAGGTCTGCTGCTTTACAGCATTGACTGTGCGATATACAATGTTGTAGTGCATAAGTTATGGCAAAGATGTCACTACCATATTTAGATTGTAAAGGTGGAATGGGAATACACGTCCGATTTCGAGTAATTCCACAACTCGTCCCACATGCCTAGGGCCCATTTGGGACAAATTGCAGAAAATCAAAATTAATTTAAATTGTCCGCCGCCAAAAGTGGCCACTTTTGGCGGTAAAAATTCGTTCTCTTAATTCATCAAATTAAAAATAGCGAAAACTTGTACCAATAATACTACAAGTAATTTACTAGGGCATTCAGCTAAAAGATTTTTAAATTTGATATGATTTAGGACTTATAGAATTAATTGCTAGGTGGCGCTAGTGTGTGAACTCACCTCGCCTTAACACTAAAGAGAAATAACTCGGGTTAGGCTAGGCGCGCGTACCCGTGGCCATACCTGTAACTGTAACTACCGGACACGCAGTTGAGGATAACACCCCGAACCAGCCCCAACCCGGAAGCGCATGTCTCCATACAAACGGAAAAAGAAAACTGTGGCAATATTTGATAATTTTGGGAGTAAAATTAAGCATTTAATAAATTAATCTTATTATAATCTACGTACGTTCCTATACAGCTTGGTTAAAATACCAATGGTTTGAGAATTACAAGCCTTTTCAAATTTGTATGGAAATCTTGAGAGGCATATAATTCTCAAACATTTGATAATTTAACCAAACTGTATAGGAACGTACGTAGATTATAATGAGATAATTGATTGGATGCTTAATTTTGCCCTAAAATTATCAAATAAGTATTGCCACAATACGGTACTTGCCTACTGTTAAGATTATATAAAATTTGTTTCCAATCATACTAATTTCTATCTAAAAACACTATAAAGAACACTTTTAATTTGGTATCGATTCGTTAAGTGATCTTAAAGCTTCTTTAAAGTTCGGTGAATATGACCATTTTCTAAAGTATGAATATGTTTAACTATAATGATACTGTATTGTAGTCCGTTAAATTTATAGCAACTTTTGTTATGAAACCATAACCACAAACAAAATATTTCGTATAGCTACCAAACAAAGTTCTCACGCCACCCATACAAAATACAAGCTTGTGACGTCACAAATATGTAGGCATTTCAGCTGCGCGTTTTCACGTCTAAAAATTTACGTCTAAAAACATGTGTCTTTAAAACTTTTATAACTGAAAGAGTTTTTTGTTTAGAAATGTATTTCTGTCACTATTGTGTTTATTTTTGGCAGGTCTTTACATAGCAACATGAAAAAAATTTTAGTCAACATGCCCATTCCCTTTTTCCGTTTGTATGGAGACATGCGCTTCCAGGCGGCTCTTAACACTAAAGAGTAATCATTCGGTTTCTTCACGGAAGTTGGTAGCTGTGGTATGAGAGAGGAATACGGGACTTGACAACTAAGAGAAAGGCATTGGCATACCAGGCGCCGTGTGGTTCCCGGCAGAGTAGAATAGGACCACTCTAAGTCATCCCATGGATATCGTAAAAAGCGACTAAGGAAAAACAAGCTAAACAAAGCTTATAAACATCAAAGAGACCTCTCCAACCCGTCGCGCCAGCGTGGAGAGAATAGGCCAAATCCTCTGACTACTCAAGCTAATATAGGTATGGCTCTGGTAGTACAGAGAGGGTCGTGCTCCTGCAGTGGAGACTAGAAAGACCTGATGATGATACCAGCGCACATAAATTTGCTGTTTGTCGTTGATTCGCAGTCACTCAGTGCACTCACAGACAAGAAGAATATAATAGCCCTATCCCCGACACAAGCATCCCTCCTTACTTGACGTCTAGGGAAAACCCATTGGTATACTTACAAATGGCCTCAAAGATGAGCGAACAGATGCAGACAAGTTTGCTTTGTGTCCCCGATTTGCAGCCACTCACTGCACCCGCGATCAAGAAGAACATAATCAAAATCATGTTAGGTAGTTCTGTAATAAGGAACGCGTACAGGAAAATCGTTGCGGTTATAGGTTTTTTCTGAAACAAGAATAAACATTGAAATAAAACAGCGGCAGCCTGACATGATGACCCCTAGGTCACATAGGTTGTCCCCGTAATAGTAATACTGATACCAAGTAGTGTCGCTAGTACCATTTAATGGTACGAGCGACACTAACTATTACTCATTAGTACCATCAATGGTAGTGGGATGTTAATTTATTTGAGTCACAGTGGCGACACTCACTGTACATGACAGTTCGGGCACGTGTCCTTGAGTCGGGGCTGTAAGCGCTAGGGTTGACAACGCGAAGGTAGTTACTCACTACTTACTTCGTGCCTGCTGTGCAAGACATGTAAACACAACACAGACAGCCCTCGACTAAGCCAGTTCCGTGGCGGGCCGTTCAACGCCCCACGCGCTTCTCGCTGCCCCCGCCCGCACAGTCTGCACACGTCCAGACCCCCACATAATACAGCTGCAAGCATTTTTACGAGCACACATGTTTGCGCCGCTTCTTTTCGCGCAGTGTATATGTCGCCGTCTTCTGGCGACCCACCCCATTTCGAAGGCGGTTAAGATACATCCGCGTGGTCTATTAAATTTATCCGTTTAATAAGTATACTTACGAGGAAAATTCCCACTAAGAATGCTATGCTGGCTAGTAAACGTGCGATGTCTGCTATAATTATAATGGCGAACACGCCATTGGACGCCGCACCATGCTGGACACACTCTTCCTTGTGTATGTTTGCGGTACAGCTATCTTCATATTCATCCTTGTTACTGTGTTTTTCATCACTTGTTAAATCCATATAGACGTAAGAGTGACTAAAAAGAACACTCTGAAAAAAAAAGCAAAATAGATGTTCGAGTAAGCCGTAGGCCTGATGGAGAACATCATCATAATCAGGTCTTTTTAGTCTCCGCTGCAGGAGCACGATTTTCTTTGTACTACCTGAGCCATATATTAGCCAGAGCAGTCAGAGGATTTGGCCTTTACTCTCGAATTCAAAAATTCAAAATAATTTATTTGCTTAAATAGGGTTGGTATCATAATGTTGACATTGAATCGTGGGAGTACAAGCCTATTTAGCCGTTTTAAACAGCATGCAAATATACAATTGTCATGGATTTAGTTTTATCATACAAATAGCTATAGGTATATAAATAATTAATTTGATTAAAATTATAAAAAGAAATGTCACTACATATTATAGATTGACGGCTTGAAGAAGTCTTTTCTTTGATATAAGATAAGCTTTGTTTAACTTGTGTTTTCTAATGGAGAACATGATTTGTTTTTGGTTGTGCTATGGCAAGGTTTTCGAAAATAGGCACACCGTTGAAAGAACAGGTGAATTAATCTAAAAACTCTTGGTGAAACAAACGTTGCAAAGTCATTAATACCACCGCTTTCTTTATTATCGTCTGAGCTGCATGGGTCCACTTCTGGACATGGGTCTACAAAAGGGTTTCCATCATAGCGAGGGAAGGGTAGAAGTTTGTTGGACTGGGCAACGAGATAAAGGTATTTGAGATGCTTCTTACTGGGATGGAATGGGGACGAGAAAGGAGCAGCTCAGGAGGCCGAGCGCCCGGCTTCCTTGCATGATGCAACCACCGAGCACACAGTTCAGGATGATGAGGAACTTGTGGCGTGGCTGCGTGCGCCTGCGACACGGATGGTCCCGGGTTCGATCCCCGGTCAGGTCAAGATGGAAAATTATCTTTTTTAGATTTACCTGGGTCTTGGATGTTTATCTATATAAGTAACTATTATAAAATATAGTATCGTTGAGTTAGAATCCCATAACACAAGTCCCGAACTTACTTTGGGGCTAGCTCAATCTGTGTGCTAGCCCCAAAGTAAGCTAATTGGTGTCAATAACAAAGTCCTGTTTTAACGATTAAGGATCAGACCTTTTACTTTTATTTATATTGTTATTGTTACTTAAAATATAAAATAAGTGTGAGTTGTCATTAGATTCGTATTCATACATAAGTGTGAGTTGTCATTAGATTCGTATTCTTTCATATGTCATAGGCTATATACATAGCAAGGATCATTTTTTCCAGACTAACCAGTCAGGAAACAGGCGGACGTAAAATGCCAAAAACCGCAGCCGTATTTTTTTTCACTTGCATCTTGAAATCATTTCAAATGCTTAATTAAACTCGTCTGCCGCATGCCACAAGACAGGTGGGCCAGAACGGCTACTATGTGGATACCGGATGGCCGCATGGGACGAGGCAGACCAAGGAGGAGGTGGCGTGATGATTTGGACGCACATGATAAAGATTGGCGCACTGTAGCCCTTGACAGGAGCCTATAGAAGCAGAAAGGGGAGGCCTTTGCCCAGCAGTGGGACACACAAACAGGCTAAAAAATAATAATTAGAAAGTCTCATCTGCACAGACGCGTCTATTTGTCTAGTGACAATCATTAATAGTGAAGCATATGGGGTTTTTTATCCAAAGATTTATAGATGTGTCTTTTTATTTTACAAAAATATAAAAGGTTTCAATTGAATTGGACGTTACTCACCATTTACGTCTTTCTTTCTAAAAAGATGGTAGAAATGACTTTCTTATTTAGCTAAGTTTTCCAGTTATTGTAAATGCGTCCTATTTGCTTAGTATTATCTTTTGTTTGAAAGCCCGGATAAAGGCAATAAAAATACTGGGAGATGCGCCTTTTTTCACTGATGACGAATATATGCATAACTCAAATTTGGATGCGCCTCTTTTGCTTATGACGGCAGTACAATATTATTGTGTATAGCTATCACACTAAAGAGTTATTTTTAGCGTCTGCCGCCCAGAAAACGATATATACAGAGTCACTATTGAAAAAAGTGTTTATTTTGATGATTCTGAATTGCAGTGTTAGTTCCGCTAGAAATGTAGCTTAAAGTTTTTGAATAATATATCTATTTCTTACATAAGTTTCCATACTTGAAGACATGGGGACTCAGTTTGTTATAATATCTAAAAAAACAGGCTGGTTAACCCAAAACTTTGAAGAATCTCGGCTGCCGCTGAAGATGCCATTGGGGCAACGTTCAGATATAAGAGAAAGACTGAGAGAAAGATAGTAAGGGCATCCATATAGGTACATGCTTCTTTTAGCATCGACAATCGCCGTTTTTGCAACTGTAGCAATACATCGCGTTTAATGATTCTACGTTCCATCGCAGTATCAAAATTGTGCGTTTTAGAGGTTCTGTCAATAGAAGCGTTCAATTGCTGTATCGCAATTACTCTCCGCGCTTAAAAAAATGTTATTGAAAAGAGCAAGTTGTCCATGGGCAGCGGAGATCACTTACCATCAGGTGACCCGTTTAGACAGTGTTTCGCGGTTTCGCTGTTTCGTTCCGGAATGCTTCCGTTTCGCATTCGCGGCCGTGTGCTACAGGCGTAAAAAGCGGCTAATCGCCGATGTCATAGGTAGCTTGTCTGGTGAGTGCCTATTAGACTTTACGTAGAGTTTTAAAAAGAGAAGAAAATTACTTACAAATATAGATAATACTGCAATGATTATACACCCTACTTTCAGAGACAAACAAAAGCAACATTTTTTAACCTCAGGCAGTTTTTCGAAAATCATCGCAATTTAGGATTATATTTATATGTGGATACTTATTCTGCAACTTGTATGTTGAATCTATGACTGATGTCCAGTCAAAGGATTGCAGCTCTAATAATTTTAATTGTCTCCTTCCACAAACCTCTACAGCTGGTGCTATCAGCTGGTGTTTGAACTCAAACAAGTTTCCCAGAAATTAATCAAAAAATGATACAAAATGGAAGGAAATAACGTTCTTTCAAACTGCTTATGATATTATGTCAAACTTGAGATCTATCAGATTGTCATGTGTCAAGTTTTAATTTTAAATCTCAAAATAAAAATAGTGTTCAGTCCTTCGAGCAACACGGCCTCCGTACCGGACGGAGGGAGTGGGCAAAGCGACAATTTACTATGACAATTTTTCTGGCGTTTTTTGCGGGGGGAAATGTGCACACAAGTTTAGTTCCGCACACCTACATACAAAACTTAAACTGTCACTTGATAGTAATTATGACATTGTCACGTTCAGTCCCATGTCAGTCCACTGACAAGATTTCTTTTTATATTCTTATAAGTCTGTGGGTCAGTCAAATCACAGAGTACTTTTATACATGAGTCTAATCCGTCTAATCCAGGAAGATGCTTTACAACCACAGACATGAAAAATTTATGATATCTGTGTTTACAACCTGATAAATCTGGAAACCCATCTCGAGGGCTTCTTTGCCCTAATACTGCAATAACCCCACAACTAACCCCAACTTCAGTATCATCAATACCATTCCACCTACAGCACTCTCTTCGAAATCCATTCCTCATACTTTATAAATAGAAAGGAATTCAAGAATGTAAATCATATAAGCCTTAGTAAATAACCTGAAATATTTTTGGAATCAGTTGATTTAGAGAACTACTGATTACCGCCTTAAACGGCCGTTTTTGGCGGTAATCAGTAATTCTCCTAATCACTCAGTGTCAGTACAAATAAACAATAAAATAATTGTATAATTATTTTATTTGTATTACTTACGCAATAATTTATATTTTGCATTTAAAATAGAAGTATTTCAAATAAATCGCATCTCTGGTCATAAAACACAAAGGCCATATTAAGCATCGTAGTGGGCGTAAAGGTGAAAAGCGGAATTAAAATAGTGATGTCTTGCTTGCTTTGTATCGCCTATTAATGTGATTCCATCGATTTTCGTCCAATCCCTGAACACATTTTTATAAAAATACAATGTGAATGTCATTAGTCGTGTTTATGTCGCGGCATTTAGGGATGCAGACCACAAGATTCGAAGATCATAAAGATTCAGAGATCCAAAATGGCTGACACTAATGATAATTCGGATTGTTTTGGTATATTTGAAATATTTTGCGATGCACTCATAAAGTGTGTTTTGAGTTCTTTAGATTGCTATCTGCATCACCTTTTGACAATATTCTTAATTTTTTCCTATTCCCGCGGTCACTTTTTGCGCGACATCCTACGACATTTTTTCTTTCCTTCCCGACTAGCACGGAAGGATTTTACGAAAAAAGTGACACCCATATTGATTTCTAACTAAAACTGGTATCAATCATATCTGATCTCTGACTTAACTATACATTTTTGAGTTGTTTGTGTCTAAAGGCTTAAGGCTGTGTCTACCCCGTAAAGGATAAAGATATGACAAATGTGAATATTGTGTGTGCGTAAATGTTCTGATACACTGTGCTAACAGCACTTCGCTGTACAGACGAGGAGCACTTTGCTAATTAGACAAGCAGCACTATGGAGATGGAGACCATGGAGATATATACTACTACTTATGACCAGTTGGTCATTAGTAGTACATATCTCCGACACAGACAGCTTGCAATTAGTTGATTGCAGAAACAAGAGGCATTTTAAGAAGAAGAAGTCAGAAGAAACTGTAGCTGTCGCCATTGGTGGCTTTAGCTAGGCGCGAGTGCGAGCAATAGTGACATATAAATTTTAGTGTGCTCCACGCGTACTGCTTAGTCAGTCGACGTCAAGGCGTAATGTTTGTTTGTTTTGTTTTTCGTATGTGTAAGTGGCCAACACTGATGTCAGTTTTTTTAAGCTGCTTAAGAGGGTATACTAGCAGAGCGTTTTCCATACAAATGTATGTCTCTATTTTCTCACTGAAAACTGATTCTAGAGCCACAATTCTTTTTTCATAAAATCTAGTACTAAAATAGGAATGCCCCAATTTTATTTTTTTCCAAAAAAACTGTTTTTGTATAATTTTTTTTCTTTTAAACAGGCTTTTAGAAAAAAATAAAACATAGGAACATACCTATTTTAGTAATAGATTGTACCTATGTAAAAAGAATTGTGGCTCTAGAATCAGTTTTTAGCGAGAAAATAGAGAAATACATTTGTATGGAAACCATATTGAAAAAATACTGCTAGTATACGCTCTTAAAGGCACCTGACAAAGCTTAACGACTGCCATCCATGATGACAGCCGGGACCAACGGTTTTACGTGTCATACGAAGTACGGAGGAGTTCGAGATATTTTTTTAGCCATTTGCGGTCACCCATCCAAGTTGGGATTGCGCCTGTAGTTGCTTTACCTACGAAAGCGCTAATTATGCTCACGCCCACTAGGCCATCGGGCTGATAATGACCGACAGGATATTGTGATCGACTTCTTTATTTCATCATTTAAGAAATATTACTGTAAAAAAACCGGCCAAGTGTGAGTCAAACTCGCGCAATGAGGGTTCCGTACAATATGCTTCGTGTACACACACACAATGTGCAAAAATATTTTATTTAACTGACTAGCGCTATCTAGTGGTGTTTTAGTGAACTATTTCCCTAGATGAACTTATTATAGTGAGTTTACCACTTAATTTTCAAGTGATAGAATTCTTATTATTTTTCCTGTAATCTTCAAGGAATGAACTACATTTCGTATTTTTTTCAAAATTTTCGGCCCCGTAGTTTCGGAGATCAGGGGGGAATGGTCAATTTTTGCCTTCTTTCGTGAATAAAATCAAAAGTATTGATGCAAATGACCCTTATTTCAAAAAAATCTTTATTTACGTCGCACATCCGTGTTTGGGTCATAGGATTACACCATTTTACCAAATTTCACCTAATTTGGTTCGGTAGATTCGGAGAAAATCGGCTGTGACAGACGGACGGACGGACAGACAGACGCACGAGTGATCCTATAAGGGTTCCGTTTTTCAATTTTTGTACGCAAACCTAAAAAAGCAAGCTGGCATTACGGGACGCATAGATTAAAAAAAATTTTTCGTCGCGGGATGCAACCGTCGCTATGTCAAATTGTCCTGTCAGTGCTGACAGCTGCAGTTTTTTCAGTCAAATGATATATATAACGGCCGCAGGGCAGCTAACGGCGAGCTGTTAGTAAGTAATGACATGGACCCGAGTGCTCCAGGGAGTCAGTCAGAGCACTCATCCCCGACATATCTTCATCGATCGGGGTGGAAACCCAAGAGGGCTCGCAGGACTCTCGCGCCTGGCTTGCGTTAGTTGGCTGTCCAGAGAGGAGTCGTTAGAGCTGTTGCTCCAGGGGTGGAAGTGTTAAATGGCATGACGCCGCGAGTAAGTTTAGAGCAAGCGCAGCACACCTCTCAACACCCCTGAGTCGCGCACACCGGCGTTGCCCCTTTTGCCGGTAGTAATCTTCGGCTAGTTTAAGGGCCCTATCTAGTGGGCGGCAAGCCACCACCTGGCAATTTTAGTCAATTATCATGATACATAATAAACAATAACCCAGTATAAGTTTTAAAATTTCAATCCAAATCCCTTTACTTACTCTTTTTTAAATACAATAGATCCCCTATCCCCAATATCTATTGCATATGCTTGTGCATAACACACATTGCTATTTCCAGGAACTGGTTCTGGCTGGAGACCTAACTTCTCCAAAGAGGCTCTACGTATTGGATCTTTATCTCCACGCAAGGTTTTCAAAGGACAGTCAACTCACTTCTTTATCCTTATTTTTTAATTTAAAGATTAATTAATTATTATATAATTTAAAGAATTGCAAATAAAACAACAACTTTTGGTGTCTATGTATTTAATGTTTAATATAGGTAGGTACCACACATATAGTTATTTACGATAGATATTAACACTGAATTATGGTTACTAGACTTTAAATTATAAAGGTACTAAATTAGCAAGCAATAAGTAGTAAGAATAGTATTCATAAGGGATAAATCTATTGGCAATATAACAAAACCAACCTATGTCCTTAACAATTCAAACAAACAAGAAATTTCATTATTTTTCTAATAAGAACTATAGATAAAACATAATTATAATTAGGCCATTGAAACTACAACATTGCTGTCATCATTAGGTGAATTCCAACAATGACAGCTTGAACTTACCTAACTTACACTAAAAAGATGTACTGCATAGTCGCATCAGCTTTGCCTATGACCATCCCTCCCACCACCGCAGACCGCGACCCGCGCTCGCCTAGTTACTGGCTATAGCTCCATCGCTTTGTCATCGGCAAAGTTGACGCGACGTAACTATTACATTGTTAATATTAAATATTTTAATATGATTACTATTTTGCTCTAAACAACGCCAGCCTGGTTGATTTACACATTTGTAAAATGTAAAGAAAATTATTAAAAAATATATGAACATATTTCAGCCGCAAGCAGTAAGCTGGACGTAGCTAGGCCTCTGCCAAGGATTCCAAAAGCACAGGTTGGAACCGCCTGCATCCAGCGTTTTCTGCTGCGGCCAAACTTCGATGGTTCAAGGGTGGATGGTACAGTTTTTTAGAATTATTTTTAAATTTACTTATTAAATACGATTATTTGGCAAAAAATAAAGATCTAAACATTTGAGTGAAACAACAAATATGTATATGTGATTTCAGGTCGAATTTTTTTTGCTGGTGAATACCTTTTTTCAAATAAAATGTTTAATAGTAAGTCTATCTTTATTCTTTTCTGTTATTTATTTATACATAAAAAAACTGCTTTTTTAGATTGACAACATTTGGATAGATTCTTTTCAATGAAGGAGATTTAAATGCTATTGTGAAATGGAATATTCACATTAAATATCTTGTTTTTTAACGGAGTAACACTAATAATATAGCTATAAAATAGTATAATTATTAACTGCTTACATTTTCTTTTTGTTTGATTTTATTTTTTCCTTATTTTATTATAAAAAATTGTTTAGACGTAAACTTTTACTTATTTCGTATACCTACTTAGAACTACATCCTTTTCATTTCATTCATTCACTATCATTTTTTTTATTAAGAAATTAATACAAGGATGGAAAATAAGTAATAATTATTTGTTTAAACATGTGAACAAAAGGTGTTACAATTGTTATTTAATCCGACATGTTTGACCAAAATGATACAAATAGTCTAAAGTAACGCAGTATCTAAACTTATTTTTATATATTGTCCTATAAATTAACAAAAATACATGCAATAATTAGTTTTAAACAGTTACAAATTAGGGACTCAAATAAAAATAATTAACAATTCAATGTTTGAGGACTACATAAATTCACAATTCTTACCAATTTTTAATAATTACATTAAGTATATATTAATAATTATTATATTTACTTTTACTATAATCAATTTTCTTTACTATTTGTGCGCTTTTCCTTAGTTAACCCTTAATACGGGGAGCTGTAAGTATAAATAATATTGCCTAGTTTACACGGACAGAGCTAATTACTAAATACAAGAACTAAGAACTGTTAAGCTTAAATGAACTTCTTCTTTGCAATGAAGCTAGCTTGTAAAGAATTCTACTTTACGCAAATGTGTAAATCCTAAAATTAAGTATACAATTATGGATATTATAATTCAGGAAAAACCATGAATTTCACAATGACAATTGGGAAAACGTAACGAGCGTTGATATGTAGTAGATTGTTCTGGGTGAGAAATGATAAATTCGTAAGAGTAAAGGTGCAATTTTTGACCGGGTTATTGCTCATAAACGATATATTGATGTTTGGGAAAATCACAAAGTCTCCCTTTCAAAAATAAATGTAGTAGTAAGCGAACGTTATAATTACGTGCTTTTATTTTATTCCAGGTGTTTCCATCAAAAGATTTTGTAGTTAAGGCGCATTGTAAAACCTACTTACTATAAAAGATAGTAATATCTGAATATACTCTGAGTCTTCACTCATTTCAGTCTACCTTCGGTAATGTGATTCGTTGTGAGCTTTGATTTAAAAATCAGAAGGTATGCTGGTTGAGTACAGCGAGCAGTGGTTGACGTTCCGAGGGAAATAATAATAAAATTAGTCTGCTATTGGCAGATAAAATTAGGAGCATTTAAAAAAAAAAACTTAGAACCTCCTCTTGTTTGAAGTCGGTTAAAAATGTTGAGTGTCCCAGCTAAATGTGCGTTGTTGTTACGTTAGTCTGCTCCGTGTAAAGTAGGCGCAGTCTTAAATACGTTACTTAAGAATTAAAGTAAAACTACCTAAATGTACGATGATTCGAGTAAAATTTCAAATATAAAATAACTTTTTAATGTTATTTTAAAAAATGCAGTCGTTACCACATTATCAATTGTGTTGACGTCGGCTACTACGTTCAAAGGTTAAATGTTTTTCAAATGTTGATTCTAAATTTCTATCTCTACAATAATTCGTAGTCTCTACCTGCACAAACAGCTTATAATAAGTCTGTTTGAAATTTTATTTCTCTTCTACCTACAGCACCAGCCCAATAAAAAATTAAATAAAAAATATATTCCCACGTTTTTAAAAAAGTGGATTTTATTAATGTTATTTCCTAAACGATCTCGGACAAAGGTCGGGTCGAGTCGCGACTGTTATTGCCATGCCAAGCTTTGAGAGGTCTGGTGAAAACAGTGAAACTAGTCACAATTAAACTAAACCTCCTCATTTTTTGAAGTCGTATAAAAACTATTTTTTAAGTCACAGGTTAACTTAACATAACTATATTTCCAACGGCCGCGCCGGTGAGCATGGCAGCTTGCAACATTAGGTTTCGCAACGGTTCACAACGGGCTGGCTTTTATAGTAGCTGACTGATGTTGGCGGCCGGGTTGGTCCTAGCTCGTTGTGACCTATCGAAATTTGCCCTTTCCTTTGCAGACGATAATCAATCAGATCATATCTGACGTAATATTGTCACGCACTAAAGCTATGTGTTTAAAGTCTTACTTATTTTTAAATATATTTAGAACGTTTTATAAAAGAAGTTTTTTTTTAGTTTTTAAATGAAATATATTTTTTAAATAACAAATGACACATAATAAACTTAAGTCGGAATAATACAATTTAAAGCTTGAATTTTCTATTGCATTAAATATAGAACTGACTTTTTAAATAAAATAAAAAATATACATGCTATGATATAATGAGTGAATACTATGCTTTCTATAATTAAAATGACATGGTAACTTTGCCCATCTACAAGAGCCTAACATATAATATTCTATACAAACATGACTACTTGCTACAAAGCTAACCTTACTTCGCTCGATAACTCCGCGACCCTATGACAGTCAAGGTTTCTAAATGTAAACAGAGTATATGGCCACGTTGGCTACTCAAGGAAAGTTTAGGGGTAGGCAACCGGCTGTAAAATTTTGTGTGCAAAATGCTCAAACAGTACTGTTAAGGCTCGTACATGCGCTAATGACCTTCAGGATATGGGCCGAGTTTGGAACCTTAGTTCCCCGTCAGGAAGTCAGCGGTCGACTGCTGCCCGTCGCCCGCGCGCATTCAAAATATTAAATAACATAAATTCAATATTAAAACGTATATCTGTAGACCAAAAATTCCTCTGGAGAGTTTGTAAGTTGATTGGTATTGTATTGAACATAAAAATTGCGTGACTCTAAGACAAAGACTTACGTAGTTAATGAATATTTGCAATAAAAATCGATGAACGCGGTACTTTCTTTTCTAAAAAACTATGAACTTTAGAAAAAAGTCCTCCTCAGCAAGTAAAGATTAAAAACTATTCTAAAATATATATTTTTCGGGTGCTCTATGATTGACCATTTTTTTTTATTAATTATTGAATTAGGCATTTGTCTCCCATCTCTCCTGATGGTAAGAGGTTATAGAGGTTAAACATAGTCGAAATGGCCAAGGAGCACCCTTAACGATTAAACCTGAAATACGATGGGATCGGGAAGAGAGGGGGTAATTCATGACTACTGTCACAAAACAATCAAACGTTTGTGCAAAGCTAATCTAAGTAGAATTATTTGAGACCATTTAACAAAGTTTACACTTAATTTTACTTTGACTGTGAATCAAAGAATTAAATATTATAATAATGTGCGTGTGAGTTTTTTATATACTAATTTCCTAAGATAAATTACCTAAATAGGTTGCAGTGTTGAAGCAGAAACTATAATATTCCCCATAAAGAGGTTACTTAGCTAATCAAATGGAACAACTCTTCATATGGAACTCATTTATTTCTGCATTTACTAACGTTAAAAGAACATTTTTATATAAAGTTTGTTTAAAGTTAACAGCCGTGAATCTATTTTCTGTATATATTTAAATGTAAATTTTATTAATGACAAATATTTTATTTAAACAATAAATGTAGAGATCCAAAACTATGTGTGGGGTTTTGAAATTTGAAGAAAATATAGTCTATAGCGACCAAAACAAAATGACTATTACAGCGTAAAAGCTTCTGTCCATAGAAGTATGAATAAGACGAAAAAAAATTTTTTAGTCTATGCTTCTGTCAATGTAATATATGAAATCAAAGCTAAGGCAACAGAAACAAAATTGCCACGAACCACAGTAAACGTACTAAACGGTTATATAAGTACTTATAGTATTCTTAAAATGTACTTTCAACATCTCACTAAGCGTCTTTCACGTTTGGTGCGTTAAATAAAGCTTACTTATTTTAACACAATAAATCAACACAGTTAATCTATTAATTCATATCCGTTTACAACAACAAATATGCACACTTTTCACATTTACTCAGAACTAGATTTAAACTTGTTTATTAAATGTTTATTAGATGCAATAACGGAAAAAAACGCGTTTAATCATTTATTTAGAAATCAAAATAATCGTATTATACAAATAAATTGTCTTAATTACACTGCGTTAGCCAAAATTTACTATAAAAGAAATATTAATACGATTCAATACATCATAAGGGAGAATGAATAAAATCTTAAAGGTCTTAAAGAGATGTACGTAAATCAATTAATATCGGACTTGGACTGACAGCTTGAAGTTCAAACGGATTTTCAATGCAGAATCATCAAATAACCCTGTCTCGAAAACCACACCTTGGTTGACTTATATGTAGTTTTTTTGGGATATTTTTTTAAATATATAGTAATGACTATATGACCAACTTACTGTCAAAGCTATGATAATGGTGATTGGACGTTTACTGTGATTAGGACATTCATCAAAATACTAACTATAGTATTCGTGGACACATGGGACTATTACTCCAACAAATTACCGTGCAAACAATTGTGATGTATATTTCAATAATACCAGATCTTGCAAATGTATAGTAGTATTTCTGGTAGTACAGAGAGGGTCATAATGAAGATCTTTAGATTAAGACCTGACATTGACGTACGCGAATATTCTCTTACAAATTTTATAAGGAGTTTGTGGTGGGAAGTCAAGGAGTGCAGTTGGGGTTTGCCTTAGACGATTTTGCAAATTGATTTTAGTGGACTTTATAATATGAAATTGGTGTAGTTGGGTGTTATAAATGCTCGTGCTCATGAACAACTTGTGAAATAGTTAAAGCCATCTTTGATGCTACTTCTTAAAACTTTACCGTACGACACCGATACTTAGTATCTCAATTTACTGGACATTGGCAGAATCACTGTAATTTCGGTGGAAGCCATATTATAAAACAGAAATTTTATAAAACGCTCGAGTCAACTTTGCCGATGGCATCCCCTTCTGCCATGCAGGTCGTGATCTACGCTCGCCTCGTAAGCGTTCGCTTCATCAATCGATGGAGTTGTCATGGGCAAAGTTGACTCGACCATGTTGAAAGTTTTGTTGTTAATTTCAAAGACTTTTATTGCACACTGTTGAGTCAAGCCGGAAATCCGTAAGAAAAGGGGAAAAGGCAAATATAACAACTGACTTAGCCAAGGAATAGTTTTTGGCTAAGCGAAATACGACTGAAAGTAAACAGCTGTACTATAAAAAAAAAAACCGGCCAAGTGTGAGTCAAACTCGCGCAATGAGGGTTCCGTACAATATGCTTCGTGAACACACACACAATGTGCAAAAAATGTTTTATTCAATTGACTAGCGCCATCTAGTGGTGTTTTAGTGAACTATTTCCCTAGATGAACTTATTATTGTGAGTTTATCACTTAATTTTCAAGTGATAGAATTCTTATTATTTTTCCTGTAATCTTCAAGGAATGAACTATATTCTGTAATTTTTTCAAAATTTTCGGCCCAGTAGTTTCGGAGATCAGGGGGGGGGGAATGGTCAATTTTTGCCTTCTTTCGTGAATAAAATCAAAAGTATTGATTTTACCCGAACAAAAAAAAATATTTTTGAGATCCTCATAATGAGCCCTTTCATTTGATATATGACACAGTAAGGTTTGCAAAACTTTTTTTTTTAATTTTGTAATTGGGCCCCTCAAAATGACCCTTATTTCAAAAAAATCTTTATTTACTTTGCACATCCGTGTTTGGGTCATAGGATTACACTATCTTACCAAATTTCATCTAATTTGGTTCAGTAGATTCGGAGAAAATCGGCTGTGACAGACGGACGGACGGACAGACAGACGCTCGAGTGATCCTATAAGGGTTCCGTTTTTCAACTTTTGTACGGAACCCTAAAAATACAATATAATAAAAAAAAATTAGATTTTGTTTTTATTTGTTTGAAAAATTGCGAAATACTTTTTGTGTGTTTGTTGGACAATCAATTTACCGTTATTTTAAGTATGCAAAAAATATTCGTAACCATTTAATCAAGTTTCTATATTTAGATTTACTACAACTGTAAATTTAAGAATCAATCAATCAATCAATACTTTATTTGCATCCTTAATGTACATACATAGGTCGTCTTACAATAGTGCAGAATCAATTAAGGACCCTGCCGGGCGCAGCAATCGAAGAGGGGCTGACTTGTCTAATTTAGTATATTTTTATTTATAATCATTTCTGAAAAGGTTATTTAAATTATATATTTAGAGTATTTTAAAACAGTAGGTATTTTTTATACAAATGTCAATTAATTTAAGTAAATTTCGTATAGGTACATAATTAATATTGAAAGGATTTAATTTAATTTAGAGAATATTTGGTCATAAATAGGTAAAATATTAATAAATTTGTTGTCATTTATATTGTTATTTATTTATAATACATTGAATTGGACTATGTCAAATTATTATTAATTATTCTTTTAAAAGTCATGTTTTAAGATTATTTTTATCTTCCAGATATTCTGTAATTGTGTAATAACATCGTTTAGTCAGTATGTCTTTGATTTGTTTTACGAAACATTTATCATTTTTTATACCTTTAATAGTTTCAGGAAGTTTGTTGAAGATTTTAACTGACATTGCCAGAGGGCTATCCGAGTAAAGTTTAAGGCGGGATGTTGGGATCTGTAATTTATTGTGATATCTCAATGTACGATTCCCTGTAGTCTCTCCTCTTTTTTGGAAAAGGTTTGGATTTTTCCGGACGAATTTACATGTTTCCAAAATATAGATGCTTGGTAGAGTTAGGATTTTATATTTTATAAAATAGGGTTTACAGCTGTCTGTATTTTGGATATTGGCTATTATTCGAATGAGTCGTTTTTGAAGAGTGAATGCCCTGCCTCAGTCGGTGCTATTGCCCCATAGTATTGTACCGTAGCTCAGACATGAGTGTGCATAAGCATGATAAGTGACAATCGCAGTCTCAGTGTCAGTTGCCTTTTTAATCTGTCTCAGCGCATAGGCAAATTTGGAGAGTTTTGCACATACTTTCCGGACGTGGGATTTCCACTTGATATGGCTGTCTATATCAACACCCAGCAAGGTGAACGCATTCACTACTTCCAACTCAGATCCATTAAAACTTAAATTTATATCTAATGTTTTTTTTTGGTAGGGGTGAAAAATCATAAGTTTCGTTTTAGAATAATTTATTTCTAGATTGTGATAATTTAGCCAGTCGGATACTTTTGTCAGGGTTTTATTAAGGCGTTCATGTATGTTTTCATTAGTCTGTGCAGAAATAAGAATTGAAATGTCGTCGGCAAAGAGGACGCAATGTTCATTGATTATTTTGGGGAGGTCGTTAATATATATAAGGAATAGAAGGCACCCGATAACACTGCCCTGTGGAATGGAGGCGTTTATTATTTTAGGGTTGGATTTGATTTTTTCCATTGTATTTGTCTTAAAATTTAAATATTCTATTTCTACAAGCTGTTTTCTATTGCTAAGGTATGATGTAAACCATTTGTGAGCGGTACCTCTTATACCAGCTCTGTATAATTTGTCTAGGAGAATGTCGTACCGGACTCTATCATAAGCTTTTGTTAGGTCCAGTAGCATCCCTATGCCATATTTGCCTTTGTTTAATGTGTTTAATATTTCCTGGACGTATTTATAGATAGCCAATGTGGTAGAACGGTTTTTACGAAATCCATTCTGGCATTCGTCTAACACTTTAACTTAATAATATGTCCGTGTTTGTGTTCAAAAGGTATTCGTTTTCGATGTACAATATAAGATTGACTATATACTTAGGTTGCGGATGATGAAGCAGAAATTATATATATTTTTAGGGTTCCGTACAAAAGTTGAAAAACGGAACCCTTATAGGATCACTCGAGCGTCTGTCTGTCCGTCCGTCCGTCTGTCACAGCTGATTTTCTCCGAATCTACTGAACCAAATTAGATTAAATTTGGTAAGATAGTGTAATCCTATGACCCAAACACGGATGTGCAAAGTAAATAAAGATTTTTTTGAAATAAGGGTCATTTTGGGGGGCCCAATTACAAAATTTTAAAAAAAAGTTTTGCAAACCTTACTGTGTCATATATCAAATGAAAGGGCTCATTATGAGGATCTCAAAAATATTTTTTTTTGTTCGGGTAAAATCAATACTTTTGATTTTATTCACGAAAGAAGGCAAAAATTGACCATTCCCCCCCCCCCCTGATCTCCGAAACTACTGGGCCGAAAATTTTGAAAAAATTACAAAATGTAGTTTATTCTCTGAAGATTACAGGAAAAATAATAAGAATTCTATCACTTGAAAATTAAGTGGTAAACTCACAATAATAAGTTCATCTAGGGAAATAGTTCACTAAAACACCACTAGATGGCGCTAGTCAATTGAATAAAACATTTTTTGCACATTGTGTGTGTGTTCACGAAGCATATTGTACGGAACCCTCATTGCGCGAGTTTGACTCACACTTGGCCGGTTTTTTTTATTTATAAATACCTATGTAGTCTGTTGATCTTTGAAAATGGTTGATGTATTAGTTTTTTATAAGAAAACATACTCATCTTCAAAAAGTTATAATTTCTAGTAGGTAAAATCTTCTTTTAATGTAATATGTAATCAAAAAGAGCTAAAGAAAACAAACGAAATTGCCATAAACCACAGTGAACGTAATGAACGGTGTAATACAGCTGATTTTGAACATATGAGCTATATTGAAATCTTGGAATCAGAATCCCTATTGGCATACAGAACAATAAGAAAAAAATATATAAAACGAAAAATAATTTTAGACCTCCCATACAAAGTCACCGACCGGCCAATTTCTATGGAATGTCAAATTTTATTTTTATGTTTTCACCATTTTTTCTTACTTTTCTGTATTCCATTAGGGATTCTTATTCTGAGATTTTAACTTATAGGTTTAAAATCAGCTGTATTATGTAATAATACTATACTTAAATATTTTGATATGTCCTATCGCATCTTTTGCGCTTGGTGTTTTTAACTAAGCATACCTATATGTATTTTAACGCATAATAAGGCTCGCGAGTGAGTACATGCTGGATTAAATTATATTAGGTCCTTACATATGAAATTGGCTTTTTATATATAGAATTTCGAACAAATTCCTTTTTTATACCAACGTTTTTAATATTATTTTTGATTTGATAATTCAACAAAAGTGCAATTTTGAATGTAGTTACGTACAACAGTTAGGCTTATTTAGATATTATCAAATTAACGAAAAGTTAGAAAAATAATAGAAAAACGGCTACATTTTTGATTAAAACGGACAAACCTGAAACGAGTTCTCTCCACGAGCATTTTCCAATAATTAAATTCACAAAAACAAATAAAATTATGGATGCAGAATGTTTATAATCTAGACAACTTACAAGAAATAAAAAAAATAGTGCTTACTTGAAAATTATTGTCATTAGGAACAAAATGGCAAGCAAGAAAAAAGCGCCAATTTATAGGTAAGGACCCAATATCTTCAATCTACTAAAATTACTTAAAAATAATGGCAGTGAAGCTTGGACCTTACATTATAGTACAAGTGTAAATCTGTAACCTGGCTTGAATAAAATAAAATGTTTTTCTCGCGCTATAAAAATATGTATGTCTGTCTGTTTCATTGTCGCTTCCTGTAGCTCAAGTGGGTTGACTGCTTTTGAAGTGTGTGGTCCTATTATTAAATTATATCAAATTAGTATTTTCCTTCATATTGTCATAGTCTGTGAAAAAAAGCAGTATGGCGGATGTAAACTGTCAAGAACGCCTGTCGGGTTATTATTTTTTTTAAATAAAAATTTAATTAATTCCTGTAATTGTTTTGAGTTTAATTTTTCATTTTGCCATATTCTCGTATGACTACTGATCATACTGAAAAACTGTCTCCAAGGAAAATAGGTCGAAATGTAAAAAAATGGGCAACCCTTTTTGTTATATTTCGACCCATGTTCTTTGGGTAAAGTTGTTTGTATGGGTAGTATCGAGAATATCACAAAAGTTTACACTTTGTACTCACCTATAAATTTTCATATTTACAACTAAGCTAATATTTGTTTACAACAACAAATACATTCATACTATCTCCATTTGCTCAGAACGTTTTATAAATACATAAATATACTTATTAAAATTACAATATTATAGTTTACCTAAATAATGCGGGGGTTGTGTGGGCTCAACACAACGTTACACCGCGCGGCATAATCCAGGAGTTGAAATTTTTTTAAAACAACTTATAATTTTAAAAATTTTTGATCTACTTGCCTTCAAATGTTGGCATGAAAATAAGGTGTTACATCGAAAAGAATAAATTAATAATAACCACGTTTTTATTTTATTTTATTTTGCTGTCAGCATGCATAATCAATAATAATTTTAATTTTTTAAAACTCTGTCATCTCTCGGATTAGGTTATCACGTACACTATACGTGTATAGTTATACGTCCGCCAAATTTTTTTATTTACATATTTACAAGTACAGAAATCGTGGGTTTTAATGATGAAGATTGTAATATACATACTAAACTTAAATTCTATATTTTTTGGCAGTGATAAAATACACTTAAGGCGCTGTTTAAAGCAATACTAGCGCCCCCCTAGAATTAAAACACCTAACATGTACATAACTAGTATATTACTTGAAGTCAAAATACTACAAGTAATATACTAGTGCATTACTTACATGTTTGATATTATTAATTACTATTTTGCGCCAGTGTTGCTCAGCGTCTTTAGTGCAACTTTTTTTTTCTTTTTTTTTGCTTTTTGTTTTGCTTTTTTGTTTGTATTTTTTAACTTTTTTTTCCTTTTTTTTTTGCATTTTGTTTGTATTTTTCACACCACTTAATAAGAGTCATTACGTTCATTTGACGTTTACTGTGATTAGGGCATTAATCAAAATATTTATAAAGTAGGTAGAATTCGCGGACACTTGAAGCTTTATTAGGCAAACAAATAAGTGGTCAGTTAGGAGTTAGATTGATCAGTTATAAATATAACCGATACGCCATTTAAATATTATTCAATTAATAACAACCGTGATCTGTGACGTAAATCTTTTTCTTTTGCTTTAGGTTAGTAGCTTTAAAGAAAAAGTATCGGTGTATGGTACAGTTTTATCAAGTAGCAAACAAAGATGGCTTAAGTAATTGCCTCGTGAGAGCTTCTGGTGGATGTACGAGTATATCTTAGTTCATCATCAGGTCTTTTTTAGTCTCCACTGCAGAAGCACGACCCTCTCTGACTATCCTAACCATTTATTAGCCAGAACAGTCAGAGGATTTAGCCTACACTCTCTACGCTGGCCAGACGGCTTGGAGAGGTATCTTGATGTTTATAAGCTTTGTTTAGCTTGTGTTTCCTAAGTCGCCTTTTACGACATCCACGGGAAGACTTGGAGTGGTCCTATTCTACTCTGCCGGGAACCACACGGTAGTTAGTCACACATTTAGTTATTATTGAATAATGTTTAGCACATGTTATTTCTGAAAAACATACATATCAAAGCTTTGGATAGCAATCTATGATCCTTTTATATCCAGGGTAGTATGATTCGTCAGGGGCAGTAATCTGCGTCTCTGGTAGGAAAAATAAGGCTGGTTTTGCTGCCTGGATGATAATGGATGCTATTTTGGTTTGAATACAAGCATCTGATAGTGCAAAGGTCTATCAAAATGATCTGATGTAAAATGATTAGCCATTGTAGATATTTTTCTATTATTATTAAAGGAAAAGCGAGAGAGAAAGGCATAGCAAGCAGTTTGGCCGATAGTCTTTTATTCAAGGAAGGGGCTACGGAAACCTTGAGGTTGTTAGCGTAAAGTGAGTTGCTAGCATGAGGGTCAAAAGAGCCCCGACCTGATACAAGAATGACGAGTCCATCCCAGTTTCCCACTCTGACACGATAGCCACTAAGTTTAAACAGTGGTGGCGGGACAGCATTTTAGTTGGAAAGCCCAGAACTGGGTTAGAATTATCTCTGGGCGGCCAGCGAACTACCGTTTCATTGGGTTTCTTTGATCCTCAAGCCATTTCGTCACGCCGTGACCCAACAGATGGTACCTAGAAAGGATCCAAGGCTATCGGCACAAAGAGAGACTGAAGAAAAAGGGGGGGAAAGGAATGAGCTACCGGATCTCATCACTCACCCTTCGAAACGCGGACACCGCCACTTCTCGATGGTATTCTGTGAGAGCGTGGTACTTCCCCGGTCGAGTCAGCTCAATTGTGAGCTGCTATCATAGATAGCAGCTAGACTCTACCACTATTAAAAATATGTTTATCAGCTGTCTGCAGCAGCACCAGCTGGAAGTAACTCAATTGAAGTGTACCTAAAGAATGAAAATAAATGGCTTGTTTATTTTGACTATTAAGTATTTTTGCGCAGCAGTGGGACCTAAATAGCTAGTAAAAAAAAGTATTTTTGTATGGATATAGAGTTCCGCATACCTATAAACAAGACATACAAGTACTTATAATATGCAAATTATTCAAATTACTTATAATATTCAATCATGCAACAAATCATAACCAATTCTCAAATAGATACTATATCATAGCCAACACAAACATACGCAAGACTAATCTTGAACCTATGAGCGATATTAAAATCGCGCCATCAGAATCCCTAATGGAATACAGAACTGTAAGAAAAAAGGTGAAAATCCAAAATAAATTCATACTCTCACAGAAAATTGCCCAGCTGATGGTGACTTAGTATGGGAGGTTTAAAATTTGTTTCGTTTTATCCCGTTTTTTTCTTGCAATTCTGTATTCCATTAAGGATTCTGATTCTGAGATTTCAACATAGCTCATAGGTTCAAAATTAGCCTGTATCATCATAGCCTATACTTATTTAACTAATCAATTCATTTGTGCGTGCAGCGTGTGACAGCGAGCTCCCTATCAACCCAGTATGCACAACTAGTTGTAAATTATGAAAAACAAAGAAAATTCATAGATATTATTACAATTCAACAAACGCTAACATTACATCAAAGTTTGGTTCGAAGATTTAACTTAACTCTGTGTCTAAACAACTAAACTCAAAAATACCTAATAAGTATACTGCTTATTTAAAGTTTATATTGTAATTTATATTATCAAAGTGGGAAGCATCATTCCTTCATGCTTTTCTTTGGATGGGAGGTCAGAAAATAAATTCAATCTTAATACTAGACAAATGTCAACTTAGTCTACCTGCGACCACGAACACTGTAGTGCTCGAAACGTTAGGTGTATAAATAATGTAATAAACGCGATAAAAACCGTATTAAAATAATTTTATTTAAAAATTCAAACTTATAATAAAGAAGCCCATCAGGACATCGATTGTTTTCTAAAATGTATGAAACACAGAAGATTATATAAATTAGACAAAATCCTAAAATGATATACAGGATCACTTCAGTGTTTCTAGGATGGGATATATTAAAAAGTAAAAGATAATTTAATTGATGACAAGGAGATCTGCGCTTGGGTGGACAAAACAAAATCAGTATTAATCTTTGCAACTAGCAGTGCTTCCCAGTGTTGCTCTTTAGGGAGATGCCACTTGTTTCTCATTTTCTACACTTATTATTTAAATAGAATCTATTAATAGTTGACTAATATGAGCATGATCTGCATCTAGGAGTAATTTTATTATATTATCTAATGTTAACTAAATTGGTGATTTTTCCTTATTTATTATTTCTATGTTTCTCTACGAATAAGATGATTCTATTTTTATTCTAATAATATTTTTTTGTCAAACTTTTATATCTCACTGGCAATCATTTTGATAAGAAACCTTTTTTTTTTGTTGTAAGTGTAATCTAAATAGCCACAGCATAAGATCACACTACAAACGGATATATTTGTAAAAAAAAATTGAGGTATCAACCTTCCTTCGGATATAGTATGTGCAAAATATCAGATTATTTATCCATATATGAGTACTTCAAATAAACAATATACATTTTTGGACAAGAATTTTCCTTAATTAACATAATAAGCAATATCATCATCATCATCATCATCATCAGGTCTTTCTAGTCTCCACTGCAGGAGCACGACAATAATAATAAGCAATATAATAATCAAAGCTAACAATAAAACTTATTTATGTTACACGTAAATTTTTGTAAGCTTGTATTTTGCTGCTTCAATCTAGGGAATGAGGTTATTTCACAAAAAAAAATGTTTCATTTTCGATTATAAAAAAAAAATATAATATTGTTAATTAATATTAATATTGGATTTTTTTGTCAGGTAAACGAGTAGCTCAAACTATCCTACTTAACGAACAATGACTTACCTGTAAACACAATCAACACATTGCGGTGATATCCCCAGCAAAATGCTTGGACTAAAAAGATGAAACAATATTTAATAAACAAAAATATACAACACAAACTATTATATATTATATTACATCCACACTTCTGCTCATAAAGGATGTGAAGAAATATACAGTTGCTTGCTTATTACGTCTTGTGTGAGTGACCCCAACAAGCAAAGAATCATCATAAAGAAAGTGCAGCATTTGCAAAAACTTTTAATTTTTTTTATTTATCTCCTCTTACATCTGTTTTCTCAAGCTGTTAGGCTCAAGACATTATTTATGAATTGACGGTTAAAAGAATTTTAGTATGTTTGAGTAGGCTTAATTAGTTGCCCAATTGTGATCAAAGGTAAATACAAGGGCAATAACGATAGAAATTCGAGTCCAAAATGTATCTTTCTTTTCATGGTTTTTTTTTTAATTTATTGGGAATAAGTAGAGGCACCACAAGCCAAAAGCTAGTGTGACCATTTAGTCGATAGATATTTTTTTTTTGGAAACGTAGGAAGTTTAGAACCTATTTGATTTCTTATAGTATTTTATATCTTATGTGCATGAATAATTTTTGTTAGGTTTCTGAATCCACCATTATACAACATTTCAACTGACCTTTTTTATTTTTTTTACTTACCTAAATGTAGAAGATTCAAGCGAAGTATAGAAGAAGAAATGAGTAAGAGTAATACCAGAGTTCAAGCTTCAAAGAGTAGCTACGATGCCAAAACCCATTTACTGATTCGCGCCAGTCCGTCGTTTCTGTTTCTAAAGTTCTGACTATATATATGTTTTGATTATCCTACGAAAATGTTATGTACTTATGCAAGTTAGTCGACTGATAGCCGGAATATCCCGCCAAGAGTCGCCAGGCATTTGAAGCTCATGTCTAGATCTTTAAGAGAAAAGGTTAAACTATTTGGCAAGCAGTAAGCCCTCTTAATAGGCCTATGGGTAACCTCACCGCCGTTGACGCATTCGCGTTCATCGTCCGCCGCCCTAACTGCTCTGATACCGACTGATCTGATCAATGCAAGATAGAAAAAATATTTAGGAGTCATTGTGCTAAACTGATAATAAAAACTATTAAATGTAGTTGCTAAATGATTAATCTTTTTTAACAATATATCTTTTATTTAAAATAGTAGTATTCACCGCGATTGCTCAAAGCGGGTTGATAGGCAAGCCGTAAGCCGTCTAAATAGGCCTATGTGTAACCCCGCCACCGTTGACGCATTTGCGTTCAGCTGGCGCCGACCTACGTCGATGTCTTGCTCGGATGTCGATTTGTCTAATAAATGCAAGTTAGAAAAAATATTTTGGAGGGATCCAACTAAACTGATGATAAAAACTATTCAATAGCTAAATTCGTAACTAGGTATATTTATTGAATAATTTATTTTGTTTCAAAAAGTGGATTTTACAGCTTTTACTTAATTAGGTTTGATAGGCAAGCAGTAAGTCATCTAAATAGGTAGCCTCGCCGCCGTTGACGCATTTGCGTTCATCCACCGCCGCCCTGCGTTGATGTCCTGCTCTAATACCGACAGTTAGAAAAAAAACTTGGAAGTCATTGAGCTAAATTAATACTAAAAATATCTAAATATATAAAACTCAAAGGTGACTGACTGACTGACATAGTGATCTATCAACGCACAGCCCAAACCACTGGACGGATCGGGCTGAAATTTGGCATGCAGGTAGATGTTATGATGTAGGCATCCACTAAGAAAGGATTTTGATAAATTCTACCCTCAAGGGGATAAAATAGGGGATGAAAGCTAAACAAAAGTAAAGCCGCAAAAACTATAATTCTTAACGCGAGCGAAGCCGCGGGCAAAAGCTAGTTCAATATAATCGCTAAATTAATGAAAATGTTTTTTCAATAACATCTTTTTAAACAGTGGAATTTACCGCGCTTGTCCAACGCGGGTTTATGGGAAAGCAGTAAGCTGTCTAATTAGGCCTATGGGAAACCTCGCCGCCATTGAACCATTTGCGGTCATCCGCTGCCGCCGCCCTACATCAATATCCTAATCTGATACCGACTGTTCTGATCAATGCAAATTATTTTGGAGTCATTAAGCATTAATGATAAAAACTATTCAATGCAGTTGCTAAATATTGTATTTAGGAATTATACCTGCCGTTGAATATATTTCCGTTTAAATGTATTATGGTATGAGCATTTGATTTAAATAATAGCTCAATAAGACACACTAAGTTACTGAAACAACAGACCCAGACAGACTTTGAAATCAGCAAATTGTGGTAAGCAACTTACCTACTTATGGAAGACATTACAATCGTGATTTTAAAATAGCACAATAGAATGAAGCTTGAACTCTTGCACCTTTATACTCTACGATTGAAGTAAGTTTAGTCTAAGTAAATGATTCATATTTAAGAAGCGGCTAATATTTCATTCTACAGCGCTAAAGCATACTACAACTACATACTAAAAGCATTTTTGGCCTGCATTCTATATGTACAAAATGCGGCGTTTCCTTAATTGGCACTACTGATTATAGCTATTAATAACGTCCGCCTTGCCAACCTCCGTCCGATTTTAAACCTAATGTATATATTGTAGAACTTGTGACAACATATTTAGAAGACTAAATCTCGGATTTAATTTCCTATGAATTTAAATGCAAATTCTTTAAAGCGAAAGCTAAAAAATGTGCAATTTTTACTGTGAGTTGCTCTAATATAAGTTTCGAAATTTAAATTAAATAAAGTTAGGAAATATGTTTGGAGGGAAAATTCGCGTAATCAAGGCAGTTGCCCACAATGTAGTAACCAGCCAGACTGAAGAGATCGACGCCAAGAAAGAATGGAAGAAAATTAGGAAATGAAAACATAATACAAGGATAGCTTTGCTGCTAGGTAATGAAAGGCATCAGTGCTGCAAGGCAAGGCTTCAATAAATGGTTTTTTTCTGAGGCTAAGATCCAATTTGACTTGTTGCGTCAAGACAAAGACGAAGTGGGGGGCACAAAAGAAGAAGCTGAAGATCATACAAAAGGTGCACAGGATTCTCCAGAGTCGCAAAACTGCTTCACTTGGTAACATCACCAAGTGAAGCAGTTTTGCGACTCTGGCCCTTTCAGGAAGATAAAGGTCCTCCAGGAATGGCGAGGCACAGGTAATTTAGATTCAATAGAAACTGACAGCACACTTGACATTACTGTGTGCACGGAAGAAAAAAATATACAGAGGAAAAAATATTACACAGAGGAAAAAAATACTACACAGAAGAAAAATTTACGACAAAATTCAGAATTACGCAACTCATTTTGCACGACGCACAAACTCATAACAAAATAATATGTTGTATGAAGACTCTGTTTAGAAAGAGAAAACGCGTGGTGTAGAATAAATTGATATGGACCAATCATTAAGATTGAGCTATACCCATAGTAAGTTGGGGACTTGTCAGATGTATTTATACCAAAGACATGCCTAAATAATAGACTAAATATACATTTAAGATCCAGGTCAATCAGAAAACGTGCGTACTAAATCTCATAATATGTATATTTGATTTTCTAAGTAAATCTTAGAAACTGTAACTCGAATTGCTAAAAATAGTCTTAGTTGTGCAAGGGATAATTTCAACTTAGGCCCGTACCAGTTTAATTAAAATTCTGTTGATTTTTTAAAAATAACTTCTAATTTTGGGTTTCATTCAAAATTAGTCTGTTGAGTTCATGTATGTAAGTATGTCAATATGTAAGTTTTTTATTCCATCTCTAAATGCCTAAATCGATTTGAACGTTTGGGGTTATTTTTATAATCCTTTCCAAAGTGAAATTTGTTTTTATTTTTGTAGACAATATCTTTTTTATTTATTATGCCTAACCAGAGTCTTTCACAAGAAAAAAAAATGCAAAATAGAACTCAAACAATGATTAAAATGTTCAATCCTTGATCTAGCAGCACTTCTTTATCTTCAATTACTTAATTAGAAAAAGGGGTCTTCGGCCCTCATTCAACTACTGTTTATCACAACATGTTCTGTTTGACGGCGACTACGTGCTAATGCAAAATAAATGCTTATTTTAATAATAATTCGAATCTCCAAAGCTTATTAAACAGTATTACGGTAACTACATAGGCAACTTCGCTGTATAAAATAATAATGATAATAGACTAACTACAGTGAAAAAATATTCTAGATAAAAAAGCGATCCAGTAAAAGCTACGACGCAAAAAATATGGCATTTAATTTCCTTTACTACATAAAAACAAAACGAAATAAAAAACCTTACAATACACTTTAAACTCCCTCGCTACTTTGACTATTGTTACTGCACAGGCTTATTCAATGTACAATTTTATTTTCTAAGTTTAGAATTGAAATCAGTTTATTGGCTAATAACACAGCTACATACTGCATGCTTTTCCTATTGCCTACTGAAAATAGTTGAGTAAGTTGAGAAAACAGAAGGTCTAAAACTGAATGACGTTTTGACTTCTAAGGGGTTCTAAGGGAGTTTAATATGTGTCTGAATGAAATGCTGCAGCCATATTTATGCTTTGAATGATACACATTTTTTTTAAATAAAGCATTATTATAAAATTGGTATCAATGTCATAATTTATACTTAATAAATATTTATTTTAAAATAATAATAATACGTTCTTGTTTTCTCCATTGAAATAAAGACGTTCTGATCAAAATATTAGCAGAAATTGGTATTGAAATAACTCAAATTATATTATTTAAGAGTTAATCATGTGATTGATAATGATTTACATTCTTGGTAAGTATTAGTCTAATAATACATAATCATAAAACAACAATATGGCAGCAACAAGTTATTTACGAAAAAAAAAGACATTAAACGAAGTAGAAGCTTATATAGATAATGATGTTGATGGTTTTCTTTTCATTAGTGATTCATGCATATAAGGATACAGGTTATAAGTATTTAGAAAGTGGTTATCATGTATAATTCAGTAATACTACCTACTAGTTGTCACAAGTTGAAATTATAAGAAGATTACAAGTAATTATAATTAATAATAATGATAATAGGAACTTGCATAGTTTAAGAAGTTCTAGCTAACAATAATCATTCCTCAAATGGTGGGTTAACTTTAGTTTAATTTAAATAAATATTTGATAATTTTAAAGATTTTATAATAAGATAAATAAACACATGTAATAAAATAATCTTTCACCTATCAGGATAAAAAAGAAACAAAATTAATGAATAAAAATTTATTAAAAAATAAGAAACCTAGTTTGGACAGCTACTTTGGTAATTGTGTCGTTAAGAAAATATTAAATTTACAACGATAATAACTAAGACAAAAAAGAGAAAAGACCATCAGCAAATCAATAAACTTAATCGTAAAAATAAAATAAGTGACAAAATCCATCACTAAAACTTACAAATTGTGGTAAAAAACACAACGAACCGAAAAAATATATATAAAAAGAACTGAAAAATGATTTATAGATTATGAGTACACTTTATCTTGATATCATTAGATTAATAATTGTGACCAGATTAAATTTACCTACCTATAATAATGCAAAAATATATAGACACCTTAGACATAATTACTTTTACGGAATGTATTATTTTTCTACAAGTGCTTCCACATTTCTTGTCACAAAATATTATGTACTTAACTCTGTTGGCGCTACTATTTATTTTATGGGAGGTAATTTTATAATGAACTTTATATTTTTTTTTATTTATTACTAACACATCTACACTGCACATTATAATGTTGATAACTGGTGGCAACTTGACTATATTTGTTAAATAGTTTGTAGTTCGTTGACTGAAAATAGTTCACTCACAAAGATTAAATATTTTGTAACAGCAATGCGGACGCACTAAAATAATTGTAATACGTGAAATCAAAGTAAGGCGGGGTGCTATTTTTATTATGAGAAATAAATGTTTAAACATAAACTTCGAAATGAATAAGTTTAAATAATTTTTCAAATGTATTAAGATATGAGTAATCAACCTTTGTTGCTAGGTCATAAGTATTTTTACCAATAAAAAGCAACTCGTGAAAAATAATTACATTCCATGCTAATATGAAATCGGGTTATTCATTGTCTTTATAAGATTTTATCAAAACACAGAAGCGAATTTTAATTTAATGTTAAAATGAACTGGAACAGTAGTTTATTATGTCATGATCGTTATCTCCTGTTAAGAGGCTTCGCCCAAAGAAAGAAAATTTTAAATTTGACCGGTACGTTACTAAATAACAAAAATATTTTTTTTTTATATTTTGGCAATATTACTTGGCTGCTAAGCGCCTCAAGATTTTTTTTATAATATTATTGAAATCTGTTAAGACGATGAATAACCAGCGTAATCTAGACTAGATTTTTAAATGTTATTTTTAATTTGATATTATATTTTTATCAAAATCATATGTAAATATTAAATAGGTAAACATTTCTTAATTAAGTAAAACATAAACATAAGTACCTATATTTAATGAACGTAAAATTAAACCATTTGGCGTTCAAAAATCTTGACATGCAATAAAGAAGTTTGACTTCACTATTCTACCTACAAAAAAATACAAAAAAATATATATATTTAAAAAAATATACACCTATGACAAATAAAGTCAAGCAACAATAAATACTGATCCTTATAAAAATCACAATATATTATATAGGTTTCACCAAATTAACAAATTAAATAAAAATTTAAAACTATATATTTACAAATAAAAAAGGCCGGGTAGCTCGTTGCCCTGTGGGATCGTGCCCAGAAGGCTGGCAGCATTGCCACGTTGTGTTGCACTGATCTTTTGGCCAAGATACTAGCCAGCCCTCTGGTTACGAGAAACCTCAATAAATTTTTGGGCAACGGAACAGAATAGGTTGTGGGCTGATGGCCCCCACGGTCCCAAAGTTTCAACCCCAAACGGTTTAAATATGTAGTTGTTTCCTATACTTGCGCCGCTTGAGATCTTCTGCCGCTGCCGCCGCTGAGCTGGCCTTAGACCCACCCCATGGTCGGGAGATGTGACGGCGCCAGTGTGTCAACGCAGGTTGCGTCCCACACGAGCGCCTGCCCCAATCTCCAAGGGTCATTCCATCTGGTCTCTTGCCATCATCCCGCGCCAGACCAGTAGGTTCTAAAACCGAAGGCAGGTGAATGCTGGCAAGAGCCCGATGGATTATGTTATTAAGTGCAGCGTGAAGCCCTAACCGGCCAGCGCTTCGACAGCATGAGAGACCGTGATGGCCTAGTCTGTCGATGCGATATATAAATAAATAATTACTACAACCTTTGATCGTTAAAAATAAAGGTTGATGAAAAAGTAAGGATGACACAAATTATAAAATTTGGCCGATAAATTGAAAAGTGAAAAACACGATTTTTTTTTTAAATATCTACTTAGTTGAAAAATAGTTTAAGTACAAAATTTTAAATGCAGCCTTGTTGATATACACACCCTTATTATTAATTCATGATTTTTGTTCGATACTTTACTTTACCTATTTAGATTTTTTAAACTTGATTTTTTGACAACTTGAGTTTTGAAGCAATAGGATATTTTTTATTTAAGGGATGAAACCACACTATGCGGAACTGCACTGCTGCGATGCTCCATCGATACTCTTCTTTAATTAATATATATTGAAACACTGCGCGACATTCCGCAAAGTACTTTGCGTTGTATCAATAGCTGCAATCATTTCTCTCAATAGAAAAATCACGCAAAACAATTAAAGGGCTGAAATATGGCACGTATTCTAGTCTACGTCTTTTTATATAATGGCGTTGTCATTCATTATCTTAGGTGTATTCTATTACTAAACTTCAATACAAAGCAGTTTGAAAAAGTAAGCTGAGAAAAATCCACCTACCTCGGTTTTCTCGGCATCTCCCAACACCATTTGGAGTCTATTGAGGGACTTCCATTATTACTTTTTTTAAATATTATGTAAAGCGGTGGGCTCATTTTCCATTGAGTGAACTTGTCGAGATAAAGAATCTTCAAAAAAAAATCTAAGTGATATATATAGTCTTCGGACGCATGTTAATTTTCAAATAAATTTACAAGGACGGAGCCTTGTAAATTTATTTGAAAATTAACAAGGAAGCCCTTTCTGCTCTTTAAGCGCCTAAGTGGAGGGATTTAAGTCAAAATATTTTATAAGGAAATCGCGTAGCACCTCGGCAGTGCAGTAACCCCACCGTGTAGTATGTGTTAGTTTTATCTATATTTCTTATGCCGCTTGAAATCCTTATATACCAAACGTTTCACGTCAAGGCAGCCGGGGTGTCTAATTAGTTACTTCAGGTTAATTTTGAGTCCCTTAGCAATATTTTAATCTCAGAATCAGCAACACTAATAATGAAAAATATTTTGAAAAAAAAAGTTCAAAAAATAGTTCAATTGATTGATAAAATTTCTGTGGGAGTTCAAAAATTATTTTTGCTTATTTAAGGTTTCTCAAAACTGGTTCAGTATTTTTGAAATAAAATGTTTGATGACAGCTTTTTTTATTGTTCTTGTTAAATTACCAAACACTATATTATATTGACGTATGCTAACCTCATACAAACATATTGCCCAACTTAAGGCCTGCTTCGAGTACATACAAGGTAGCGGCGCTACAGTGCATAGTGGCAGTAATTTGTCATTAAAAATACACTAAACTCTGAAAATCTGATTTTTAATACAGATCATTTTTGTATTTCAACAATGCAGTGTAATTTGCTTTTTTACAATATGGTATGGTTTACCAATGTTGAAACGAATCGTACTCTAAAAGAAGGAAAGAAGACAACGTATCGTTGGTGAACCTGATTCGAAATTGAAATATTGCTAGGGAGTTCAAAATTAAGCAGTACTTCTAACCTAGCCTACCGATCGCTTGCAGCGTCGCTTGTAATCAGTCGATGTTTTCATATAATCAGCACATCATGGCCAGTTTTTATCAAAACTTCCAATCAAGTCTGAAATCACTAATGTTAGTAGGTAATTAATTAATATTATTGTAGTATGTTTTAATTTAATTATTTAACCTTTAAAAGCAAATCTCCCATAACTGTATTAGAATTGAAGAAGGAACGTAAGTTAACATTTAAATTTTGGAACGGAAAATCTATGGCGAAATCTTGTAGTAAAATTGGGCGTATGGGAGTACTAACAAAGTACAGTTAACATTTGTATATAATACTTTAACTTAAGGTTATACCTCATAAACGTGGTGTTCTATCTTAAACATATAAAGAAACTTAATAATCTAAGCGTCTCGAGTTAGCAGCGGGGTGGGGTATCGGTGTGACAATTACAATAAATGGTACAGTCCGAATCAAACTTCATAGAGGTTCGGAACATCGCGGGAGTCTTAGCGCAGTACTCAATATTAGGTCTGCGCGGGGCGCAGCTAATATCCTAGCTGCCATAAAGTTATAAATTTGCACTGTACCTAAGTTCTATTCTAGCGTCAGACGAAGTGACGACATGACGCCACCGCACTGCCCCCACAAGACGTCCTAGATGAACAACAATCATGTAAATACTTTGGACGTCAGTCAAGGTTATTCTATGTATACAGACTTTGCTACTGACGCTTCGTCAGCTTTTTTATGAGCTGTTGCCACGGCTTCTTGTTTCTACGTCATCTGCCTTCGGGCTCTGGTGGTTTTAAGTCAATCTGAAACATAAATCAGTGGATATGCTATGGTGTCGAAAAACATACGTAAACTCTATTATATTACACTCACGAAAACTAGTTCAATAAAACACTTCTAGATTGAATTGAATAACAGTTGAAGTGAGATTGGGTGGCTAGTAAAGCGGTTACGCATATCCAATGCCGAAGAAATCAACGCCAAAAAAAAATTAAAGTTGTTAGCACGAACCTGTATTGGGTAGATACAAGTTTGTATATGAAATGTGGATAGGAAATGTCAGAGCGTCACGTAGGCCTTCCTGAGGCCTTCCCCTGCGTGCTATGACTTGGAGTCCTTCAAAAGGCGTGCTTACAGGTATCTTATGAGTCAGCAATATCCTCTAATGTTGCAAATGGCCATAGGTGACGGTAACCACTTTTGCCGTCTTTACAGCCAGCTTGTTTACGGTCAAAAAAAAATAAAAAAGGTGGGAAAAACATACCTCGCTTAGGATAACCCAATAGGGGCTTGCGACCAGGAACGTTAGGCGTACTGCGAGCAAAGGGCCCACGTCCTTCTTGATATCCCCGTCTGCCATCCCGAACTCATCAAAGCTGTCGATTTGGGTGAAGTTGCCGTTCACGGGGAGGACCTCGACGATGCAGTCTTGTATCTTGTCGGAGACGTGCTCAACATTGCCGCTGCGGAAAGTGTACCTGCCAGCAAAATTTCAATGATGTTTGTAAGACTGAATGTGTTTACTTAATTTGCATACATTTTATTCTCATATGTTTTTGATTAATGATTAATATTTGTATGCCTTAGCTTAGGTAAAATACAAGATATGTACTATTATATAATTAACAACTAAAATGGACTGTTTTTGACCAAATAAATGATTTATTATTATGACATCAAAGATTTTTTTTAATTGATTTAATAATAACATTGTTTTTTTTTATGTTTTCGCGATTGTTACACATGTAAATAAAATTATTTTAATTGATACGGTTTTTATCGCATTTATTACATTATTTATACACCTAACGTTTCGAGCACTTTACAGTATTCGTGGTCGCAGGTAGACTAAGTTGACATTTGTCTAGTGTTTTATAAGAACTGCAAAATCTACCGCCTAAAATATTTATTGATAACGTTCCGGATGTGTGATGGCTCACGGTGTCTGAAGGTCTTGCAGTTTTCTGCTTAGCTTGAGATTTGATTAAATTGATGACTGGATCCCAAGCTAGTGGCAACTGCCAACCATCCTCTCTATTGAAATTAGGATGTTTTTTAATTTCGATAGCCTCATGAAGCATTCTTGGAATGTATCTGGTTTCTTTTGCAAGGTATTGAGGATTATCAAAACGCATATAATGGTTGGGTTAACACACACACAACCTTTAACAGCTGTACCTCAACCAGACCTTACTAAAATACCATCAAATAGGCTTCGCTTCTGGAGGTACTGCGAACAAGTACGGCAACATTTTTGGAATGTTTGATTCAAGGATTATCTTTCTTCACTCAATGCCAGAAGTAAATGGAGAAAGGAGTTACCTAACCTCAAGGAAGGCACTCTAGTGCTTTTTAATTGATTCAAATACTCCACCTCTTCACTGGCCCATGGGCAGAATTACCAAGGCTGTTTCTGGTAGTGATAATAAGGTTAGGGTTGTGAGTGAATTTACCTATTATCGGCCAATGGCAAGACACATACCAGAGCTGTATCAAAAATCGTAGTTTTGCCAGTGGATCCTTCATCATAAACAAAATATTAAAATTGTTATTATATAGCTTTATTATATTTAGCATTTTTCTGCCCTTAGGCAGATATGTTGAAAACATAAATTTAATTTTTACATTATTTTCTGATGTGGCAACACTTGCCCTCCTTCTGTCATACTTTGCCAATGCGAAACCTGTTCGTCGTAATAAATTCATTTAGATAATTGAAAGTGTTTAATTCAAGCAGTAAAGTAGAAAATAGTGAAATTTACACTTATTAAATAACTTATTTGAATAACGTGGAATGCGAAAAAATCTTTTGAACAAATATTAAGAAGATAGACTACCTGTAAATTTTCATCCAAAAACCGATAACGCTTCCCACGCCTTAAACTAGTCCAATTTCGATATTTTTTTTACACTATCTTGATATATTGGAGGAGTAGGGCTGTACGTTTTGATATTTAAAATATATTGCTCACAACAAAAGTTATGAGCATCTAAGTAAATATCCTATATTGTATAATATATATAATATATAATATTTATTAAGTATATTATATTTTTTACTAACAAAATACTAAACTGAATCAATAAAAAAGAAAAACGGTCAGCCCTAGTTTAAGGTGTGCTAAAACGAATGACAACAAAATTTCTTCATTTCTAAAAGGTTTAGGGGGATAGAAGAGTTATCACTTTTTGTATCAAATTTACAAGTAGTCGATCCTCTTAACTCACCTCTCAATCACAGTGGGTTTTTCAAAGTAGAACTCCATGGTATCCCCCTTCTTCGGTTTCACCCCCCAGAAGAAAGTAAGCCCGTCGTAGGCCCTCTTCAGAGTGTGGTCAGAATGTTCCTCGATGGTGGTTCGCACGCTCTCCACGGGAGGGTTGGAGTGGGGGTAGAAAGTCGGCACCTTTCCAAAGTGGGAATCCTGAAGTTGAAGCGTTAAGAACGCTTTATTATTTATATATTCTAATTTATTTTAATTTTCATCATCTTTTTAATATCATGAATTTATTTAAATTCAAAATTATTTCGTATCTATCTATTTATCGAGAGTGCGGGTCGACTACGTGCGCGGGTCTCAGTTGCCATTCTTCCTAAAGAAGACTTCCGGATGATGTTAAAACATGGAGGAAGACTTCCAGATAGGTCGAAAAATTTCGAACATTTTACAAATTCAAAGTGTAATTATATTCTTAATGCTTCTACTAATGAAATCAAAATCTTACTCAATATTCAATATAAGGCGCTTGCATATACATAACTAGCGCCACCCAGCAATATATTCTTTCACTCAATTAAAAATTTCGATTTCTTCACTGCATTAGTAAAGTACTTGTGTTCAATCCAGATTTAAGAAAATTAATATATTGTATCAAACCTGCGGCTGTAAATTATATGGTACATATACTGAAAATTTAATAAAATGCTAGAATCAGATACTGAAAATATAAAAAAATTAAACTCTTAAGCCCTTTTAAATTGTTTTTAAATAGCATTACAATGATCGTTATATTATTCAATTGAAAATATTTTTCACAGTTCTTAGGTCTGCGCCCTAAGCGTGCTACCAACTACACCACCGTGGCTTCGAATCACCGCGTCGAATTCTCTCATCATATATTACCCCGTAGGGTATAACGCATTCAAAGCATGCATATTTCTTCAATACTACCCACTATTTAGTAGTGAGGTATTCTACGTCATTCATATCAGATGAATAGAAAATCGATTAAATTGAAGAAAGCTCTTACTCAATTAAATGGTTTTTAAATAGCATTACAATGCTCGGTATATTATTCATTTTGAAAATATGTGATGAAAAAGAATTTCCCCCTTTTTCATAAAAAATAACAAACCCTTATTAAACCTATTTTAGTTAAACTATGTTTTCTCTATCGAGAGTGGCCGAGTCGCCGCATGGCGCGTACACTTTTACTTCTGCGCAGGTACATCGGTGTAACTAAAAAAAGTGGTAATACTGTACAGTATTGCAAGTCAATTACAGGACTAATGATAAGAAAACGAATAAATATCCAATAGAAATTCACACAACTTGATAGATGGTTTTTCTTACAATTCGTATTCCATTTTAGATTCCAATTACAAGATTTCAGTACATATCAGGGGTTTAACTTTAATATTGAATGAATTCCCAAAAACAATATCGTTAGATTGGATAAACGGTTGAATGAAATAATAAAGAAAAAATATTCACACAATGTATTTCTATAAAATTTTGTTCTTCATCTTATTTTTAAAAACAGCCAGGTTCATATCGGTGTAGTGGTGGTCGGAAATAATTTATAATAAAAGTTGACTGTACCACGTCTAAAATTAAAAAATACCTTTCGAGGCTATAAAAAAGACGAAAGAAATTAAATTAATCAAATTATTTTATTAAGCTTTAAGATCAAGTATTGTAAAGTTTGGCGTTAGCAGCAAGTGTCGCGCATTTTATATAAAACTAGCAGCCCTACCCGGCTGCGCCCGGGCATGTATTATACCTTAAAACCTTCCTCGTGAATCACTCTATCTATTGGTGAAAACCGTATGAAAATCCGTGGAGTAGTTTTTGAGTTTATCGCGAACAGACAGACAGACAGACAGACGCGGCGGAGGACTTTGTTTTATAATATGTAGAAAACGAGAAAATTTCCGCGTGTATTATAGCCTTTGTCATTCGCAGATAAATTAGTAGTAGACAATGACATAATTACTATCAAGTGACAGTTTAAGTTTTGTATGTAGGTGTGCGGAACTAAACTTGTGTGCACATTTTCCCCCGCAAAAAACGTTAGAAAAATTGTAATAGTAAATTGTCGCTTTGCTCACTCCCTCCGTCCGGTACAGAGGCCGTGTTGCTCGAAGAGTTGAGTAGTTTCGGAGCCTATGCAATGCGAACTTTTTGTTTAAACAGGCAATCAAATCTTTACTCTTTATAATATTCGCGACCTGTCAATTTATATAGAATGCGCGAAGATATTCGTTTAACAATACAATATTTACCGCAAAAACGAGCTCGAACAACAATTTAATAGTTCCAAAAAATCTTACTAGAACTACAGAGCAATGGCTCTGTAGTTCTAGTGAGATCTGCTCATGTAGTTGTAACATGCGCACACATTTTTTTGACACATACTTATTAGATACTTTTAATAGGGAGTACTATTTTTAGATACTAATAATGAGTTTTTTTTTTTATTGCAGTGTCGTAAAAGGATTTGGCCAGCACTCCACGCTGGTCAGAGGTTACAGAGGTCTTTTTGAATTGCTTTGTTCAACTCGTGTTTCCTAAGTTGCCTCCTACTACATTCACGGGAAGGCTTGGAGTGGTCGTATTCTTCTCTTGGAGTGGTTTGCTGACGGCTTGCGAAACCCTAAATTAAGTACAATTATTGCGCGACTAAACTACTCGAGTTTAAAGGACGCCATACAAGCGGCGCAGGACGAGGAGCTTTCCTCATCAGCGAGTATTACTGAAGTAATCGGTGTATACAAGAATACAGGTTTTCGCAGAAATTTCACAAATTTTAAAAGAAATTATAACAATCAGGGCACATATCAAAGGAATAATTGGCGTGGTTATAATAGGGGTAATCAACGTAGAGGATTCCGAGGTTCTTCCTTCAATAATGTTAATACTATTGGAATTAAATCAAATTCGGTTGAGCCAGAAGACCACTCATTAGATGCGAATCTGAGTAATTTTTTTCGATCCTAACCTAATTTGTGCGTGTCATTACCTAATCAAAGTGTCGTTTCAGATAGGCAATGACAAATATGGATGGCTCGTAGATTCTGGGGCCTCCATATCCGTGGTCAAATATGATATGATAGAATACATGCGCATTCCTTTCCAAAAGAAGAGAGTTCTTATAAGAGGTATAGGTGGAAATACTGTTACGGACGGATATAGTTACATTAAATTACGCTTTAATAACGAATATTTCATACATAAATTCTTCGTTTCAAAACAAATTCCTTCAAAGACGGATGGTATTTTAGGTCAAGACTTTTTGAAAACATTTAATGCAATTTTAAATTTTGAATGCAATACTTTGTCACTAACTACGGAATTTAACAAAAAACCGGCCAAGTGCGCGTCGGGCCACGCGCAGTGTAGGGTTCCGTAGTTGCGAATGAAAATTTTGAGTTCACATTGTTCACACTCGTACCCCACAGTTCAACGACCAAAAACATCTAACAATGAAAATTTTATGAAATTTTACATTCTCGAGTACATTTTATAAGTATTAAGCCTATAACTTTTTAGTTTGTACTTAGTACTCAGCTCTGATAGTTTTCCTTTCAACTTCAGTATATATACTACTGCTGTAATTTTTTTCACGTATCTATATATAACCGTTTAGCAGATAGAGAGGGGGGACACTTACCTTTAACAAAAAAATGCACTTTAAAATCAAATATTTCGAAAAGGGATCCCTAAATCGAAAAATGGTGTTCTCAACCTCATAATATTTTTTAAAGACCTATTTAACGATACCCTACATGATGGGTAAATAAAGAAAAAAAAAATTACTCCACCACTTTACTTATATGGGAGCAACCCTAAAAAAAATTTTTTGTTCAAGATTTTTTTCTACGACTTTTTTGTCATGATTAATATACATACCCATACCAAATTACAGCTTTCTAGCACTTATAGTCTCTGCGTAAAACCGCGGACGGACAGACAGACATGGCGAAACTATAAGGGTTCCTTGTTTACTACGGAACCCTAAAAATGGCGTATTGTGATAGATTATCGAAAGTTGAATAATAAAATTAAAGATGATAAATTTTCGTTACCCAATATTACAGATATAGGTACTCGATTCATTGTCTGGCGCGGTATATTTTAGTCAGTTAGACCTTTTTCAAGGATTTTACCTACTTAGTTTAAATCCCAACAGTAGACCCTACACGGGGTTACAACAAATAAACTACTAGACTAGGTTACCTATGGGCCTTAAGACTAGCCCTAATGCGTTTTCGAGAATGATGACCATTGCAATGACCGGATTCAATTATGAAAAATGTCTAGTATACCAAGACGATCTAGCCGTTTTTGGAAGATCCCTACATTCTCACAATCAGAATTTGCTTGATGTATTCATTAGACTCCGAAAAGTGAATTTAAAACTTAATCCAGCCAAGTGCGTTTTTCTTCAAAAGGAAATGCTATATTTAGGCCACTTCGTATCAGAAAAAGGTGTTTTGCCGGACTCGTCTAAAATACAAGTGGTAGAAAATTACCCGAGACCACAAAACACGCAGGAGGTCTAACGTTTTGTAGCATTTATGAATTACTACCGTAGGTTTATAAAAAACTTTGCTGATATTTTTTTTTTTTTTTTCATTTTGCTAAATTTAATCTGGACAAAGATATTTACACATAATTACAAATATAAACAAAAATAAATATTAATACTTAGGAATAAAAAAATTAAGAATAATAAAAAACATAATTTAAACTAAATAAAAAATGGAGCCCAGATCGCTGTCATCACAGGGTAATGTACCCAAGAGACTGGCCGCATTTCCACGTTGAATCGCTAGGCTCAGCCGTTGTCCAAAATGAGCGCCAGCCCTTGGGTCCCTGGAGACGTCGATCAGACGTGCCGAGATCTCTCTGTACAATTGACGAGCCTCCGCACCCCATGGCCCTAAAGTCTCCACGGCGAAAGGCACAAATATGTAGGGCTCACCTAGAACCGCATATTTGCGCCTCTTAATCCCTTCGGCAGTTGCAGCAGCTGCACCTGCTCTACGGGAGGTCGCTTGTAGGTGGGATGAAGCTACAGTATCTACACACGTGGCATCCCAAACAAGCGACCGTCCGTTTTTCCAGGGGATGAGTGTCATGCCGTCGGGCCTCTTGCCGTCATCTCGGCTGATACCAGCAGGCTCAAGTACTGCCGGCACACCAGCGGCAGCAAAAGCCCGACGGATGACATCATTTATAGCAGCATGGCGAGAAATACGCCCTGCACTGCGCCGACAGGCTAGACCGTGGTGACCCAGGGGATCAACATCTCCCCCGCAGCGACAGCGATGGGGCTCGTTTGTTCTAGATATGTTTGTTTGTTGTTTGTTTGTTTGCTGATATTGCATTTCCATTAAATAAATTATGTTGTAAAAATGTTCCCTTTATATGGACTGATTTTGTTTGTTTTTCGTATGTTTAAGTGGCCAACACTGGTGTCAGATTTTTTAAGCTGCCTTAAGGCATCTGACATAGCTTAACGACTGCCATCAACGATGACAGCCGGGACCAACGGCTTAACGTGCCTTCCGAAGCACGGAGGATGGACTGATGAATGTCAAAATAGTTTTGAGTTACTAAAAAATATGTTGATTAACCCTCCGATTTTACAGTATCCAAATTTTTCCATCGATAATGTTTTTATGTTACAAACAGACGCATCGGGGGTTGCGATTGGTTCAGTACTATGTAACGGCAACGGTCGGCCTGTAGCTTACGCGAATCGAAAATTAAATAAGGCGGAACGAAATTATCCTACTATCGAAAAATAACTCCTTGCGATAGTATGGAGCGTTAAACATTTCCGACCATATTTATATGCAAGACAATTTAAGATACTGACCGATCATCGACCTTTAATTTTTCTCTTCGGAATGAAAGACCCGTCGAGTAGACTTATTAAATTCAGATTACAGTTAGAAGAGTATAACTTACTGTTGAATATATTAAAGGGTGTAACAATGCAGCTGCAGACGCATTGCCACGCATTGTAATATCTTCAACAGATTTAAAGAACTTAAATTTGGGTATAACTGATGTACATGTGTAATGACGAGAGCGCAAGGGCAAAAACTAGAGAGTAATCAAGGCGGTCAAAATTTTCCGGTTGTTAATAATCCCACTTTAAACTCAAGGCCTGATCAACCAAGGGTTGTGGAAAAATTCAGTAAAATTTTTCGGCTTTTTAATAATTTATTAAAAAGCCGAAAAATTTTACTGAATTTTCTTTAATTACTTACTATGAAACAATTCAATAAATTATGTAATCAAACTATAGCAATGGATTTTTCTAAATATTTTATCTATGTATATGAAAAGTCAATTATTTATTTAAACCCAAATTCTCGATCGCCGTTATTGCGAGCCGAAATGACGAGAGATATGAGTTTATTATGTAAAAGGCACTGTATTAACGAATTGTGTATAACAATAAATGAAAATAATAAAGATTTTATAGCTAGCTTTGTGGAAAAAATAAATTAATAGAGTAAATGGTCCGGACCACGTATATGCGTATTAAGAGGAGTGCAAAAAATAAATAATTTGGATGACAGACGTGTCTAAATGACCTTCACTTATTGCCTACGAGTGGCCACGCGGGCACTAAGCGAATGACTAACAATATAAGGAAATATTATTTCTGGCCTAATATGAATAAAGATATAGAAGACTACGTAACTAAATGTGAAATGTGTCAAAATCAAAAATATTGTGTGAAAACTAAACTACCTGTGACTATAACAAGTACGGCTAATTCGGCATTAGAAAAAGTTTATTTAGATTTGGTAGGCTCTTTGCCAAAGGATAATAGAGGTAATATTTATATTTTAACACTGCAATGTGAACTATCAAAGTTCATAGAGGCATATCCGCTACGAGCAAAAGACACGGTAAGTGTAGCAAGGTCATTCGTAGACAACTTTATTCTCCGCTACGGGATACCTCGCATAATCGCTACTGATAGAGGCACTGAGTTTGTATCGCACACAATGAAGGAGGTATGAAAATTATTTAATATTGAAAATATCACATCTACGGCTTACCACCATGAGAGCCTTGGTACGTTGGAAAACTTACACAAACATTTGGGTGCATATTTAAGGATACATTGCGAAAATCACATTAACTCATAGAGCGATTGGATTCCATATTGGTGTTTTGCCTATAACAAAAGTGTTCACTCAGAAACCCAATACACGCCCCATGAGTTAGTGTTTGGTACGTCATGTAATATACCTACCAATTTTAACGGAGCTGTAGTTGATCCTTTATATAATCTCGACAGTTATCCGCAGGAATTATAGGCTGCAATTAGCTCAAAAAGACGCTAGAAATCATTTATGTAATAGTAAAATAAATAGAAAAATATATTATGATAAAAATGTTAAGCCAGTTACCTATAAGAAAGGGGAATATATACTGCTAAGAAATCCCTCAGGAGATTAATTGAAAAGTATTTATCTGGGCCCTTATTTAGTTTTAGAGGATTTAGATTGTAACGTCAAGATTACGAAAAATGGTAAGGAGGACATAGTTCATAAAAATAGGACCAAACTTTTCAGATCATATGATTAGTATTGTGACATCATATATACTACATATAATTTTAAGTTATTTTTTTATTTCTGTTAATAATACTTAAAGTTGAAGAGAAAGTAATGACTATTAACTTGTTTATGTAACGTGACCATTTACTTAAAAATGACTAACCATGACAATGTACTTGTATAAGCTATATACTCACTCACTCAGTTTCAAATAATTTCAAATATACTTTGCTAGAATGCCTTACCTGACTATAACCTTTGTAATAAAATAAATTTGTTATACTCACATATTCATTGACCTAGAGTTAGAATTTGTGGAAAAAAAAACCTTCAGGTAATTTTATTTTCAATAAGGGGGAAGATGTTGTATCTTTTATTTATTAGGAAGATTATGGACTACAGTAACAAATTAATCATAAATCTCCACTTATAGCGATAAAATAAGTTTCAATAGAACCTGTTTTATAGTACAAAATTTGACATTTGTTATTTTCTTAAAGTTAAATTTAGCATACAATACAAATTGCATTACTTTTATGATATAAAAAATTAAGAAGAGAAACAAATAAGCAAGCAAGTTCAGCTGAGAAAAGAACGATAAACTTAGTCAATAAAAAAATGATTTCTATATGCTTTTTTTAAAGCTGACAACTTACGGCTGAAAATATTAAATTTATCACAACTTCTATATAAAAACGAATTTTGGCGATAATTAGTTGCCGCCACGGGCATGAAGAATGTGGGAATGTTTCTGAGCATACGATGGGGTGCAAATAGTCTCAATTGATCAACGAGCTTAGGACAGTCGTAATGAGAATTAAGGATACGGTGTAAAAAAGTTAGGTCTAATAATTCGCGGCGATTTACTAAAGGTAAAAGATGGTGTTTTTTACATGAGACAATATAATCTGAATTAGCCTTCGTACGATAGTTATACACGTTCTTTATGTACAACTAAGTATATATTATTATAAGATTCATTTAATAAATCAGTGTATTATTGCAACTCGGCTGTTTCACTAGTCTCCTTCGATCGAAATGTATTTATTGATCATGACCACAGATATAAGATTAAATGTTCTGAGATCATGACAAATATCAAGAAACTTTTTTGATGGCAAATAATCTTAGAAAATTGGTGCATAGATCTGTTCCCGTGCAAGAGAGCTCAAGTATTAAAAAAATAGTAGTAAAAAGGGGGACCATCCCTTATTATTTCAATTTAATGAATTGTAAACTGAGTAATTCTATCAATAAGCCATTGAAATCTCAGATGAAAAATGGGTCGCTTTGGATATGGATAAAAATGATAATCTTTTTCGTACCTAAGTCTTTGACTAACTTTAGTATTTTACATCAACTGGAACTGATAAAATTAACTCTTGATGATATTTCTTCTCAGGTTGTCCCAGATATTTTATGCTTTACGGAAACTTTTGTTTAACAAGGTTACGAAAAATATGTAAACATAAATAAATACGAGCTAGCAGCTTCCTATTCAAGGAATTCTAAACGAGGTGGTTCATGTATATTTGTCAAGAAGGGGATATCATATAAACCATTATGTACAATTACTGATTTATCTGTAGATTATCATTTTGAGTGTTGTGGAATAAATTTAAAAAATATAATACACTACTCATATGTATCTATAGAATTCCTACGAAGAAAAATTGCCGCTTGCAAAACTTATATTTGCAGAAATTAGAACAGGTAATTCATAATTATTTAGTGAGATATCCCAAAAAGAAAATAATTGTGACAGGCGATCTTTATATAGATGTAAACGAAGCCCTCATAGCTTCATTTAACATAATGTGTGGTTTTCTACATATTAATCTTTGAAGATTGTGCACGTCATTGTAAATCTACTTCATACAAATTACAAGAAATACTAATATCGTGAAATAATAGCTTTAAATGTTGTTTCTCTTTTCAGGTAAGATATATTTTGTTATTATAATTTATGTGCCCAAGGTAAATGTAAAATGTTATGGAAAACTAATAAAAATATAATCTCTTTTCAGAGCAACACAATTTAGGCTGTTTTCTTTCACTAAATCATTGGATAGTGATAAACACACATTATATAGATATTCTCGAACATGATAACACACGCTTCTCAAGATTAAAAGATTTAATTAAACGGTTTAATCTTACGTGCTTTATAACCGAACCTACAAGAGATAAGGCATGTCTTGATCACATTTTAGGAAATGTTGCAAATGGACTTGGATCAGTAATGCCACTTTGGTTATCAGATCACGACACTGCACAAATTTTAAAATTCTGGATAAATAAAAAACTAATATTATCTGACACCATGTACATGTTTAAAAGATGTTATAGTAAAGAAAACATAGAAAAGTTCAAAAAGTATTAACAGAGTGCATGATGTTTGCTGATGATGATGAACACATCATGAATTTCATTTCATGATGTGTTCAATAACAGTGACCTAAACTCTGCTTTTGATAATTTTTACGAGTTATTTTGCCTCTTATACAACTTATGTTTAAATAATTCATATCTAAAATACATTCATATCTAAAGTTAAATGTCAAAAGGACTCAAAAAGGGTTGCAAAATAAAAAGAGGTTTACGTTACAGGTATTATAAAAATAAAACAAATTTTAATAGGATTAAATATATTAAATATAATAAGATACTAAAAAAAATGTGTACTTCACTCTAAAAAGAATATGAATAGCAAATATATATTGAATAGTAAAAATATTTGTAAGGCAACATGGAATATTATAAAAATGGAAAATGGTAATACGCATACAAAAAATAAAATTTATTGAAAAAAATTATAAAAGATGGTATTCAAGTTACAAAGCCCGCTGATATTGCTGCGTTAATGAACAATTACTTTATTGACATTACAAATAATAGTAATTTTGCAACGAAAAATATAGAGTAATAATCGCCTTAGCAACTCCATATTCTTGACACCTGTTGACGAGGATTTTATTAATAAAATTATCTTAGCATTAAAATACGCAAGCGGAAGGCTATGACTCTATATGTACAAAAATCATAAAAGAAAGTAGGCATCAGTTGTGTCCTGTTCTAACATATCTGATAAATCTATCTCTACAATCAGGCATTTTTCCAAGTAGACTTAAGATTGCGTGGTTAAACCCCTGTATAAAAACGGTGAAAAGACTGATTTAAATAATTATAGACAAATTACAATGAACTCAATTTTCACAAAAATATTCGAGAAGGTAATGCATGCTATCATTTTTAGAACGTTTTGAGATAATAAAAGAAGCGCAGTATGGTTTTCAAAAAAGAAAATCTACTTCACACTTCACATGCGGTGTTTGACCTGGTAAATGACGTATTGCACAATTTGAATGATAAAAACTACACAACGGTTATGTGTCTTGACATGACAAAAGCTTTTGACTTTGTCGCACATGATCAGCTGTTGAATAAATTAGAACATAATGGTATAAGAGGACAAGCTTTAGATTGGTTAAGATCTTATTTGATTGACAGGGTACAATGTGTTGATATTACTTACCTAAATTCTAAAAATGTAATAGAAACAAGCAGATCTGAGTTAAAACAAAATAAATATGGAGTTCCACAGGGGAGTGTTTTGGGCCCCTTGTTGTTTCTGCTCTATATCAACGACCTGCCTGAAGTAGTGAGACATAAAACTGTATTGTTTGCTGATGATAATTCGATTATTGTAACTTCAGAAAAAATATGACCTTAGATCAACATTCAACTGACGTAATTGACTTTAGGATTAGATATAGAAATACGAAAGATTTAAAAAAAATTGCTATGGTATGTGCATTAGATTATATAATAAAATCCCCGATCATATAAAACAGCTACCACTTAATAAATTTAAAAAAGCTTTACATCAATTTTTACTAGACAACATATTTTACTCAATTAATGACTACCTGACACGGGACTAGAAAATTTACCTAATTATTATTTTTATGTGACAAATGTGTTTATCAATTTATTTAATGACATTTTCTTTCGAAATAATTAGTAAATATGTTTTTATAAAATTGAAAATGCATGTATGTAAATAATGAATGTGTGTTAGTAGTGACATTTAGAAAATGACTGATGGATGATGATTTTGCATACTGTTTTCAGCAGTTGAATAGGCTTGCTCTATTTGTTTTGTAACATCTGTATTTTGACCCTATTTTAGCAAATAAAATGTTTGTATTTGTATTGTATTGTATTCGGCTCCCGACAGTTCAGTGGTCCGTTCCCTTGCGTCACGCCATAGATTGTTGCGACAATCTATGGCGTGACACAAGGGAACGGAAAACGACAGACTCCAACATGGAGTCCTAGTGCCTAATTCCTAAGACCACGCCTGAAGCACACAGCCGCGAATGCGGAACAGAAGAACAAACCACTGGCGGAATCGTGAAACGCTGTTGTATGATTCCATTTTGGTTTCGTTCCACTTGCGGTGTGAGATACCAGACAGCATTTCGCGGTTTCAATGTTCTGCGGTGAAATGATTTCTGCAGGTTCGGCAACGCGCGAGTAGCGCCCTTGGTGTTGCAGGCGTCCATAGACTACGGTGACTGCACTCCATCAGGTCTTCTTTCGAGTCAAAATGGTTATCTTTGCTTCTCTAAATCGTTTTAGACCAGTAGGTGGCCACAGAGACTCCTCTGTCATTTTCCTCATTAAGGCTCTCCATCATGTGGGAGTCTGTTTGCCTACTCAGTTGTATAAACAAAAATGACATTAATGAGTATGATAAAACAAATTACCTTGATTTTCTGGATCTTTCCTTTAAGTGAGGAGTACAGTCCGATATGTTGGAACAGCGACGTTTTATACTTCGGCCTGATCTGCACTTTGTTTTTACCGCAGGCGTTCTGAAATAATCAGGTATTTTATGTCACAAAATAAATAAATAATCCCACATAATCACACGGCAATAAAATAGATTTTTTTTTTTAATTATTTCCCTTGCGGGGTTGACAGTATCCAGGTCTATTGAAACCTAAAGGCCACGTTTATCATGTTGGTAGGCTTGTAGGTGGAGAAAGGAATCAAAACAGTGATGGGTTGCTAGCCGCATCGCCTATTGAAATGATTCGTCACGCACGACCATTCCCTGGATCGGATATTAAGCATACGAATTAGTTAAAGAAACTGCGACTTCATCATCATCATCAAGTCTTTTTTAGTCTCCACTGCAGGAGCACGATCCCTCGCTGTACTACCAGAGCCATATATTAGCCAGAGCAGTCAGAGGATTTGGCCTAAAATCTCCACGCTGGCCAGACGGGTTGGAGAGGTATCTTTGATATGAATAAGCTTTGTTGAGCTTGTGTTTTCTAAGTCGCCTTCTACGACATCCACGGGAAATCTTGGAGTGGTCCTATTCTACTCTGCTGGGAACTACACGGTAAGCAACTGCAACTTACGGATGTTTTGTCGATGGTGCACACTTTGTCAGCCAAGTAGCTCTCGAGAAGCCAGTCGATGGGCATGTTGTTGTAGAACAGCTGCACGTACGTGATGAACCGAACGAGGTCTGCGGAGCGGAACAGTTTGCCGATGCCTCCCACCTGGCAGTACTCAATGAAGAACCACTTGGGGTTGGCGAGCGTCGTTGATGCGGTGAAGCTTTTGATATCCTGGAAGAAAATTATGATGTCAACTCTCTACTGGCGCGCTCTCGGAGTAAAGGTGTTCTGAAATATTCTGCGGAAGCACTGAGGCGCCGGATCCGGTAAGATGTGATCTTCTTCTTCTATCGAGTCGTTGAATGGCAAATGTGTGTATCAAATATGTTTTGACCAGCGTTTTGCAACTATGATTGCCCGTTCGTTTGCCTCATTGAGATCCTGCATAGTGCAAGAAGTTTGTTTTTCTGGGCACACCAAAAGGTGAGCCATAGATTGGATAGCACCGCAGTCGCACTCGGTATTTCTGGAGAAACCCCATATAACTCTATTTTCGTTGCATCTGCCAACACCAGCCCGCAGTCTATTTAAAGACTTCCAGACTGGCCAGGGCAGGCCGCTCCCCGGTGGTAGTTTCTCGGCAGACGGTATCTGGTTTGGTAATGGCTGGTATTTATTTAGCCACTGTTCCAAGATGTGATTATCCGAGCCACAGATCTGTGTATTTTCATCCGACCAAACTAAGTCAACACCTATCATTTTGACGTTTCCACATCTGTCGTTGACAATTCGAGTGAATAATAGTTTAAACCAGGTAGGTGCTTAAGTAAGTCCTTGTTTTATAATACGATGGCGCGTTAAGCCGTTGGTCCCGGCTGCCATCTGGTAGTCGTTAAAGGAACCACGTCAGAGGCCGAGAGGCGGTTCCCAAGAACTCTGACATCAAAGTCTGCATGGTCGACTGACCGTGTCACCTACACGAAATGATGAATACGATGGAATGTATCCGGCTTGTCGAGGTCGACCACAGAACTAGGTCGACGCCTCAGTCAGTGCTGCTATCTGTCGATGAGCATTTAAGAAAACCTTAGTTGAATTGACTAAGTGTGTTGCTGATGTGACGTCACAACAAAACTGTTTTAAATCTGCCGGTGTTTCAATCATTTAGTCAATACAAATGTTTTTATTTCCATGGTTTTATTTCCAGTTGTGATAAGCCTTATAAAATATTACGGCTTACCTCTAATTAATTACTAAGAAAAAGGCTGCAGAAGTGTACTTTCGCTTGAAATAGAAATTATAACTAGTTTCCGTACAAGCCTCTGAACTGAGGATATTTATATAAAGTATTCGCCGAGCTGCTAGACTAAATAGAAGTTTTTGGTATTAATCTACAAATAAACAATTGAAGCAGTTAACAAAACGGAAGAAAAGATTAACCGTTTGCCGACTAAAAGGCAGTGTCGCAATAAAAACTTATTCATTTGTTTCTTTTTTATGAACGATAAATTATCACAAACACGATTAGCATATTCTATTTAATTTAAAAGTTCCGATGGTCACCTTTCCAGTATATTACCAGTCCAGCTTTTTGGTACCAATATTGGAAATGTCAAAAAGGATTCCCAAGTAAAAGAAGTTGGTTCTGATGCAGTATCCAAGACTTGAACAACGCATAGATTACTGACGAACCTTGGCCTTACAGGCAAGTAGAATATTAATTAGTAAACATATATATTTCACGTAGCGCAATTACTTCGCTTGGTACTAAGTAATAAGACATTCGCATGAAGGCAATAGCATTATAAATTAAACAATTCCCTAAAAAGTATATCGAGAACAAACCGGCGGTCATCTTCAAGGGTCTTCTTACCTTCATCCTAATCTCCGCACAAACATGACCCACCAGGAACATAAAGGTAATAGCCCAGTTACACGACTCTGCTCCAACACAATCCCTTAATTAACACGAAAGCTCGCGGTCCAGGCACTGACAGCTATAAGGCACCCATCTGCTTGGTAGATAATTCGTACAGGGCCTACCCCGGTGTCCCGCGGTGACTGCTAGTACTTAGTCTGTGTGCGGACACCGCGTAGACCGCTTGTTCCCAACGTTCCTAACGCGCGGCCAGGGAGGCGTCAACTGATGGCGGTAAGCTCGCTGGCAGCGAGCTGTTTGCTAATTTATGTTGCCAATATAAAATATATCTTACGGCCACGACCTGACCGAAATATAACCCTTCGCTCCCAGACCACAATAGTGGACGTGGCTGCGAGATCGGCAGGTGTAAAGTGGGACTGGGTGGGACACGTCACTCGAATGCTCGATGATCGCTGAGCTAAGATAGTAACAGACTGGAAGCCAAATGGCAAACGGGGACGTGGCCGACCCAGAAATAGATAGTGCAACGGCAGTAAAATCAACAGACCGGCGACAGACATGGAAACGATAGAAGGAGGCCTTTGCCCAACATTGGAACAGCAATGGCTCGTTATAATAATAACGTCCACGACCTGAAGCTTATATTTGAATGATGTTCAATTTGTCGGGTGGAAGCGGAGTTGTATAAGTGGGCTACGACCTAAAATCCTCACCTGCATGTAACGTTTCTTCGCGACGACGTCATCTTCCAGCATGAGATAGAACGTGCCGCAGCCTTGCGCGTATGCCATCAGGTAAATTGTGTCCAGGTTTTGCTTGGTCCTCCACTTGACTCGCTTCGGGGAATCCCCGAGAGTCACTGGAAGGCTTTCGAAGTCTGGGTAGTACGAGGCTGGTGGTGAAATCAGCTGTATCAAGCCGTTCTCGACGTGTTTTGGGAACCTGGAAAAAGAAAGGCTGAATTTAATAAAACATTTTGACAATTGTTACTTCTTTTTATGAAAAACAAAACTGTCTCACTAAGGTAGTTTAAGTCGGAAAACGCCGACATTGGACTGCCGTACTGGAACGGCAGTTTTAGCCTACTCAGTAGACCATCTTCTGGGCGAGTGTCAATCGACCCGAAGACGGTCTACTGAGTGTGCTGATACTGGAAAACACCTTGAAGATGGTCTACTTAGACTGAAACTATTAATCGCCCCGACGACGGTTTACTAAGTAGGCTGGAACTGCCGGCATTTTCCAATTAAATTACCTACGTGAGAGGCACCGTTTTGATTAATATATTTTTTTATCATACGTAAATATCAAAAATATTTCAGGTAGGCACATGATACATACATCAATAATTTTAAAACTATATAGAATTAAAATCGGATAGTTGTAATTGTAAGACACATAAATACGTCAATGCGATGTTGTGCAGCAGTGGACTTCACAGTGGCGGCTGAGATGATAAAATGATGATAATTACGTTATGCAAATTAATGAATGAATACATTACAGGTAAAACAACTTAGAAGAATGGTGAATGGCAAAGCTCCACTGACAAAGCACATTTGTATATCATGTTGCTTATTTAAGAAGATAGACTACCTGTAAATTTTCATACAAAAAGCGATAACGCTTCCCACCCCTTAAACATAGTCCGATTTCAATATTTTATTACACAGTATTGATAAATTGGAGAAGTAGAGCTGTACGTTTTGATATTTAAGATATATTGCTTACAACAAAAGTTATGAGCATCTAAGTAAATATCCATATTTTTGACATAATAATACCCGGGGCATTTAAATTTATTTAAATTAAACTAAACCGAATCAAAAAAAAGAAAAACGGTTAGCCCTAGATTAAGGTGTGCTAAATCGAATGACACCAAAATTTCTCATTTCAAAGAGTTATCGCTTTTTGTATGAAAATTACAGGTAGTCGATCCTCACAATCGCTGATGATCAGCTATCATTGCGACTGTTCACTATACATTGCTGTATTGGATAGAAAACTTAAAAACTGTTGCGAGGTAAATAGCAATAAACAGCGAATCGTCGCGATAATAGCCGACCATCGACGATTGTGTAAAGAGGTATAACGCAAGGGACAAGATTCGACGTTGTGGCATCATTAAATGGGGCAGCAAACTCGGCAAAGTCATATGCCAAAATATAGACACAGCTTTAATTTACTTTAGAAAATTAATTTAACTTATTCTGTTTAGAAAGAGAAAGGGTGTGGCGTAAAAAAAACATAATATTATGAACTTTATATTTTTTGCTTAATATAATCCTTATTAAACAAATATGAAAGAATTTAAAACGTAAAATTGTTAATCTCCTTTGTTTCAAACCAATTTTTATTCTGTTTTCGGCTGGTTTAGAAAGGAAGCACTGTTTACGACGACAACAACAATTATAAGAGCCGAAATACAACAAGCGTACGGTGACAACGACCGGCGTGTGCTAAAGCGCAGGATACATAGAGAAGGTGTAAGACGCGGACGGGGCGTAGACGCGGCGCCTCCGTCGCGACTATTGAAAACACATGGAAAAGACGAGGCACAGACAGACGTGACGCTTGCCGCTCGGTAGTTGTGGGTGATGTGGCAGCGACGCGGAGTCCCAATGCCCGCGCCTCACCTCGCCCGCAACCCCGTTTCGCCCGTCTTCCGTCCGCTCGCGCCCCTGCCCCGTCCGTTCTGTGTGTTTTACCATAGGGCTCAGACCCGTCGCAGACGAGTAAGCGTCGTATATGCGCCCTGTCTCGAGAAAATACTCTCGGTATCAAGCGGTATTTTCACAACACGAATTGCAACTTTATCTCCATGTTATTTCAATGAGGGTCATCCAAAATTTGTGGCGGCAACACTGAGGCGTCAGGCCCAAAAAGCCCTAAGTAGACCACAATGTACCCGACATTCCTGCTTTTCAAATATTATCCATTGACAGCGCCTTAACAGATTTTTCGATTCACCGATTCTATCTGGAGGTTATCATTTCAGAAAATTTGTAATAAAGCGTCAAGTCAACCATTGAACTACCAAACTTCTTTAATGTTAGTATTTATTCTGTATATTCTAAGTTGCAATAAATATATTCCATTATAAACCCCTCATTCTGGCAATAACACAAAAAAACGTGCTTTTTAAACTACACAGCAATTAGTTTCTCACATATGTCCTCGTTGATTCTGAGCGTATTCAGTGAATATTCCTCTTTTTCGTAACGAGCTTATTTTTTAACCACATCATCATCTATTTCTTGTTTCTTGTCATTTATCTTTGGAGATCCATCATACTGTCTTGACTTTGCTATTCTACTAAAGACTCTAGCCACTGAAGTCAATTGGACGACAAATACTCTAATTGACAACCAGAGGCTAGGAGCCTTATAGCAGCATATGTATATCCTTCTCCGTCTAGCTGGGTGGTTTTCAGCGTAGAGTAAGACCAAATCTTCCCGCAGATGTCGTAGAAGGCGACTTCACAGGAAAACAGGCTAAACAAAGCTTTTAACATCAAAGTGACTTCCAACCCGTCTAGCTAGCGTGGAGAGTGTAGGCCAAATCCTCTGACTGCTCTCTCTAATCGGCTCTGATAGTACAGAGAGGGTGGTGCTCCTGCAGTAGACTAAACAAGACCTGTTGATCATGATGTTGTATATCCATTTTCAGCGTATTTTCTTATTGTATGAGGTTGTTAAGATTTTTATCAAGCTTCACTGTATCGGTATATATTCGGTCGGTGTTGCTACAGACTGTTTAATCGCAATAAGTCTATCGAAGAAAAATCATTCTTATTTAGGCTTATTATGACTTAAAGTCTTAATAAGTTACTGTCTTCCATTATGAAGACTTCAGACGGTGTCAGATGCGAGGATAAGGAGCGTTTCTCGAATTGCTTTCAAATCATTGTGTACAAGTACTGATTTTAGTTCAGGGTGGTGTGAAAGGTTTCGATAATCAGTCAAACTTTAAAACTATCTAGCTTAGGTTTTTGTGTCTTCAGATTATCAGGATCTTATTAAAATATGTAACAACGGTCTACTTACTACTGGCCGACATGTTCTATGTTCTCAAATTATCTTGAAACTTCCTAATCACATAATGAAATTGTGATGAAATTTATACCAACTGGATGTAAATTGATCCTCAAAATTTCCCACTACTTAATCTACCTGCGACCACGAACACTGTAAAGTGCTCAAAACGTTAGGTGTATAAATAATGTAATAAACGCGATAAAACCGTATTAAAATAATTTTATTTAAGTGTGTAACAATTGCGAAAACTAAAAAAAAACATTAATTTCCCACTAATAAACAAGATCATTGCCAAAACTGCCTTAGTGGATATTATTCTATTATTATTATATTAGGGCATAGAACACGCGTCAACTTAGTTTTTATTAACAATTAATCATATTTCCCTCACTTAAATATTTGTGTATGGTCTCTACTGCCCTGACCAGTGTGGAGGTCTTTAAACAGACTCCGCGCTGGTGACGGCAGGTGCCAGGAAAACTGAGGTAGATGGGGTTTTTCTAGCAATAGCAATTGCAACTGTGGCGCTGCCCAGTCAATGGACCACCTATTGGTGTGCCCTGAATGTCCGACTTCCTGCACTCAAACAGACCTTAAGAGTCGCCTGGAAGCGCATGTCTCCATACAAACGGAAAAAGGGGATTGTGGCAATATTTGATAATTTTGGAGTAAAATTAAGCATTTAATCAATTAATCTCATTATAATCAAATCGAGGCAAATGACCGGGCAGTCCCAGTTGCAAGCTACTGGTCAAGGCAAATATAAAACAAGCCATCCACGACTCGAAAGAAGAAGAAGAGAAAGTCGTCTGATACTAATGAGTATTTTCTTCTTAGTTTTCAATGCGATTAATTAACGACTCGTTTGCACTTATTTAGTTGGTAGTCCAGGGAACAGTGATGGTAGTGGGGAGCGCCACTCGCCAAAAGTAAAATAGATTTTAACGGCTCGACTAATTTCCTTACTAATCTACGCGACTAAAATGCCAGTGTTCCAACCCGACGAGTTGCTTGTTTGTTGTTTTTCGAATGTGTAAGTGGCCAACACTGGTGTCAGATTTTTCAAGCTGCCTAAAGGCATCTGACACAGCTTAACGACTGCCATCAACGATGACAGCCGGCACCAACGGCTTAACGTGCCTTCCGAAGCATGGAGGAGCTCGAGATATTTCATGCCACTTGCGGTCACCCATCCAAGTAGGGACTGCGCCAGGGGTTGCTTAACATACGTAAGCGTTCATAGAGCTCACACCCACTGGACCATCGGGCGTTGCTGAATACTAGCTACTTGACTAAAATCTAGCCGTGTGCGAACTAGGCCTTAAGTTGTAGAAGAACTACTCCAAAATTAAATACTTTCCAAGATTATTCATATTTTCGCCCATGTGAAAAATATTTTTGTTTTCTTTCATTAAAGTTGCATCCTTCTATATAATCAGCAGAATTATATATTAGGTCGGGGGAAAAGTTCTCTCGGTATTCTGTATGAAGATTTTTTGCATCTACGACGGACTGTGACTATAATCTGACTGCTCGGGCTAGTATATGGCTCTGGTAGTACAGAGAGGGTCGTGCTCCTGCAGTGGAGACTAGAAAGACCTGATGATGATGTAACTATAATATCAACGTTGCGAACGTTGATGTAAACATTGACGTAAAGAAATGCTTAAAGCAATTTAGTACTACATATTACTCTTTAGTATATAATCATTAAAAAATGTATAAAATTTTGATAATCTGATACACGAAAATAGTTATACGAGTAACATGGCTCCAAAATAATTTTTACCTTTTTATATACTTCTTGAAAATGTTATGAAAACCAGACACATACACACAGCATTTTACTGCTTATACAATAACCTTGCATGATAATCACTTCACGAGACTTAAGAATGTCATAAGTTAAGATTCTTTTAAGTAATATTCTAAATCGTTTCCTCAAATTTTCCTCCACTCTAAGTCATAAGAAGAGACAGGGATATGCAAAACCATGTCACGGAAGGTACTTGTAGTGTTTTTGGTATTAAACTGGAGAATTTTATTCATCAGTTTCTCGTTCTAATGTATTTTCTAATCTCAAAGAATTATTTTCTTCAGTTTCTCGTTCTAATTTATTTTCTCATCTAAACTGAGGAAACGTCAGACCGATACTTAAATGGGATTTAGACGAGTGGAGGAAGTCTTGAGGAAACAACTATAAACACGAGTAGGAGACGCAAGCTACATAAATAAAGTACTAGCTGTTACCCGCGGCTTTGCCAGCGTGATTAATAGCCTATGTACTTCTCAGTACCCTAACCAATGTGTATGCAAAATTTCATGATGATCGGTTTAGTAGATAGGGCGTGAAAGCGTTACAAACAAACAAACTCACTTTCGCATTTATAATATTAGTTAGGGTTAGGATCAAGTCTTTACAATATATAGAGAGGGAAAATACATTCTAGTATTTAATTATCGGTCAAATAGCTATCGGTCTTTGGATGTAAACCCAAACATTGCAAATACCTATTACATATACACAAAAATAATTTTATTGAAGTAAAAAGTACTTGAATAATGAATTTTCAGAAATTATTATTACACATATACAAAAAAAGTTTATTGAAGTTGAACAACATGACATATACCCATTAAACACACACAAAAATGTTGTTATTGCAGGAAGAAATACAATAATAATGTAAGTTCTTTTTACACATACACAAAAATAAGTTTATTGAAGTAAGACAACATGAAAAATACAAATTAAACACACACAAAAATGTTGTAATTGCAGGAAGAAATACAATAATAATGTATATTCAGGAGTTCTTTTAACACATACACAAAAATAAGTTTATTGAAGTAAAACGATATGAAAAATACCCATTAAACACACACACACAAAAATGTTGTAATTGCAAGGATAAATACAATAATAATGTATATTCAGAACTACTTATTACACATACAGAAAAATAAAACAACATGAAAAATACCCATTAAACACACAAATGTCATTGACGACATTTCAAGTTTCAAGCTGCCTAAATGCATCTGACATAGCTTAACGACTGTCATCAATGATGACAGCCGGGAAGTCATTAAAGTAAGAAAAACTATTATGACGAAAATTATGATATTATTATTACACATATAGAAAAATGTCGTTATTGAAGTAAAACATTCTATAATAATGAAAATTCAGAATTTTTATTACACATACACAAAATTTGTTTGCATTAAGTAGGTAAAACACAATGAGAAATATTCAGAAATTTACCTCAATGTACATGACTATAATAATGAAATGAATACTTACATTGTTTCGATCTGTCGGGCGGTGTTGAGGACGTACTCCAGGTCTGTCTCGCCGACCATGACCACTATGAGGGTGGAGTTGAGGTCTTCTTCCGTCAGGCCATCGATGAGGTGCTGGAAAACAATTGCTGGTTAGGCCATGGAAAACAAAGCATTCTCAGCATTTTCGCGTATTGCGTATTTTGTGTAACTAAGTAAAATCAACCCGTTCACGTTGACGACTCACTGTCACATCATCGCCTTAATATCGGCGATGATGTGACAGTGAGTCGTCAACGTGAACGGGTTGATTATTCTGAATATATCAAATTTAAAACCTCCAGCAGCATCTTTTATTTATTTGGAGTATATTAGCAGTATTCTAAGGTGTCACGTCCATCTACTATAAAATTTAGTATCGTTGAGTCAGTATCCTGTGATTCAAATTTGCGACTTACTGTGGGGCTAGCTCAATTTGTGCGATTTGTCCTTAGAGGATCCCGATACATCAAAGAGCATTAAATTCCACCTGTATATGGCACATTTATTTATTCCTTATATTTACCATAGTGTGAATCATATTATCTAATCCCTAGCCAATCAGCAAAAATTACCGAGAAATAATAATTTTAAAATGTATACATCACAGGGCAAGAATATATGAAAGAAAAAAAACCGGCCAAGTGCGTGTCAGGCCACGCGCAGCGTAGGGTTCCGTAGTTGCAAATGACATCTTTGAGTTCACACTGTTCACACTCGCACCTCACAGTTTAACAACCAAAAACATCTAACAATGAAAATTGTATGAAATTTTACATTTTCGAATACATTTTATAAGTTGGTTGCCTATAACTTTTTAGTTTGTACTTAGTACTCAGCTCTGATAGTTTTCCTTTGAACTTCAGTATATATACTACTACTGTAATTTTTTTCACGTATCTATATAGAACCGTTTAGCAGATAGAGGGGGGGGGGGGGGGAGAAACTTACCTTTAACAAAAAGTCGCACTTTAAAACCAAATATTTCGGAAACGGATCCCTAAATCGAAAAATGGTGTTCTCAACCTCACACCTATTTAACAATACCCCACACGATAGGTAAATAGAGAAAAAAAATTACTTCCCCACTTTAATTGTATGGGAGCTACACTAAAAAAAATTTTTTCTACCTCTTTTTTGGCATGATTAATATACATACCCATACCAAATTACAGCTTTCTAGAACTTATAGTCTCTGCGTAAAACCGCGGACGGACAGACAGACAGACAGACAGACATGGCGAAACTAAAAGGGTTCCTTGTTTACCACGGAACCCTAAAAATCATACCTACTACGTTAATTTTTCGTGCTATTGCATTGTGAAGTCAATGAAATTTTAATTAGCTGAAATGCAAACAGGTGTCGCTGTACGCGCACATTTTTCAAGACTTCAACTTTGTATTGTTATCTTTTGTACTTTATGTTTTGCTATAAAATATTAAGTGTTGAGTATAAAGCATCCCTGACTTTTGTTTAAAAATAGACTACCGGTCACATAAACAATAGCGAATTATATTAAACGGGTCAGAAGAAAGGTCCGAGATCGATCCGAATCGACTCATTCCAAAAGATACTTTGGGCCATTCACAACCTCTCGCTCGCTCCTACCAATTCGGTGTGAATGTGAAATTCAAAAAGAGGCAAGAGCACGTGGATGAAAAAGAAAAATATAACTCAAGAAAATATCAAAGAATCTTAATGTTTATACCAAAATGGTCTCCGCTCAGTATAAGTTGTGCCTCTTGGGTGCTTAAGCACTGATCAGTGCTCTATGGAAATCGCCTTATAGCCAGGCGAGCGAATTTTCAAAGTTTTCTTTAAAATATTATGTCATTAGGTATAAAATTTCGAATTTCGAATTTTCCGCAAGTTCAAATTTTCGCTGTTTTTCCGCAAGTCAAGAGTTAATTACAACGCTGGTCTTCCGTGGAGGCTATACAAGTAATAACTATTAGAAATAAAAAGTAAATCTAGTCATTGACCAATAAAAAGTACTTATCAATAAGGTATGTAATGTAGCAAGGGGTGAACTTACCGTGAGGGTGATTATCAAGTAGTTTTCCTTATCCCTCTTGACCGTGGGTATCCCGATGACGACGTCAGCGAAGGTCTTCTTCTCAACCCTCATGTGGAAAGCCGGCCGGAGACTGTAGGGGTCGTTCAGCAGGTGTGGGAGTAGTTGTGGGATGAAGGTGTAAGTAAGAGATAGGAGGTCTTTCGTTTGGAAGGCCGCCGCCGCTCGGGTGCCTGAGGAAAACAGATGAGCTGACTTTGCTTTAGCAGCACACAAAAATCAATTATCTGTCCCTCTTAAACAGGAGGACGGATTTGTTCTAGCGGTGGTTCTCAGATTATGTTTTAATCAAATCGGTCCAGCGTTTTACAAGATTATGTGGCGGGGCAGTCTAAAATTTATTTTTATTTCTGAGTTAGTTGTTTTATGAAATACAGGTAAACAGTAGGTAGGTCCATTTCAGACTTTAAAAATACAAACATAAATTTTATATGTTTGCATATAATCTGGCGAAATTATGTTAAAAAACTATTGCTATATTAAAATACTAAAATTGTTCTATAGGAATTTCACATAATAAATTGGTTTGAATATGAGTGACTTCTTTTATACGTCAGATAATTTTGGTTTTGCCCTTTCGTGAGTCAGTTCTGACTATGAAATATGGTACATCGTTGTGTAACATGAAGCAAAGAAAACACAAGTAACAAAGAATCTTTCCTAGTAGCAAATTAACACTTTAAACAACAAACACTTTTACAAAGCTGTTCCAAACGATTGAAAAGGCAATTCCATTGTTCTTTAACACGATCTGATCACAGCGGCGTTATTGCGAAATACCACCAAGTACTTATGCAAGTTGTTATGGAAGATCTTTAACAAAGTGTCAACAAAGTGTTAGTTAATTTAAAAAAGGCAAAATGACGCTACCATATATATATATATATATATATATATATATATAAGTCGCTTTGCCGCCAACTTCATCATCATCAAGTGTAACTTAGCGGTAACGCTGTAGAGGCCGGAGTCCGCGACGTATTCTAGATGATTTGACGAGGTTTTTACACAGGGCGACTGCCGTATAATCTCCGCAACCCAATGGGCAGACCAGAACCAACCCTAGGGTAATTTATTAAAAAAAACGCTCCATGGCGTTTGGTACCCACAGCTTAACGTGCCTTTCGGACAAAGCACGGAATCAATTTTCCTTTCAAATAATCAGGTGATCCTTCGCTTTGCCGCCAGTAACCTAGTAAAAAATGTGTTCATATCTATGACACGTTAACCATCTATCAACATAATACATAGACAGTCATATACATAGAGAGATATTGGCTGCATATTTAGGACAACCCAATTTATCTCTCTCGGCTTACTTCCATTCACTGCATTCGTCGCGTACTTAAATAAAAAGTACATTTGAAACCAGCTTTGACTTTCTAGACTCCGTCATGTATTTGTTTCAATGTGAACTGGCCAGTTTTTCAATACTTGTATGATTAATGTGTGGTTTGCATCATATTCAAAGAGATGGACACCATTTTTTTCGACTCTTTTAGGTTAACAAAGTCTTATCTAGACTTTATATAATTTTAGGAAACTAACTTACGATCGCTGAATCACTACGACTGCCCCCATTTTCCCTTCATTTACCTCTCGACACTGTTAAATAAGGCATGTATAAAAAAGAACATTCGCAACAGCATGCACTTGCCGAAGTATTAATTAATTCAGAAATGGCTTCAATAATTGCATTGAACTCTCGCAGCTAAATGTCGCGGTATGGGGCTGACGCAGAAAGATTATTTCGCAAAATGTGCACTCGGAAATAGACGTACATTTCGCAATTGGTATAAAACTTATAATGTATACTTAGCAAAATAAGCCTCCTTCTTTGACAATCGTTATTCTATTAGCGTCTTCTCGTCTGGTGACATGGTCCACTGTGTGTGACAAAATGTGCACTTTTTGTAAATTGACTTAATATAAAAATCCCTAGAAATATTTTATAAGTAATCGCGAGTTATCTGGTTTGTAGAGGTGTATTATTACTAATTGATAGTTCTTTCACATTACTTAAAGTGTAACTGAGATTAAATAGAGTGAAGTTTTTTTACTATCTACTTTTTTTCCCCAGCGCTTTGTCGCCAAGTTTTTTGTTTCATGTACTTTTGGTAGTTTAGTTTGTTTCTATATAATATTTTTTCTTACTTGACCAACCACAAATAAGTGTATTATTTTTCAACTTAATGAATATAGATGAGTTCCTTTATTCCACCATTACTTCTAAATGCTTCAACGGATTTGGAGGTATGATGAATCGTTAGAATCAATACATCCTCTTTATTGACAAAAACTATAATATTTTGCCAATGCATTTGGGTTTTTAATCTAAAAGAAAGGTTTATTGAAATCCTAATAGTAATTTTCGTGTCTGCAATGTGCGATTTGCCCCTTTTGCGACAAACCCGTAGCAAGGGCTTTAAATATTCAATTTGCAATGGCGTTCGCTGGAAGTAATCATGAGCTGGGCAGCGTCCCGATTCCGGGACCGCTAATTATTCCAGGCTTTAGAATTTGCTCGCTTATGCATACAATTTCCAATTTACAACGTGAATGTGCTCTTAACACGATGCCATTGTAGGGGAATTAAGCTGACCACACATTGTCACACACGGCCACAAGTATGGCGCTTCATACAAATAGAGTAATATTTATGCCTAAAACGACTACAAATGAAACTTTACATTCGTGCATACGTCAATAATTGAGTTGACAATCAGGGCGGCCACCGCATAATGAATTCAAGTACTATCGTACGCGGGCTTCTTGTTATTGTTCTTTATGCAGTATTGCAACGTTATTGGTATTTTGCAATGGGTATCAAAAGTTATAAATTTACATCACGCATTTAAGCATAAGGACACAATAGGCAAAACTGAAGTTTCATCCCTGCCGCCTTAATAACTAGCAGATAACCACCGTACGTTTTAAAAGAAACTTCCTGTCACAATAAGGCCGCACTGAAGAATTGACTTCCCGCGGCGGTATTCCCAAATCGAAACGACATTGGAACCTTCAAAAAACGAGTCAATGATTTCTTAAAAGATCGGCATCGCTCTTGTCACACCCCTCCTGTAGCAGCAGTTGTCCATGGGCAGCGGTGATCACTTACCATCAGGTAACCCGCTTGCTCGTTTGCCGTCCTATATCATTGAAAAGGCGTCCCGCCCGCATTCAGTGTATACTTATGCGATGAACCTAAAGAGTGAACTGTACCTAATTGATAAATCCACAAAAAGTGGTGACATCTGATGAGAAAGGTAAGTAGCCACCGAATTTAATGAAATTAAAATTACTTTGATTGAACTAACGCCATAATCCTATAGAGTGTACTGTACCTAATTGATTAATACATTCTTCTACATTCTTCTACTTCATCAGATGATACCATCTTGGTATCATCTGATGAAGAAAGTAAGTAACAACGATTTCAATAAGATGAAATTACTTTTTTCCATGTAGGTATATGAAAACCGAAGTAATATTTTTAAAAGTTAACATCAGTACTTTGTTTAGAATAAACTGTTGTGCCCGAGTGTAAAAATTTTGCTAAATGACAAAAAAGCTTGACGATTATAAACTGTCTGTTTATAGTCGTGTAAGCTGTAGCTCGGGGTCCATGTGACAGCATTTATGTGTTCTATGTTTTAGTTAAGGTTTTTACACCCTGCCTACCCCCTTTAACAACCCCCTTTAGGTACCTTTAGAACGGCAGAAAAACTGTTACAATGAAGTACAAGTATTTGGCTGCACCGATAATAAAATCTGGGTAGCTTAGCGTCGCAGGCCGCTACAGTGTATAGTTATCGGGCTGTGACAATAGCACCCACATCTTAAGACTCAATATTGTTCAAAATATGTACAACCGAGAACGATTTCAATGAGAAACGGAACTTTATAAACAGTTACAGACGTTAATTGTAACCGCAATAATTCATTAGTACTCTTCAAGAATGTCTGAATTGACAGGTATTACGAGTAAATCTTCACTTCTCAAGAAGGCTCTGTGGTTGGACAATTATTTCATCTAGATTCGAACAAGTCAAATTACTTGAACTTCACTCAATAGACTTGTTTCTAGTTCGTGTTTACAATGTCGAAGTTCGCGATTAACCGGTATATTGTCAAAGTGTCGTAACCTCGTAAACGACATTGTGGCTTCATTGTATTGGTAGCGACGGTATTACCAGTCTTAGGTAAAATGAACATTGAAGGGTGCCTTATTGCTTTTTACCAGTGGCGTTGCTACGACGGCCTGTCCTAGGTGACACACTTTGGGGGGTGACAACTTTTGGGGGGGTGACATCCTTTGGGGGTCACACCCTTTGGGGAGTTACACCCAAAAAATATATCGTACCAGGCAGCTCGCACCATTGGAGAATGTCATCGGTGGGCTTTACTGTTGAAACTTGGTAAGTAGATATGTAGATACCATAGATATCAGGTAGATACTTAGTATAGTAGATGTATGTAGATACTTAACCAAAATCAAACAAGCATCAAAAGAAATAAATCTAAAATATAACTATAAATAAAAATGTCCCGCAAGTCATTGAGGTGAACTAATAACTTTTAGAAAAGTTTTCGGGCGAGCCAGACCTACGTCAAAGTAGATCGCTCATGGCAGATAGACATTAGTAACGGGACGAAAAAACAAGAGTCATTCCTCTGAATAATAACTTTTGACACAAGGTCCAGCGACCACTTTCCACCATTTCTCAAACCAACTTTTAGCAATATTAAAAAAAAAAACGGCCAACTGCGAGTCTGACTTCCGCGACAGGATTCCTTCTGTACAAAAAGTATTTTTTTATTATTATTGTTTTCGGATTTTTCCTTAAATTGTCATATAGCAAACTACATATAAAACGGAATGTACCCTATTGGTTTAGGGCCGCGATTTACATGAATTGAGTGAACTGATGCTATGACCCTACATAGCATAGCCTGAAGGGCCGATCTGAGAAACAATGGCAAAGCATTTGGGGAGCAGCAAGTCTCATGTTTTGTCATATGGCCTAAAAGCTACGTTGCCAGAAGGGCCTATTTTTGAACGAGTGACACTCGTCTTAGAACGATTTTTGTATGGAAAAATCGTTCAAAGACGAGTGTCACGCGTTCAAAAATAGTACCCCTGTCCTGGGTGCAAGTCACCCGGGATCGGGCGGTCACCAGAATCCTACTCTACGGACTCTATTCCGGTGGCGAGTGCAACATGGTTGGAGGGTGGGATTCCTCTGGCTTGCCGACGGAGAGGATCGGACGGGGGAACATGTATTTTGTTTCTCGGAATCTTACAAATCTTTTACATAATTCAGTGATCTAGGGCGGCTGATATGGAGGAGGCAGAGCAGAAGTTTGATGGAGGCGGCAATAAGTAAATAGACGTCGGGACGGCAGATGTGTCAATCCGACACTTTTTATGTATATATAAAAATAACGTATTAGAGACGGTATTTTTATCGAAAATATTATCAATTATTGGACGCCACACCAGTAAAATGTCACTTTCTATGGACATCGCATCAGCCTGCTTAGCGCGAGACGCGTACATGATGTGTCTAAAAGCGTAATGTAAGTACGAAGCTTACTCACAGAATAAGTAACTTACCTCGAAAAAAAAATAGTCGTGTGTTGACAACTAATCAATAAACGATTTTCATTGCTTTCTTAACTAAGAGAAGGAATAACGGCGGCAATAAACGAATGACAGAGACAATTAGAAACTAGGCACTGTAACAGCTATAAACTTAACACTAGTTTTTTGAACAGCTGTTGGGACGCGTCATGTTCCTTAAGCAGCCCAGGTGGGTAAAATTACTCGTATGGCTTAAAACCGCAACTTCATTAGAAATTCCACGAAATCCGATGAAGGGTGACCAATATCAAGTGGGACCGAGGGGATTCGGAGGGGCTCAGGCTTCGCCTTTGCCACGAAGCTAAACCTTCGGCCTCGCAAGGCCTGCCCTAAATTGTGTTTGTCTACCATAGAGCTTACCTGTGAGGTTCTTCAGCATGGCGTGCATCTCCGGGCTCAGGGTGGATGTCGGGAGGCCGACTATGGCCGTGATGTGCGAGGAGTCGGTATTTTTGTCTACCATAGAGCTTACCTGTGAGGTTCTTCAGCATGGACTGCACCTCAGGGCTCAGGGTGGATGTCGGGAGGCCATTCAAGGCCGTGATGTCCGAGGAGTCGCTGTCTTTGTCTACCATCTTCTTCTGCAACAAACATCAGTGTCAGAACTAACCAAGAATCAACTTGTTACTTTATAGGTTTCTTTGAACACTAATTGAACTGTCATAACTGATTTCACAACATTGAGAAATTGCACACAATTTTATTCTTTGTGCTGTGGAAAGAGCTCTCAATAAAGGAATTTTCCTCTCTTTTAAATAAATATATAATACATTAAAGTGAATATACATTTAAATATTCTGTGAATATTTGTAGCGTCTACCTTTTAGCGTTACACTATCGATAAAAAACGGCAAAAAAATATCTCTAGTTGTATGGGAGCCCCCTCAAATATTTATATTATTCTGTTTGAAGTAATTGTTGTCAACATGGCAACATAAATATATTATATTATCTGTGAAAATGTCAACTGTCTAGCTATCACGGTTCATGAGATACCTACAGCTTGGCGCATTTAATCGATGTCGTAACGATTAATATAGTGCCCTATACCTTTTTACTTAAGTACAGGTTGCTGACGATGAGGCTAGCAACCTATCACTTTTGTTATCCCGCTTTCCACATTTATGCCTTCTTATACTCTAAACCCTTGGAGATTTTACGGGCTATGTATATCCATAAGGGATAACGCCGTGATAATCTGAGTCGCCTGGAAGCGCATGTTTCCATACAAACGGAAAAAGGGTATTGTGGCAATATTTGATAATTTTAGGGCAAAATTAAGGATCCAATCAAATAATCTCATGATAATCTACGTACGTTCCTATACAGTTTGGTTAAATTATCAAATGTTTGAGAATTATACGCCTCTCAAGATTTCCATACAAATTTGAAAAGTCTTGTAATTCTCAAACCATTGATATTTTAACCAAGCTGTATAGGAACGTACGTAGATTATAATGAGATTAATTGATTAAATGATTAATTTTACTCCAAAATTATCAAATATTGCCACAATTCCCTTTTTCCCTTTGTATGGAGACATGCGCTTCTAGGTAACTCTTTATATAATGTTCAGGATTACAGTAGAGCAACAATCCCACAAATACCCAAACTAAGGCCGAACCAATCGGCTTATTATGTAAACATGCTCGATCTCATTAGCTTCATAAATATATCAATTACGGGGTTTCCTTTCATTACGTGCGCAAAGGGATATTTTGATCTGTGACGAAAATAAAACGGAAAAATACCACAATATCACCTTCACATGTATTCCAGTTTGTTATTTTTACCCGACCGAACCACCTATAAGGAGGGTAACGTTTTGCGCGCGTATGTGGTGGCGTATACGAAGCAAGGCCTATGCTGAGTAGTGGGCGGAAGAATGGCTTAGATATAGCTTAGATAGGTAAATATATAAGTATGTCCGTTTCATTGTTGCCTCATATAGCCTAAATAGATTTACCAATTTCAAAGACTTATACACTGCCGATTTTAAAACGTGAGTTGTTATTGATTCAAATATTTTTTGGTAATGAATTTTTAAATACATATAGAATGTATTAAACATCCTTCAGGTTCTTAACAATTTTGAAATTCCGGAAAAATATTTTTGAAATCCCGGAAGAATTTCCATATTAATATATACGTTTCAGATTTCTAACCCCAAATCAATTTATGTACCTTCTCCGGATTTTGGTTATTGTGGTAGTGTAGTGGGTTTCGCGGGCAAACAAATTTTAAAATCCGGGTGCCTCCCGGTTGGGTACTTCGCGGACTGAGAGCCTATCGGCTAGACCCGAAAATCAATATGACGGGCATAAAACGCAAAATGGCGGTCGAATTTTATTTTTGTAATATCCACTTATTAATATGTGACTTTCCCAGCAAAATCATTCGTTTTCTAGTCCCGGACCGGAGATTGAAAGAAACAGCCCGATTTACTTATATTTGAACATCTTTTGAATTCTTTGGTCTGATTGACATTTTATATTTATTCATTCCAGAACTGAAAAATAATTTTAACGCATAAGGCACATCAAACAAAACGATGCAAAGATTTTATTCAAAAAATAGGCCTTTTCAGGCACGTTTTCACGTCATTTCATATTTTAAATTCTAATTCACTTCGAAACATGTTATTATTATTAAAAAAATGTGTTTAAAAGCTACAGACTACTAGCGTTCCGGAACCGACCATTTCAGAAAAGAAACGCTGAAAGATACTCATTTATGCAGTATTGGTCACCTACTCGCCTGAAGGGTTTTGAATATTTTCTTTTTACCTGTTGTTTATTTCATGTAAATACAATTTCAATATACATAATACATACTAATAGCGACTCCTGTTTACCTGCAGAGCCAACACCTCCATCTGCCGCGACCGGTACAGCGACTCCAGGAATTGCAGTCGTGCCTGCATGTCTGACAGCTTCTGCTCCATCAGTTCTTCCTTCGGCAGCTCCGCTGTGGAGGAGAAATAGGTTAGTTCTCTTTGTCAGAGTCAATAGAGTGCGTTTGACTCTTTTTCGGGGGAAAATGATGGGGAGTAACGATGAGGTCTAGGCTTAGTAAATAAAGCCTGACTTTATAAGCCTAAAAGCAGAAAAAACTAGTGTCCAAAACCAAAGCATGGTGGTATCATCTTTGACGTTTCCACGAATTTCCATACAAAAGTATTACACCAACCCTACATAGATGGCGCCACGTGCTATACTTAACAGATATTAATTATTACAACTAACTAAAAAAAGCATTTTCAATTATTGCATTACATCAGAATTACATTGTTATCTTCCAAACAAATGCGTATTATCCTTATTGCGCTTGAGAATATTCTAATTAGTCTAGTGGACTAGTAGTGAACCTACTGCCATCTAACGGTGTCTTCTTGAAACTGAGTTTGCCAGAGCGTATGCCTCCAGATGAGACATCAATTCCTGTAGAATTATAATATCTTGTTATTAGAATTATGATAAATTATTAATTATAATTGACGAGCTCCGTGGCGCAGCGGTCAACACGCCTGCCTGCGACACGGAGGTCCCGGGTTCGATCCCCGGTCAGGTCAAGATGGAAAATGATCTTCTTCAGATTGACCTAGGTCTTGGATGTTTATCTATATATGTATCTATTATAAAATATAGTATCGTTGAGTTAGTATCCCATAACACAAGTCTCGAACTTACTTTGGGGCTAGCTCAATCTGTGTGATTTGTCCTTATATATTTATTTATTTATCTAGCCCATAGTCGGTCGCGCACACGCACCGATTTTAACGGCATAAATTGACAGGACCCGTGTGATTACACAAGGCAGTCACGTACACAAGTATTAAAAAATTTGCCACACACAATTTGCCGTACAAAAGTTGAAAAACGGAACCCTTATAGGATCACTCGGGCGTCTGTCTGTCCGTCCGTCCGTCTGTCACAGCCGATTTTCTCCGAATCTACTGAACCAAATTAGGTGAAATTTGGTAAGATGGTGTAATCCTATGACCCAAACACGGATGTGCAAAGTAAATAAAGATTTTTTTGAAATAAGGGTCATTTTCAGGGGCCCAATTACAAAATTTTAAAAGAAAGTTTTGCAAGCCTTACTGTGTCATAATATATCAAATGAAAGGGCTCATTATGACGATCACAAAAATATTTTTTTTTGTTCGGGTAAAATCTATACTTTTGATTTTATTCACGAAAGAAGGCAAAAATTTACCATTCAATCGTCATATCCTTATTTCAAGGCATTGAAATAAGGATATGACGACCGCTCCGGGTGGTACCTGGTTCAAAGGATATCCATTGCCGTTCAGCGAGGTAACGCCGCTAGTGTAATGGGTAATAATTTTTTGAGCCGCGTTTAATCCGGGGTGGAATATTTGACTAAAAAAATTTGAATGTGCTTGTTAATTATAAGGTGCAAATTTGTAAAATTTTGAAATAAAGGCATGAAGGTGCCAAAGGGTCAAGGGTGGGAAACGCCAAATCAAATAAGTAATGCCTTTTCACTCTTGCCTCGAAAATCCTAAATTGTACGAAATAGAAACAGGGAGGGAATTCCATTCCTTAGTGTTTTGCATAAAGGAAGAGGCGAAAATTTCTTTCATGTATCTATAACTCGTCACGTTTTTGATCAACTAAATGTTGTCAAAAATAATAAAACGTATGTGAAATGAAATCATTTAGACGTTCAAGTCTCGTGTTTTTCTTTTTCACAAACATTTTAAGGCTCATTTTATTTCCTGGACCACTTTTTAAAATTCTTTTACTTACATATACTTCATTTATCACTGGGTAACATAGATTATATGCTTCCACGCTGGTCTGGGAGAAAAGAAACAACGTAGAATGTACCAGCTGTTTCTTTTCCCGCGCAGATCGTAAAAGCCGATCGAGGGAATGGGCGTCAGGAATCATGTCAATATGCGATGCGGCTAGCAACCCATCACTATTCTGATTCCGTTCTCACCTACTAGTCCATCAACATGCTTAACGTGGCCTTAAGGTTTTATGAACTTGGGCTCTGTCTACCCCGCAAGGGAAAAAGACGTGATAGTATGTAACATAGATTATAATTTAAAAAGTAAATTGCTTGTTATTAATAAAACGGGAGACGAATAAGTCATCCATAAGAAATTAATGAGATTCGCAGAAAACTGCTTGATCAACAGAAACCAAAATAATATTGAATTTCATTCCAATCATTTCATGATATTACTTAATCATAATGAGCTCCAAGTAAATAAAGTGGAATTGCCATTTCCTCAAAATATTAATTTTCTCTAAATATTTATCGAAGCGCACTTATAGTGAATCATTACCAATATCAAAAATCAAAACGTTTAATCAGAGAACAGGCTTGTGCCAGAACCTATTCAAGTCATACAATTTAAAATGATTTTTTTTTAATCTATGTATTTTAGTAATGATTGTTCAAAAGCCACAGACTACTAGCTTTTCGGAACCGACCACTGCAGAGAAGAAACGCCGAAAGAAACTCGTGTCAACAGTATTGGTCGCCTACTCGCCTGAACGGCTTTGTTTGATTTCATTTCGTTCTTTTCTTTTTTTTATGTACATGTTACAAGTGTTCCAGTTCCTCCGTGGTCCAGTGGTTAAGGCGTTCGCCTTGTTGACCCGGGGCTCGTGGGTTCGATTCCCACGGGAAGCACACTTTGTGAAGTTTTTTCCAGTTTGGTTAGGTTAGGGCATAGCAGGCATGAATCACCTGATTGTCTGATAAGAATGATGATTCCGTGTTTCGGAAGGCACGTTAAGCCGGTGGTCCCGGCTGCCATCTGATAGTCGTTAAAGGAACCACGTCAGTCCGTCAGAGTTGTTACATGTAAAAGAAGGGATGCCGATCACCTGGCTAAAAGGATGCTGCACTTAAATGTGTCAGGACATAAAGGAAAGGGAAGGCCGAGAAAGTCGTGGAGGGAATGTGTGAGGAATGATATGAAGGAACGAGGAGCTAGTGCCGATATGGTTGGTAACAGGAAACTTTGGAGAGAGTTGACGTACAGAGCCAAATAGGGAAAAGGCAAGGAAGAAGAAGAAGATGTTAAAAGTGTTGTAATAACTTCTCCAGATCAGTTTCACTACCAAATTGAATTGGTTAATAACCGAACTGTAATTAACAAAATTCGAATTTAGTAAGATGCATGAGCAAGCAGTCTTAGCCACTTGGTTGTACAGACACATGGACTCGATTTACATAGAATAAAGTATTTGGATATTTTTGTGTTCGCGTTGCCTTTCAAAAATAAAAACGATGAAAAAAAAAATACATTCTTAAACAAAAACTCTTTCAGTTTTATAAAACGTGTTTTAGATGTTAAAACGCATTGTGACGTCATACGTGGGGTATTTTGAATGTGTGGCGTGAGAACTTTGTTTGGTAGCTGTATAAATATTAAGCTTAATAATGAAAGTTGGTATGAATGAAGTCCCTAGAATATATTATGATAAAATTGTAATTATAATTTTCGTACTTTAAAGAAACTTGCCCTCCCCGCTTCAAAGGAGCAGATAACAAATTGATATCAAATTAAAAGTGTCTATTACCAGTATTTTTTAATAATTATTAGTTACATTGGAAATAAGATAATTAAGTATAATCTCAACATCAGTCTGATACCGTTATCGTACAAGACACTAGTGTTGGAAATGAAGAAAGAGATGATAATGATTACATTACCTGTAATTAATAGTGTTCGATCATCCACAATCGTGTTGATAAAATGATTTGCAACTGGTTATGCTTATTGAAAAGATAGGTTAAGAGATTGCCCCACAACCTATTTCCAAAGCCGGTGATAAGATCCCTAGCAGTTTTTCCGTCCAACGGATTAGCGTAGATATCCAACGGGGGAACGCAGCCAGCGTTCTTGCCACTATGCCACATGGGCAGGATTTATTCTAAATTTTTAGTGTTATTATCAACAGTCGTTTTTTTTTTTCTTTACTAGGCCAGTCAATATTGACATCAAATATTGCAAACGCGCATGTAACGGCGATATTTTTATATATTGTAGAGACCACTAAGAATAGTCTTCACTCAAGCTTGCAACTTTCTTAACCCTGTGCTACTCCTGGAAGGCCCGAAAGTATGGGACTTTTTTTTCAGTTTTTACGAAAAAAGTACCTAGTAAGGATGCCTTTTTCGGGTATTTTTGTTGTATAGTTTTTTTAAAAAACACTAAATTAACTGCATACTTGGGTGTAGACTATTCTAATTGGTCATAACATAAAAATAAAAAAAAATCTCCGTTACAGGCGCGTTTGAGATGTTTGCACTTTTTTGTGTCAATGATGACTGGGCTGTATGTAAGTATGTTATTCGTTTTATTCCTTTAAATAAAGGTGTTCACGGTGATGCCTTCAAAGAAATGCATTAATTGCGAAACGATTGATCCATTTTTGTTTATCTGTTCAATGTTGGACATCATTTTAACAATACCAAATTTAATTATATGCCCATTGAACTTTAAAATAATACTAGTGGAGTGCCGGAGTGGCTTTATGAGGTCAGCAAAACTAAAATGTCGTGGACGTGCACCGTCAAAAGTCGTTTATAAAAACTTGTGCACTTGTTTACAAAAAAAAAGCTAGGCGAGGAGTTGTATGTATTTCGTGTGTGTAAGTGGCCAACGCTGGTGTCAGTTTTTTCAAGCTGCCTTAAGGCATCTGACATAGCATAACGACTGCCATCCATGATGACAGCCAACGGCTTACCGTGCCTTCCAAAGCACGGAGGAGCTCGAGAACTTATTATGCCACTTGCGGTCACCCATCCTAGTGGGGACTGCGCCCGGGGTTGCTTAACATGTGGAAGCGGTAATAAGGGCCACACTCAAATATACTCAAAGTTCACCGTCGAGGAGTTTGAGACACTACACTGTTATTATCATTTGTAAAAAAGCAGGAAAAAGATTACGAAACACATACTTACGAATGGCACACTTATGAATAGCAATCGTTGCTAGGTACAAGTAATAAAGATAATATCTTCGTTAGCGTGTCTGAGCAAATCAAATAATACACTACTGTGAACGGTTTAAGATCTAAATTTGATTGAGTAGCATCTGTATGTGTTGTAGCAATTAGCAAAACGTTTCCACACCTTTGGTGTAGAACGAAATATTATAAAAAGCCTTCGAGTTTTCGATTCTTTGTAGCGACATACTTTTGGACTTTCTTTTGCGAAAAAACGAATTAAATATATATGTTTTATGTCAACATTACAACGGAATAGATAAATATAAAAACACGGTATATTTTTGACATTTCCATACAATTTGACTGGGCCACTGAACTTGTTGTGCCCAGCTTTGGTCCAATAGGAAAAGTTGTTCATGTCAACGGGGTGAATCACACCTAAATGGGTCCACAACAGTTATAAGCTGATTATGAAATCTCAGATTATTTAAACCTCGGAAACAGAATACCTTTAATATATAGTATAATTTAAATTCCACCAATGTAGACTGTAACAATGAATACTAAATTTCAAAGAAATGGAATCCTGCTATTTGCTTTATCTTTAGTTAGGATTATTGTACTGACATTCTGAGACTGGTTTGGGTGCCGGGTCACGTCGGGGTTGAGGGCAATGAGAGGGCTGATGAGCTGGCAAGGAGAGGATCGAATATACCATACATAGGGCCCGAACCTTTCTTAGGCCTTTCATACAACACAGTAACAACTGCAATAAATGCACATGTCGACAGCAGACATCAACGTGAATGGACTAACCTGAGTGGACACACACACTCGAAGGAGACACTTGGTATGGACAACGCTAGGTGGTATAAAAGGATCTGCAAATATAGCAGAAAACAGTCAAGGATTCTTATGGGAGCCCTGACCGGTCATTTTGAGAACAACAGTCATCTATTCAAAATGAAAATCGTCGAAAGCCCACTATGTAGGGTATGTGAGGAATCGGAGGAAACAATGAGACACATTTTGTGTCGCTGTGACTCGTTGGCTGGTAAGCGGTTGGACCTCTTTGGATCAGCTTATCCTGATCTGGAGGACTACAGGCACTACGCACCAGGTGATATTCTGAAGCTCATGCAGTCCTTCTTCAGGAATCACCGTGTGGGTGAGTAAGGTATGGGGTAAGTACAAAATAACCCAAAGGTTAGACGTGCTTCCGATTTATAATCGGCCCCAATTAAGATAAGATAAGATAGGATTATTGTAACATTACTCTGTAAAGCTTGGTGGTCGTTTTCTGAGGTACTCGCAGCGCAACCATTTTGAAGCGCACCTAATGAAGCGCGACTAAATTATTCATCGGAGCGCACCTTGTAGTTGCGCTCACGATAGTAATTTCATTGCGCGAAGCGCACCTATCTTTAACTTTTGAATAGACCTGGGAGCTAACTGAAACTATCGACAACAAGTAGTGCACGTTCTTTTTTGAACGTGGGTGCGCAACGCGCAATAAAATTTCAATATTTAAATTGCTATCGTGAGCGCAACTAAAAGTTGCGCTCCGAGGAATAATAATTAAGTTGCGCTTCGTTTTTAGAATCTGTTAAAGACTAAAATATAGTAAAACTATACCAACTTAAAAATTATTTAAATAACTTTACAAAATCCCAATTTTTCCTCTCAGGCTTAAAGTCGCTAACAAAAACAACAGACAATTGACGTCACTCCTTTAGCATTTTGTATGGGTGATGTGAGAACTGGTTTGAACGAATGGATATGATACTGATTTTCTATATTTATTTTCTTTGTTAATGTACACCAACAGAATTAACATCTTACACTTAAAACACACTTATAACTTTGTTCCAATGTAAACACAACAGGCACACAACATTTTTATTAATACAAGACTAAGTTAAAATCATTTAACTAACATTAAGCATTAACAAGTATAATGTTTTTAAACATTAATAAACTATTTTAAAACAGTTACAAGTTCCCTGCATTGTTGGTTGTCTGTATTCTAGTAGGAAGATTGTGGATTAAATTATCTTTGGTTATTTCGTTACTTTTAAAGGTACTCCGGTACATCAGTCTTCTTTTTATTCCAATTCTTTTACTGTCCAAGCAGCAAAGTTATGGAACGCCTTACCGGAGTCTATCAGACGAGCGCAGTCAGTACCAATTTTAAAAGACGACGTAAAAAAAATTTATCTACAATATAAATAGTTTGTTATTTGCCATAAATTGTCACTTTCGTATGTAATGTTATTCTTATTTATATTTTTTATACATATTTAATTACATATATATGTAGACAACTATTTAAGTAGTGTATTATGAGGTATATTTATGTTTATCATTAGAGAGAGCGTCCCCGTCTGCTAACGTTCTTTAGTCCTCTCCATCCATCGGTTGTCTGGTGGAAATTGCTTTTAGCAATAAGACCGCCCATTGTACATAGTCTAATAATGTTTTGTTAATATTTATTTTCTGGTGTACAATAAAGTATTACTTATTTACTCCACATAAACATAATATAGCAGCTTTTGATACTAAATAATTTTGATCGAATAATCAGATGAATGAAGGTCAACCCCTGTTCGGATCTTTTCAATAATGAATTGTGCGTTCAAGTGCTTCAAATGACGTAACGAAATACAAGTAGGTACGAGTAAACAACCTCAAAAGCCAGAATTAACCGGTAGGTAACGCGACATTTAGTCCTCTGAGCGACACGGGCGACGTCGCGTCGCCTCGCCGACGGCGGAGTCAAGGGGTGTCTCGTCCTACGCTGGAGATTGGCATAATTCGTAAAATCGAACGTATTATGAGCATGTTAACGCACACGTTGATTTGGATACACGCACAGTACGTTGTTTGCCATTCCAAATGTTACTTATGCGACGGGGTTAAACTGTACCTGCCTAATATAATTACAGTGCAGTTACATTATTGTAAGAGCCGATGTTATGTACAATACGAAATAAAATAAAGAAATTGAATTCAATTTATATTGTTCACGGAGATTTTAAAGGGTGCCGTGTGGTCCCCGGCAGAGTAGAATAGGACCACTCCAAGTCTTCCCGCGGATGTCGTAAAAGGCGACTTAGAGAACATAAGCTTAACAAAGCTTTAAAATATCAAAGACACCTCTCCAACCCGTCTGGCCAGCGTGGAGAGTGTAGGCCAAATCCTCTGACTGCCCTGGCTTATATTCGGCTCTGATAGTCAGAGAGGGTCGTGCTCCTGCAGTGGAGACTGAAAAAGACCTGATGATGATGATGATGATGATGATTTTAAAGGGTAAGTTGTGGAAAGATTCCATCACTGGAAATACTTTTCAATATAATATGTGTGTAACTGTGTAGAATTTTCCTTGAAAAAAATTGCATTAAAACCAGTGGTCAGTTAATATCTGTGCGGTGCGGTGAAGTTACAAAGATAAAACTGAATGAGGTTTCTCAAACCGTTTTGAGCGGAAACGCCCGAGCGTATTGACTTATGTAAATAGATTAGATACAAGACCAGCTGCTAGCGTGCACACATCCTCCCCAGCTCATATGTTGTCAAAGGACTTCTGTATCGATGGCCTGCTACCCTGTACTATAGTTTAAATTACTTTAAATTGTGAACACATACATACATTGTTTCACGTCTTTTCCCTTGCGGGGCAGAATAAATTTTAAATAACTGTTCCAACTCAAATTTTAATAACATTTCAGATATACATTACTAGCTACTACTAAGAATTCGCGGCATCACCCGCGTGATATATAGCCTATGTATGCAAAATTCAGAAAAAGCAGGCCGCTTCCAACCGGTCGATTGGAAATCCTTGGGGGAGCCCTATGTCTAGCAGTGGACTTCTTGCGGCTGAAATGATGATGATGCAAAATTCCATGATGATCGGTTTAGTAGATAGGGCGTGAAAGCGTTAAAAGTAAAAACCAAACAATATCACTTTAACATTTATAATATTAGTTAGGATTAAGAAAAAATCCACGCGGGCAGAATTCGAATCTGCGTATTTAGTCTTTGTACGGTCAACGCTTAAGGGGGAACAGTAGGCACAGTAGCGACGCCAATCATTTTATTCCTAATACTTTACAAATAGAAAGAAATTCAAGAATATAAACAATACAAGCCTTAGTAAATAACCTGAAGTATTTTTGGAATCATGTTTTGATATTATGAGAATCAGTCATTGAGAGAAAAAGTGATAACCGCCAAAAAAGGCCGTTTTTGGCGGTAATCAGATTCTCATAATTCTCACTGATTCCGATAGTAATAAACATGATTCAAAAAATACTTCAGGTTATTTACTAAGGCTTGTATTGTTTATATTCTTGAATTCCTTTCTATTTGTAAAGTATAAGGAATAAAATGATTGGCGTCGCTACTGTGCCTATTGTTCCCCCTTGGGCCACGGCGCTTCGATCCTACACAATGGGACCGAGATCAAACAAAATTTGTTAATTTTTTTTTTGGATTGATTACGTTAAAAACAAAATATGAGTACGATCGGCAGTATTGTTCTGAGTCGTCTGCTATACTCGTAAGTACTAGAAAATTGCGTTGCGACAACGAAATATGTAAACATGGATTTATTTAAATAATCTCAATAAGAGTCTACATCAGCGAAACTAGCATATAATTTTATTTTCATTTCTCTAAAATCAGATCAGATTAAAAATATCTGTTTTTCGCTAGAATTTAGATTTATTTGTATTAGGTACTTTATTGGTATTACCATATTACACATGATAAAAAAATGTTGATTACGGTAATTAATAATACCTGTAATGTATCGAATGCAACATAATGAAATATTACAAAAAATATACTATTTTAATAAACTAATAATTTATATAAACAGTGACTACTAGGAAAGAAGCTGACTTCATACCACAGGGAAACCTACCGCAGTTGTCAGCCAAACAAAATTTATAAACTTTGCTTACATAGTGTAAGCAAAGTTTATAAATTTTGTAAAAACAATTTCATATCATTTCATTCAATTTCAGAAATACCAACAATACTATAAATTATTTACTGGCAAAGTACGCCTTTTATCTTCAATTTGATCTGATTTAGGAGTAAAATAATAATATGATGAGTGGTACAGTTTCATTTATGTAAGCCTCTTATAAGTAACAAATCGATTTTGATGCGGCAACGTCGCTATTGTTACAATACCATATGACTAAGTATAGCGGTACCCATAAGTCTTATTACTTTACTCTTTATCAGTGCATTTACAGTTTTAAAATAAAAATAGATAGTAGCGGTTCATAATACTACAACCAATCAACAAAAATGTTGTTTTTCGCGATGATTTTCATCATTTTCAGCTCAGCTGCCCTTAGCGAAGTTGCTGACAAGTGCACAGTTCTAGATTTACGTAAGAATCATTCTAATAATCTATTTAGTATTATTAAATAATAATGTAAACAAGACCACTAATCAATGAAAAGGTTGTGTTAAAAACATTTTTGACAAAGTCTTTTAAAGTGCTTAACAAATCAAGTGGGTTCAAACTTAAAATAGACACTGAGAAGTCGGCAAAATGCAACTTGCAAGATTTGACTACCGTCTAACGAACACAGGGTTATGTGAAACAAAAAGCTAGTAATAAATTATCAACAACTAAATCGGCCATAATACAAATATCTAATGCGAGTAAATCGGATATTTTGAACATTTTATTTACATGGTTGATAATCATGTGTAGTTATTATAACTTGTTGCCAAAGATCCCATCTCAATCCACCCTACGTCATTTTAGAAAAGCTACCAGCTTTTCTGCACATATTATATTCTAGAAAGCGTTTCCAAAATACACTGTTCATTAATGCCGAATCCGAAACTGGTGCTTTCATGTGGGGACATTGTTAGTAAACTGACACAGTCTACGTCACTGTCAACAAGCCTAATTTTATATGCGTATACCTATTTTATTCGAAGTACTGGTTCAAGTTTTCTGGCAAAATTATGGATACTATTTCACCGCCTTTGAGGTGGAGGAACACGATTAAATCCTAACTAATATTATAAATGCAAAAGTGAGTTTGTTTGTTTGTTTGTTACGCTTTCACGCCGTATCTACTGAACCGATCATCATGAAACTTTGCATACATATAGGTTATGGCAGCGAGAAGGACATAGGCTATATATTACGCGGGCGAAGCCGCGGGTAACAGCTAGTTTCAATATCATCGCCCAAAATATTCACTTTCCTTGTTGTATAGATGCCAGACTAGATGAAATAATTCATATTTAGTTTACTTCAGCTTTGCAGACAGTGTCATCGGAAGGGAATGCTTTTATAAATTAATGGCCTTTGAAAGGTCACGGCTTTCTTTTGATCAAGATATTTGTTCGAAGCGGCTTCCAATCAAAAGGTTATGCATTAATTCTTCACACTAGTATCAATGATGGATCCGCTTATATAGCTTTGCTAAGATGACGTTGGATGGGCATGCTTGGGATCTTTATCTAATTAACAAGTTATGAGTAGAAGATACATGCATATAAAAATGTATTATTTATTAACCGCGTTATTTTCTTTCATAGCTGTTTTTTCAGAATTAATTCACGGGAAAGCTGTTTCATTTGAATCCACTCCCCTGCCTGGCATACCGGGAGACGTTATAACCCTTACGGTAAGACCTTTCTCACTCTCTTTCTCTCTACTATCTGCTAGCAGTGATATTAAATATGAGGTGATATAAAATACCTACACCGAACCGAACATAACAAACAACAAAGAGGAGACCCGACTGTCCAATATGGGGACACTGGGTGAGCATGCACATGGCCATACCAAGTGGTCCCGGTGGAATAGGCGGGTTTTTCCTGAATTAATGAAATAAAATTATAGCATTGTTGTTTTACTAACATAGTAGGTAAGTATAAATAAGGATGCTGAGATGGATGTGTGGAGTAACAAAAATGGACAAGATCCGAAATGAATATATAAGAGGAAGTTTGAAAGTCGCACCAATAGTGGAAAAAATAAAGAGCCATCGTTTAACCTGGTATGGCCATATCGAGAGAAGGGATGCCGATCACCTGGCTAAAAGGATGCTGCACTTAAATGTGTCAGGACATAAAGGAAAGGGAAGGCCGAGAAAGTCGTGGAGGGAATGTGTGAGGAATGATATGAAGAAACGGGGAGCAATTGCCGATATGGTTGGTAACAGGAAATTTTGGAGAAAGTTGACATACAGAGCCGACCCCAAATAGGCAAGGAAGAAGAGAGAGTAGGTAAGGATTTTATTGCTAACAAAATAGGACGTAAGTATTTATTTATGTTATTTAATATTAAAAAAATTATAAATCTTTTTTTCAGACCTATTGTAGTGTGGGTGTCAGTGCTGGGAATATAACGGCGTGTGATACTGATGTTCCACCATCGGTGGTTATGTCTGGTGTAAACGTGGTCACTGTCAAGCGGCATGGCAAACTGGAGTACTCTGCCTCTGTGAAAGGACATCTCATATGCGATTATTATTGATTAAATAAATATAATTTCATTTTAATAGCCATTATGTTCCACTTCCGGGCAAAAACCTCCCCTTTCTATTTCCAATTTGCGCTATACATTGCTATCCCTTTCCAAGCTTCATTAGTTTATGAAAAGCTCGTGCTAATAAACACCCCGGCTATAATATCTCTATAATTAAATGGTTTTTAAATAGCATAACAACCCTCGGTATATAATTAAAATTGGAAATATGTGATGAAAAAGAATTCGCTTCAGGTAGTATTCGAACCCACGAATCTTAGGTCTGCGCCCTAAGTGTGCTACCAACTATACCACCGTGACTTCGAATCACCGCGTCGAATTCTCTCATCATATATTACCCCGTAGGGTATAACTTTCAAATAATTGTTAAAGTTATATAGGAAACATTAGGACTATGGGGTTGTAGCCTAGCACCAAAAAAGTCTTTAATGGTGGTAAAGCAAATACCAAGCTGTTGATGCCGCTGGTGACAAGAGGGCTGGCTCAAAACTCGCACAGAGTAGGAGGGTTTTCAGGATCGATTTTTGCCCCTGGTGGCGAAACTGTGTCGAGAGGTATTTTTGACAGCTGCTGTCAAAATCCATCAATTTTATGATAGGTGGATTTTGACAGGTCGACCTCTCCGACACAGTGCCGCCACCTGCGGGCAAAATAAAATCTGAATACCCACATTGGGATCGCAATTCAGCTCGGGAACGCCGCCAGTATTTTTGGCACATGGGCACGACCTTTATTTTGGGATTTTAGTTTTTCTACCATTTACGCTAACGAAGTCGCGGGGTAATTTCTCGTAAAAAATTAAATTAATACTTATATTGCAACACCATAATAATTATCAGCACTATATGACCTTATTTAAATTGTCTTATCAGGAGGAACTAATCGATTCTGATACGGAATTTTCCGATTGTTACACACCACTCGATATCACTACTTTTATTATAAACGGGCTGAAACATAAACATTCACATGGCAGTAGCGGCTCTAAGGGCAAACAAAAATGTTGATTTTCGCGTTTGTTATCCTCATGTGTAGCTCAGTTACTCTCACGAAGAAAGCCGACAGTTGTACAATCCTAATGTTACGTAAGAATCATGTTTTTACTGTTACACTAAATAAAATATACAGCGTGTAAGATGTAAATTTAAATTAATAAATTTAATGTTGGAGAATAAAATGATGATGATGATGTGTAAGTTGACCCTCGACATATTTAGGGGTGACTCAGACCGTCAATATGAACAAATTTGGTTTTGGGATCAATGATGAAACTCAAAAATCTACAATTTCATACAAAAGTGTTTCGCAGCCCTGGCAGTTAGTATAAGAAAATAAAAGAAAAATAGAGTTCCCAGAATTGATCCCTTGTAATAAGCATATTGACAGGCCAATCTGAAAAAGATGATTTCCCATTATGACCTGGTCGGAGATCGATCCCGGGACTCCTCGTTACGCAGGCTGGAGTGTTAACTCCACGGTGGCTATCAAATGCGAACTAGATTTTTATTAGCCGATAGAGGTGGGTCCTAGAGTTCGTCAAAAGACCTCCTCTCCAGTCTACTATAGCACTTCATTTCACTTAATTTCACTTCATTTCACTTAATTTCACTTCATTTCACTTCATTTCACTTCATTTCACTTCATTTCACTTCATTTCACTTCATTTCACTTCATTTCACTTCATTTCACTTCATTTCACTTAATTTCACTTCATTTCACTTCATTTCACTTAATTTCACTTAAGTTCACTTAATTTCACTTAATTTTAATTAAGTGAAATTAAGTGAAATATATATTAAATTTCACTTAAAAAAATAGTTAGTATAAATAAATTTCACTTAATAAAATAGTTAAATAGTTAAATTTCACTTAATTTCACTTAATTTTACTTCATTTCACTTCATTTCAATTCACTTCATTTCTCTTCATTTCTCTTCATTTCACTTCATTTCACTTTATAAACTTCTTTTCACTTTATTTCACTTCACTTTACTTCATTTTACTTTTTTTCACATCATTTCACTTCACTTCATTTCACTTCGTTTAAAAATAATTGAAAAGATGCAATTTGACTTATAAAAAATATAATAAATTATTCTCGTCATAATGTTTTTCGTAGCTCCTAATCCGAAATTCGTTGGTTGGGATGTGACTACATTCGAATCTACTCCCCTGCCTGGCGTGCCGGGAGACATTATACCCCTTGCGGTGAGATATAACTGATCAATTATTATTTATTTTTGTGTGTATAAGTGGCCAACACTGGTGTCAGATGTTTCAAACTGCCTAAAGGCATCTAACATAGCTTGACGACTGCCATCAGCGATAACAGCCGGGACCAACGGCTTAACGTTATTCCCGAAGCACGGAGGAGCTCTAGATATTTTTATGCCACTTGTGGTCACCCATCCAAGAAATTAATCATCAATTATAATATGACCAAATACCTTACTACATACTTTTGAGTTTTCAGAATGGTCTATTATTAGTAACATCTGTTTTGACCCTTTCTTGTGTACAGGTATTATAAATGCGGATTATATACCAAATAGCCGCGTGTTAGCTTTCTAGAAAGCTATACTTTGCTAGCGGCTTACTCGTATATTAATCGCGAAGAAACAGTGCAAAATAAAATGAAAAAAGTTTAAATATCCAAATGGCTTGCAATAAAAATACATATACATTACATATGCACACAGAATTTTTTGGTTAGACTGTTTTTTTCTGTAGTACGACCAAGCGTCGCGCATTTTATAATTGTCCATTTTTATCTTTGGATATTTGCTTTGGACATTTTTCCTTTTTGTCGCTGTCATTTCAAACAGCGTGAAAATTGACCCTCGAGGGGTGACTCAACCCGTCCAAATATGAACATTTTTTCCTATGGGATCAATGATTAGACCAAAAAATTTTTTCGACATTTTCATATAAATTTGTTCAGCCGCCCGGACAATTACGGTATAATAAAGTAAAAAAAAAATCATTTTCCCAGCACTGGTCTGATAGGAAAAGTTGTTCAAATTGACGGTGTGAGTCACCCCTTTATAATTTATGTTTAGGGTCAATTCAAACGCTGTATAAAATGAGTGAAACTCTCCGCTACCGCCGATCTACCGAGAGTACTTGTCGAAAAAGTTTAATTATTTTTTTCAGACTTATTGTCATTTAGGGGTCGTTTCCGGGAACATAACGGCGTGTGATACTGATGTTCCTCCATCGGTAGCCCTTTCTGACGTCACGGAGGTGACAGTCAAGCGGCGTGGCAAGATGGAAGGAGCTGCCACTATCCAGGGTAGTCTGATATGCAATGAGAAGTGAATCAGCTGCTGGAGACACTAGGCGATATCTTTAGTAATCTATATAATATTATAAAGGGGAGATTTTGATAGTTTGCATTGAATAAACTCATATTGGACCGATTTTTAAAATTCTTTTTCCCTATAGAATGCTAAGTTATCTGCTGATGATTTAGGCTATAATTTACACGGACGCAGTTGCGGGAAAATTGCTAGCATAGTACAAAAAAGAAAGATTTGTTTGGTTGTTTGTAATTGAATAGGCTAAACTACTGGACTAATTTTAAAAATTCTTTGATTTATACAAAGCTAAGTTATCTGTGGGGGACACAGGCTGTAATTTAAAAAAATTGCGCGAAAATTGCTAGCATATAAGAAAGAGAAAAGATTCGTTTCCATTGAAAAGGCTTCAAAACTATTGGATTGGATTTTATATAATATAATTATCAATCCCTATGTGACGGATTTTTGAAAATCTTCCTAGAAGTTAAATATAATATTTACCTAATATAGCCATATAATACAAAGCAAAAAGGGGGCCTTTGTCTTGCAGTGAGATATACAAATAGACTAAAAACTACATATCAACTTTAATGGCGATGGCTTTAAAAATAATAACATACAAACCCTATCGAGTAAAAAAAATAAACGTGTTCAACTTATAAATCTCAATCCCATTCCCATCCCATCTTAATCCCAATTATCCTTATCCCATCCCAATCCCAACTACTATTATAAGCATAGAACGCAGAATATAAGTGCGAAAGTGAGCTTGTTTGTTACGCTTTCACGCCCTATCTACTGAACCGACCTTCATAAAATTTTTCATACACATTGTCTCAAATACGGGGAAGGACATAGGCTGCTTGTCATCCCGGCAAAAAGTACTGTTCCCGAGGGATAGACACGCGAGCGTAGCCGCGGGCGAACGTTATACTTTGGTGAATTATTTTAGTAAGCAAAACTTCAAGACTTTTATTAATATTTGCTCTCCTATATATGATTTTAAGCTTTCGCGGTCACAATCACTATTATGTTCACTACGGGACTTACCGCGATTATTTTTGAGTTCTGTCTGATATTTCGACAACATTGCAGCTGCCATTTTCACAGACTAACTGAAGAGATTGCGGTGGTGGATGTTGAGCTGTCAAGGGAAACCGTATCGGTCTACCCTCTTTCTTTGTCTTTTATTACACAGGTTTTTACACACAACACTGACGGTGTCCATTCGGGAATTGTTCACTGATGCGCGCGTACACTTTTTACACAACTCAATTACAGGGTTCCATGTACCCGAAAGCTTGAAACCGTTCAGTTGCAAGTACTTTTGGCTGGTGTAGCTCGATCCAGTGATTGGTCTCTGCTTGTGTTAGATGCTCCGCTATGGCAGACTTCACAATATCCCTGTTTTTAACTGCGGTTATGTGCTCTTTGACCCGTTGAGCTATAGCCCTCTTAGTTTGTCCAATATACGAGCGACCACAACTACAGCCAATTTTATAGACACCAGATTTTTCCAAAGGCGTGCTATCCTTCGGTGACCGCATATAACTTGCCATTTTCTTGGCTGGGGTAAACGTGGCTCGAATAGAATATTTTCCTAATACTTTGCCGATTTTGTCTGTTACCCCTCTGACGTATGGTAAGTAAGCTGGCTGCCTGTCTACCGTCGGTGCTCGTTCACGCTTTGATGTTGGAGGTTGTCGGATCTTACCATCATAACCATTGCGTCTTAAAACCGCTTGCACATGCTTCAGCTCTCCCTCTAGGTGTTCCTGGTCACATAAATCATGAGCTCTTCGTACGAGAGATGCAGACACTGCTTGAAGATGTGAAGGGTGATGGTGAGAAGTCGCATGCAGGTATTTGTCCGTGTGAGTCGGTTTCCTGTATACCGTATGACTCAACGTCAAGTTAGTCTGTGAAAATGGCAGCTGCAATGTTGTCGAAATATCAGACAGAACTCAAAAATAATCGCGGTAAGTCCCGTAGTGAACATAATAGTGATTTGCTCTCCTATCAAAGCACCTTCATGTCGCATGTCGCCCGTCTTGCCTTTTAGCGCAGCTTTGAGCTGAAAAAGAGATTACCCATGTACCTCAACGTTGAAATTACTTACTTTTGAGTGCTAAAAACTATTATATTAGTATATTTTGTATTAGTGGCGTGTAAACATTGTTTGGTAGTCATTCTAATATTATAAATGCAAAAGTGAGTTTGTTTGTTTGTTCATTTGTTTGTTTGTTACGCTTTCACGCTTTATCTACTGATAACCGATCATAATGAAATTTTGCATACACATAGGTAAGGATACGGAGAAGGACATAGGCTATCACACGGGCAAAGGCGCGGGTAACAGCTTGTTATCATTACTAAATTACACTCGCAGATAAATTAGCTTCATAGACCTAAGGAAAAGAATTTTGAAAATTGGTCCAGTTGTTTCCGAGCCTGCTTAATGCAAACAAACAAACAAATCTTTACTCCTTGTTATAATATCTATTTGTATAGCTATAGATGTATATACGAAAATTTCCAGTACTAGTACGCGCTCACAATAAAAACGTATCAATAATAAATTCTTAGCAACCTTCGATATCAAATACCCTCTAAAAAGTAAACAACTGAACCTATTCCAATCAAAAATAACCAATACCAACAAATAAAAACTAATCATTTTACAACATCAATCTAGCTTAAACCAACTCTCCGATTGCAACGACAAAAAACATATTCAGTAAATAATATCACGAAATTGAAAGCTCTATACACGTTTACATTTCCAGCAAATAAATACTCGAGCAAAAAATTTCATTAGAGGTTTTCGTCTCTCGATTCGACATAGAAATATTCACTTTCATTCGTTAGTTTGGTCGTCGATACGTTTCATATAATATATCTATTGATGTTGAAAATGTCTGTGAATTTGAGGATGCAACAAACCCGCTAACGATCAGGAGTGCTATTTGTCACACTCGTCTTCGAAGTCACGGAATACTATTCGAATCGAAATAAATACCGAAACCATCGCTTAAGCTGTAGTACAGCAAAATTTTAGGAAAAAATATGTAATTTCTTCTTGTTACACACACGTTTTCTATACCTAGTTATTATTGATTTTTAAAACGTTTGTGAAGTGTAGCGTAAAACGGAACGTAAAATCATGCTAAATGAAATTCAAATTACAGGCAGTGACTTTGACATAAAGGCGTTCGTCGCTTGCGGAAACTAGCGCTTAACCGCTCGTTGTAATCACTCATCTCATCAACTAGCGATTAAAAAATGAGGCTTCTTAGAAACAGTCGCGTAAATCCCTCGTTTGGTGAGACACGCGTTCAAAAATAGCCCCAGATCGTCAACGCCATGTCCCTGGAATTGCAGCGTCGGATTGCAGATATATCCGGTGCTCGGATATTAATCTCACACCACATTTTAGTCGAAACTGATGCTCTACGGTCGGAATACTGACTCAATGTCCATTCTATGTCATTCCGAGCAATAATAATTATGTTGTTGCGAAATCAATTCTTGTTTGTTATAATTCAATATACCCACATACACTAAATTCTTACAGGTGAACTCAATTTAATAGGGTACATTAATTTCTATTATTATTGATTAACTATAACACAAAATTCTAATTTCTATTAAATTCTGTGATTATTACTCATGGTCTTAGAATTAGGTATATAAAGTCTAGATAGACTGAGTTAGCCTAAATACGACGAAAAAAATTGTGTCCAACATATAGACTATGATGCAAACTCAATCCGTCTAAATATAAAACAAGGACTACTTCAGTACCAGGTCTATACCAATATCCGCCCAAAAAAACTAATAATGATAGTTGAACGAACGTCAGAGCAATAGGTTTTGACTTATTTTGGGCGGATAATGGTTTAAACCATTATCGGCCCAAACTACACAAAGTCTTCGTTTTATAATAAGAAGGATAGAGCCTATTCATTATAGGAGTTGACAAAATGCATTCGCTATCACAAAGCTATGACGCACACGAGCATAGGAAAATTGGCCAGTTTTTTAATCGTTGAAATAAAGCATGACGGAGTCTAGAGTACTCGTATATTGCCAAAGCAATTTACTGTAGTAGCGCGAACAGTGACACTGACATGCAGAAGAGAACTATAGGACAGATTTTGAAGAACCTTTTAAATTTTACAGCTGAAACATCAGAATACCACATAGGCTATATGTTACGTGGGCGAGGCTGCGGGAAAAGCTGGAAGTTAATTTTAAATTCGTCCATACGAAACTATGAATAGTTATTATGAATAGTATAACCGTATGACAAATAAAAAACTATGTTCTCATAATATATAGGTATAACCTTTTATTAATGTTGGATCTAAATAAACATGCATAGGTGCATATTATCGCGTCTTTATGACTTGTAAGGTAGACAGAACCCTAGGTCCTAAAACACAAAGGCCTCAAACACAAAGGCCGTTTAACATGTTAGTGCGTAAAGGTGGAAAGTGGAATCAAAATAGTGATGGGTTGCTAGCCACATCGCTTAATGACGTGAGTACTTAAATTTTCCTTAACCTAATCCCTTTTACGGTCAGCGTGGAACGAAAAGAAGCTAGTGTATTCTATGTTTTTGCTTTTCCAAACCAGCATGGAAATATAACGTAATATTAAAACTTACGCGTGATAAAATTAATATAATGAAATCTCGACTTTACTCACGTTATTACGTCGGATTCGCCGACTAGTTTTCATAACAACATAAGGCACCGTAATATGCTACATATATAATATTTCACTCCTCGAATAAGTGTATTAAATTTGTAAGCAGAGATGAATAACCTATAATTATTGTATTTGTATTAAAGCTAATGAAGTGATAGTGGGAGTACGTGAGACGGCGGTCACAGACAAATAGACGGAGCTATCGGATTGCAGATTGCAGCAACCACAGAGCTTAATAAGACGCTTCGGAGAACGGGCTTAATGACGTCGGATAGTACGGTGCATAGCTTAATCAGTGCAGTATTGCACATGCCATAACATTATCTGGACTGATACGTGTGTAGACGGGAGCTTAACCCTTCCAAGAAGTCGAAGGCTATGTAGCCAAAAGATAAACTAGAACGAGTGACCAAGCATTATCAAGAGCTGTTAACAACCATAAAATCCACACTGGTCTGGGAGAAAAGTAAAAAGTAGAGTACCCGATGCTTCTCTTCCCGCGCGTAAAAGCCGATCGAGGAAATGGGCGTGAGGAATCATGTTAACAAGCGATGCGGCTAGCAACCCATCACTATTTTGATTCCATCACATTTGATTTTGTTCTCCACCTACGAGCCCACCAATATTGCTTAACGTTGCTATCAGGTCTTAAAGACCGAGGCTCTGTCTACCGCGCAAGGGGAAAAAAGACGTATTAATATTTATGTATGTAGGTATAAACATGCTAAACGTGGCCTTTCGGTCTTCTGGCCTTAGGCTCTGTCTACCCCGTTAGGGATAAAGACGTGATAATATGTATGTATGTATAAACAAGATCTACCTATACGGCGTGTAAACAGTCCTCCGCCGCGTCTGGCAGTCTGTTCGCGAGAAACTCAAAAACTACTGCTTGAATTTTCATGTGGTTTTCACTAGAAGTAGTTGTAGTGGTTTTCATGTGGCAGGTTTATAGGTATAATTTATGCCCGGGCGCAGTCGGGAAGGGCTGCTAGTTAAAGATATATCTCAAGAAGTCCGAAAAATTAAAAATTTTGAAAATAACCCACGGCGGTAAAAATTTCATCGATAAAGAATAAATTTTGTAATCGGACATTTCGTTTTGATTATATTGCAACATTGTTTTGCACTAATATTGTGGCGCCCCCTAGTGAGTTACAGCCATGACACCTGTCTAAGAACATGAACTCATCAAACACAAACCCGGTATTGAAAACCGCATTAAAATCGGATCATTATTTTAGAAGATAGGTGGAAACATTACTTTGAACAAACGCACTCACAAACAAACATCTCTCACCCTAAACACATATACTTGCTCCGTTCCGTCGTGGGTAAAAAGGCAACTTCGGAGCATCTTTCCTAAATTCGTTCTCGTCTTGTTCTGTCACTCTCTTAGATAACCTAGCAAAACAAAGACAGTCTGAGATAAAGAATTGTTATTAGTTAAAATTATTTTTAACCCTCTTCAAAAAAAAGGAGGAGGTTCTCAATTCGTCAATCTTTATTTTTTTATGTATATTCCCCGATTTCTCGAAGGACGCCTGGACCGATTTAAGAAATTCTTTTTTTGTTCGATAGGTAATACTTTACAGATGGTCCCATTAAATTTTTACCGAATATGACGAACGTTTTTTGAAAAAATACACAAATCCCACAATTTTTTTTACAAGTATGCCGTTCGGTTTACACTTTTTTAAATTTTATTCTAACGTTTATTTAAATAATTGAAGTCGGTTTTTGTTTTTTGTTAAAAATATCTTAAATTATGAATATTTGAGGGTTACGCGTATCTAAATATAAATCCGAGCGTATGCCGTAAACATCATCTATACACAATCGCCGATGATTGGCTGACATTGCGACGATTCATTAGACATTGCTGCGTTGGATAGGAATCTTTCAAGAGTGTTGGTAAATTAAACAGAAATGTACAGTGAATAGTCGCAACGACAGCCGATCATCAGAGATTATGTAGAGTAGCCATCATTAAATGCATTGCGCCGCATCATTAATTGCATATGTGAACAAGGATGCTGCCAACTGAACAACACAAACGTTTGTTCGAAAGTCTAAACGTTTATATTTTAAACCTTCTTGGGAGTGTTGTCTTATAAAAAAAAAATCGTGATACCTTACTAACTTAATGAAGCGTCGGCAACGTCCTTGTGGTTAATTGTGCGCTCTTATCTCACAAAATCCTTGAGCTAGCTTTGTGTATTATTTGAAATCAATTTACAAATAAAAAAAAGTAAGTAAGTAAAATAAACAATAAATAAGTATACCTATAGGGACATATCACACAAATTGAGCCATCCCCTCAGTAAGTTGTGAACTTGTGTCGCAGGATACTAACTCAACGATACTATATTTTATAACATATACTTAAATAAATAAACATCCAAGACCCAGGTCATTCTGAAAAAGATCGTTTTTCCATCATGACCTGACCGGGGATCGAACCCGGGACCCCCGTGTCGCAGGCTGGCGTGTTGACCGCTGCGCCACGGAGCTCGTCGCTCGAGCACGGTTAGCGGTCACCACTTTTATGAAAAATCGAGATTGGTGTCCTTTTCAAGGTATTTTGGGTGTGTGTGATAGCTGTAGTGATCACTACAGCTATCAAGTCATAACACATCTCCTTTCGTGCCATTAATGTCCCTGTAGTTACACAAAAACCGACCTTTACAAAATACGCCCTTGCAGGCGCTTTTTCACATCAAATCATATATTTAAAATACCTAATATTTTTAAGTATTACGTATAATATATAATTTTAATTATTATTGTTCAAAAACTACTAGCGTTTCGGAACCGACTGCTACTCGTACAGAGGACACCGACGAACGCACAAAGAAACTCTTTTCAACAGTATCGGTCGCCTACTCGCCTGAAAGGATTTGTATGATCATATTTCTTTTTTTACTTTCTATATTTTTCATTTGTTTTCGTATTGCAATATCATTATACATCCATTATTTTTGTGACACGTTTTTGTTTACAAACGATAATTCCACACTCGATCATGTTTATGTTGCAAAACTATCTATATAGATCACAGCCGGCCTCGTCGCACGTAATGAAACCAGATTACGGAAGCAAGGTACGTCGGGAGTCCTCGGAACCGTGGGTATATACAAAAATAGATGCTGATGCACAGCCTCCGCTTCACGTGCAGATTTTAACTGGATCAAGCGCAGCCTGCAACCCGATCGCCAGCGGCCGTCATCAGCAAAGGGCTTTCGAAGCGACCCTGCACCAGCTGTTACGACATGTGCATATGTTTCTTATCTCCAATACTCATTTCTTTCCACTAAGGAATCTCGATAAACAAAAACAATCTAACATTAAGTCCGAGAAGGTACGGGTATCTAAAAGGTTTCCGTTGTAATGAATGTTTATATTCTAAAAATCCAGAAAAATACGTCTATTTGAAATGCTTACTTTGTTGCGCAAAAATAAAATAAAAGTCGTCAGGTAGGATGTCATTCTTAATTAGCACAAAAGCATTAAATCCTTATTCTAAAAGTTGAGAAAATACCGTATATTTCAAATATTTACATTTTGACGCGAAAATAAAATAAAAGTCGTTAATTAGCCTGGCATTCTTAATTACTAGAATGATTATATCTTGAAAATAAAAAAAAAAACCGTCTATTGAAAATCTTGACTTGTCATTGTTACTCCAAAATCAAATAAAATCAAGAATCCATAAGATAAAATCCATTAGTATTCATTAGTGCAAAAACAGAAATGTTTATTTTCTAAAATAAAATACAAAAACAAAATGTTTTGTCTCAAATGAGTGAAAAATAACATTATGTTTACCTTCGCTAATTAGCACTAAAATAAAATGTCTGTTTCTTTTACTAATTAAATAAGATCTCTGGCAGTGAGTTTTATTTGAAAACAAGAAAAAAGGAACAAAATAACCTTTAAGTTTCTAATAGGGTAGGGAGAGAGAGAGATGTCGTAAGTCTCAGGTTACGATGGCAAACTGAACCTCAAATATAATTAAAAACTATCAGACGGGTTCCGTAAGCGAAACATTATTTTTAGTGTTATTTTCGTTTCTGTCAAGTTGCTAATCAATTTTTGCTTAGTCATCAAATAATGCAAACCATCGATCTGTTTCGCCCTGTTTTGTAATCTTGATATCTTCTCGAACGTGCGTAGGATAATATGTATACTGATCACACTGACCAACTTTTCCCAAGGAACATAGGTTGAATATGTAAAAAAAAAATTGTACTTCTCATCATTATACCTGATCAAAGTTGCTCACACTAAATTGATTAGCTGATTAGCAGTCAGTATGGAGAACCAAAATTTTCTTTTCATATTTCGTGTTCGACCAATATTCATATGGAATGTTGTTCAGTAAGATCAGTAGAGTTAACAATAGAAGAGTATATGACAAATACATCAAGTTCTTATGTTCTTAGTTGTATGTATAATGTAAGTATATGATGATAAACAAAATAGTTGGGAGTAGGAAAGAGTTTCGTTAACAAAACAAAGAGGGGTCGCATGGAAAAGGTTTCATGCATCCTTATAATTGGAGAAACTCGGTTTTTGTAGTTGAATACTTTACGGAACCCTTAGTTTGCTGCCACACTTGGCTAGTTTTATTTCTTGCTTCCATTTTAACATGTAACAGATAAATCATTTCAAAAGTTGCAAACTAGTTTGCAACGTAATTTTAAATTAATATGTAAAACCCTTTATATTCACGGGATATATTTGTTTTTTCTCGTATACACGAACAGCACTAAGGGTTCCGGATGATCAATCGAATTCCCTTAGTGTGTCTACCTGTTTTCGCTTTTAATTTCAGTAGTCTCTCTCTGCTCGAATAGTCTGTCTCTGCTCGTATGTGTCACTGATGGATTATCGGAAAAACAGAGGCGGAATATTTTTAGTACGCTTTTTGCATTACTCTGGCCTGTGATACAGTGTGCGTGCCTTTCTGGGAAAACAGGCTTTATAAATCCTAACTAATATTATTAATGCGAAAGTGAGTTTGTTTGTTTATTTGTTTGTTACGCTTTCACGCCGTATTTCACATAGGTTAGGGTACTGAGAAGGACATAGGCTATATATCACGCAGGCGAAGCCGCGGGCAACAACTAGTTCGAAATAATTTCCCTAACAGAAAACAGAATAGCAAGAAAATAAGTTCTAATAATTAGTTAAGACTTCCTAGAGATCATTTATAGTTTTTATGCATTCACAATGCTATTTTGATTATCATCATCATCATCATCATCAGGTCTTTCTAGTCTCCACTGCAGGAGCACGACCCTCTCTGTACTACCAGAGCCATATACTTGCCTGAGTAGTCAGAGGATTTTGCCTACACTCTCCACGCTGGCCAGACGGGTTGGAGAGGTCTCTTTGACGTTAATAAGCTTTGTTTAGCTTGTATTTCCTGAGTCGCCTTTTACGACATCCACGGGATGACTTGGAGTGGTCCTATTCTACTCTGCCGGGAACCACACGGCGCAATTTTGATTAGATTCTTATTAAGAATATAATTAAAATTATACGTAATAAGATATGGGAAAAAATCCATTGTATACCAATTACTTGTACTAAGAATAAGGACTGCCGGTTCAAATCCTGCCGGCGTGGAATTTTCCATATTTTTAACCGACTTCAAAAAAAGAGGAGTTTCTCAATTCGGCGTAATGTTTTTTTTTATGTAGGTATGTTCCCCGATTTCTCGAAGACGCCTGGACCGATTTAATATTTTTTTTTTGCTCGATAGGTAATACTTAAAATTACATGTATGCCGTTCGGATTACACTTATTTAAATTTTTTTTTCTTAGCTTATTAAAAAAAATTGTAGGTTTGAAGTCGGTATTTTTTTCGTTAAAATATTTTAAATTATTTTTTTTTATTTTGATAAAGACACTTCCCAGAGAAATTCCATCAGTTGACCAGTGTATTTGTGTGGGAGTTTAAAAGCATATTTTTGTATTTGAGTACACACACTTTGTCTACGTAAGTCCAGTGACATGAGGTATTGAGCAGAGAAAGTGCAACCTTATTGCATTAATAATAAGAACGCGCCAGTGACTTTTGTCTGCCATGGTCTGACGTCTGCGTTGGCCCAAGGGATTCCGTTCCGACATTTCTATATCATTCTAATTTCACGCTGTACATGTAATACATAATTATGGTCTCTAATCGTACATATCTAACACATTCATACATAGCTGGGTATGAAACAAACTGAAAAGAAATATAATGTTATCCTGCCCGCGTGTAATTTTTCCATATCTTAATTTAATAGTAAATAGAATATTGCTCAGATTTTTTAAAATAAATATTATATTTATTCGGGGAGAGGATGTTGCTAGTTTATGGCGCGAGTTCATAGTTCAAATCTTCCTTGACACACAGTTCTTTTTTTTTTCTTTTCAATGTAGTGTACCTAGCCAACAATTGCAAACAGAGTTTGCTTGCGACAATGATGGGTGTATCAAAATGACAAGGAGTATAGACAGCTGCCGTTTGAGGCATAGCGGGTCCCACGGCTGCCACGTGGCCCGTGACATGTGGGAAGGCTGTTGGTGCGAACAATGTGGGGCCACACATTCAGCGATGATGATTTGACAGACTTATATAGTCTGTTCGGGGAAATGGTTTGCAGTTCACCCACAAGCGATTGTGGAAAGTAAATAAAAATAATTTAAGTTTTCAATACAAAAACATAACCTCACATTTTTTTTTATATTAATACAATACATATAAAACAAAGGACGAAATTTTTTATTCACTGGCACTTTACTCGCAGAGCAACAAAATTAAACAGCCGTTCCCGCGAGTCCCGCGTCGCACCAACGAGTATTGCGTCAGCAGGCGCGTGCGGAGTCTTTGAAGCTGCCGAAAACGCATTTGGCGGGTGCCGCTGCCGCCACTTCTTTTGTCAGCTGCCGGCGTCGCTTTATTAAAGCGTGCCCGGACAGACTATACTATTAATACATTTTTGGCTTGAAACTGGTGTTATCACTACATCATCATCATCATTATCAGGTCTTTCTAGTCTCCACTGCAGGAGCACGACCCTCTCTGTACTACCAAAGCCTGAGTAGTCAGAGGACTACTAGGTCTGTACTTTATCACTACATATTATAACACAAAGTCCTCCGCCACGTCTGTCTGTCTGTCGGTCTGTCTGTTGGCGATAAGCTAAAAAATAACTGCCCGGATTTTCATGTGGTTTTCATCAGTAGAATAGAGTGATTCAAGAGAAAGGTTTATAGGTGTAGTTCATTTCCGGGAGCCGCTGAGGCCGGCAAGTTATTAAAAAAACTAGAAATATTTTTTTACCGAATGAAATACGAAACTAAATAAAACTAAAAGCACACTAAAATTTAATGTGTTTCTCCCCATTTCCAAAAATTTAAAAATCAGCGTAATTAGTATCAACCAATATTGGTTGTGATGTATTATCTATAAAAACTCGTTACTGTATTATGGCAAAAGTGCTCCAGTTTTGGTACTTCCGTAAATCAAATTTGAACCAACCAAAACCAAAGTGGCAGCACAATGTTCTCTTTTGTTTGCCATAATTTTACTGGCAAAAACTGCAATATAAATAAAATTTACCACATATCAGTTCCATATAAAAAATATAGTTTAATTTATTTCTATACTGGAAAGAAGGATAAGTTAAATTAAAAATTTATTCGTTTATTTGTTTGCATTGCATAAGCTCCGAAACTACTGGACTGTTTTTAAAAAATCATTTATCCTTAGAGTATCAATATAACTAAATATTTATACTCTAAGCATTTAACTAAAGAACGCAATTTTATCCACGGGTGACATAAGTTATCATTTATGCGGACACATTGCGGGAAAATAATGTGATATGAAAATGAACATAATTTTTAAGCTGCATGTATTCCGCCTCCGCTATTTCTGAGACGGCGTGGCCCTCGCGAACTGAACTCCGCGGAACCATGCAAATCATAGTACCCGTCCTACGATTAGTCTCGCTACTGACCGTGCTTTGTAAGGAAAACACCATGAATGCGAACCCTGTGTAAGTCTATTTGAATTTATATATTACAAGCAATGATATCATCATGGTGATGATGAAGCAATGACACTTTTCCAACCCGTCTGGCCAGCGTGGAGAGTGTAGGCCAAATCCTCTGACTGCTCTGGCTATATGGCTGTGATAGTACAGAGAGGGTCGTGCTTCTGCAGTGGAGACTAACAAAGACCTGATGATGATGGAAAGACACTTTTCTTTTGTTCTCTTAATTTACTATATGCAAAATAATGAAAAAAATATAAAATATTAGGTCGGGTCAAATGTAATTTCGTATTTTGTGTGTGTAAAGTTATAATAAAATATTGTCGGTTAAGTTGTTAAAACGTGTACTGTCTGGGAAATTTGATGTCAAAGCAACAGTCTTTCGAATGAACAGATAGAATCTTAATAAAAAATACGAAAAGAGTTTTCGGCGTCTACCCTACCGAATAAAACTACAAGTAATTTACTACCCAAGTAATGGATTAGATTTTTTCAATCAGATTTTATTATTTCTAGGTCCATGTCAGATTCAGGAGTAAAAAAATAAAATGGCGGACGCTAGTTGGCTGATCTCTTAAACCATTATGCGACTAAAATATATAGGTCAAGTATTCCACACCGATTTTTTTTTCATCAAATTAGCACAGGCGGCCATTAGCATAAAAAACCGCATCCGAATCGGTTCACTGATTAAAAACTACGGTGCCACAGATGCCTGACCTAACCTACACCTAGCGAACAAACTTTCGAACCAATTTTTGTGTAGAAGTTAAAAAATAATAGGTGAAAACGACATGGCGTTGGCAGTTTAACGAATTTCCGGTCCCGACCGCCACGGAAACGAAGGAATATTGTAAAATCAATTAAAAATCTTATTCCCTTTTGATTTCCTGCCAGCCGTTTGCAAATAAACACAGATTGCAACGCAGCTGAATCCCATTGCAATTAACAAGACGTCCTTACAAATAACTGGGAGCATTTCTGTTGCAAGCCTGTTTCCGTTATATACTTTCTTACGCTTACTTGCCAACGTAGTTGTATATATATATAATTATATATGAAGAAAACGTTCGAGTGATAAGACTGTTTCTCCAGATTTTAAGCTGCGCCTGGGCATTAAATAGTATATTATGTAATTATAATAAAATATGGGTTTGAAGTAAGGGACATAGAGGAATCACGAGCAAGTGAAGGATTCTTATGGTCATAGCCCACTTATACAACTCCGCTCCCACCCAACAAATTTAATATCATCCAAATATGAGCTTTAGGTCGTTGCCGTTAGATATATTTTATAGTGGTAACATAAATTAGCAGACTGCTCGCTGTCAGCGAGTTTACCGCTATCAGACTGCTCCGTAGTTGCCACCTCGCTGTCCACGCGCTGGGTACAAGCGGTCCGCACGCTGACTGCTAGCAGTCGCCGCGGAACATCGGGGTAGGCCATTTACGAATTATCTACCAAGCAGCTGGGCGCCTGCTAGTTGTCGGTGCGTGGACCGCTGGGCGCCTGCTAGCTGTCGGTGCGCGGACTGCTGGGCGCCTGCTAGCTGTCGGTGCACGGACCGCAAGCAATCGTATTAGTTTAGAGCCGTGTTGGGTGGGAGCGGTGTTGGAGCAGAGTCGTGTAAGTGGGCTATGACCTTTACGACTAATATACGGACGCAGGGAATATCACAAGCATAGCGAGGGATTCAAGTGTTAGAATCCTGAGCAACGCGAGAACGCTAGTTTCATTGCCCTCGTTGTTAATCCGTTTTCAAGAGCTGCACACTATACTTAATTCACTCTGAAATTCACAAACCAGTTTTTTTTTTAATTACAAATATAAAGTCTGGGTCCCATAATTGTGAGTTTATATTAAAGGGCATTCCCAGAAAATGTTGTGAACCAATGACAATTCAGATATTTTAGCTATAACTTTTAAAATTTTTAGTTTCCAGCTATTAATTTATATCAGAGGAATTTCCAGAAAATGTTGCAAGCCAATATAACGGCCCGCGTGGCGCAGTGGTTAACACGCTCGGCTGCGACACGAGAGGAGAATTTGGCCTCGATGATGTACACCGTAGTTGTCAAAAATTAGCAAATAGGCCTGCAGGTCGGCTAAGATATCAGAGTATCATACCGTTATCGATGTGACTCAGCCCATACTAATTGCCTAGCCGGCTGAACACTTATGAATGAAATTGTCGAATTCTTTTTCAGTTCTCAGCATCTATATCATAGGAAAAGTTCAAATTGACGGTCTTAACCATATCTGGTTATGTCGAGTGTCAATTCACGCGCCGTATAACAGAAAGAAAGTTAAAATCTTAATTGATATTAGTTACTATAAAGACTTGCCTCAGTTTTGCTTTTCCAATGTAATTATAGTAGATATTTGAAGCGAGCGCTAAGCGTCTCCCTTTCAGGTTAACAAAAATACGTTTATAAGAAGTTCTCCTCTACAGATCGCATTTTTCGTTCGTTATTCTATTTACTCAAAACAAAAAATGTGTTTAATATTATTGTGGCTACTATAAGATGTTGTTAGTTAAGATAATATAAAGCCTAGATAGACTCTATTAGCCTAAAAGCGTAGAAAAAAACCTAGTGTCCAACTCAAAGTCGGTCGCGCACACACACAGCTACCAATTTGACGGATTTTGAGGGCATAAATTGACAGGACGTGTCACAAAGCTATAACTATACAAGCATTGAAAAATTGGCCAGTTTTTTAATCATTGAAATAAAGGCATGACGGTGTCGTTGTTACGTGAGCTATCCACATAATAAACTAAAACAGAAAATTCCTTAGCAGGGAGTGAATAAATTAACCGACTTGGTATTACATGGATCTCACAACTTTTTACGGTAGAAAAACTAAATTGCGAAATCTAGGTTTATCACGAGTTATGTTTTTATGGCATACTCTATATTATACACCCAAATTAATGGAAAGCGCAGTCCTGACCCCGTGTTCAAACCGTCGCAAATCCAACACAATTACCCATTGAGAATTTACAGCGCCCGTTGAAAGCATTTCAATTTGTGCGGTTATCCAATGGCACTATTGTAGGAAAAGGTTTAAGTTCGATAGCCCAGCGGATAACTCAATAGAAGTAATAGATTTTGTCATTTCGCATTATATATATATTAATCATCAAAATTTTAAAACCACACTTTTCATACATCAGAATTATCATCACTAGGTCTGTATTAGTCTCCACTGCAGGAGCACGACCTCCTCTGTACTTCCCGTGTAGTCAGAGGATTTGGCCTACACTCTCGTCGCTGGCCAGAGGGGTTAAAGAGGCATCTTTGATGTTTTAAGCTTTGTTTCAATTTTTGTTTCCTAGGCCGCCTTCGGCGACATCCATGAGGAGACTTGGAGAGATCCTATACCGCTCTGCCGGGAAGTACTCAGCTATATTAGAAGTATACCACAGTTATAATTGCTTGCTTGCACCTTAACTCCCACTAACACGCTAAACGTGCCCTTCAGGTTTTATGTTTTTTTTTATGTCATAGGACGGCAAACGAGCAACCGGGTCACCTGGTGGTAAGTGATCACCGCTGCCCATGGACAACCGCAACTCCAGGGATGTCACAGGAGCGTTGCCGGCCTTTTTTTCCCTCCCCAGAGGGGAGGGAGATGGGCCTCCGGCTCTCAATCACCGAACGAAGCATAGCAGCGGTAAAGCTACTGCTCAAACGTCGATTTTCTGAGAGAGTGTGGTACTTCCCCGGACGAGCCGGCCCATTCATGCTACTAGCAAAAGTGATTTTCGCCAGTAGCGAGGCTCTACCACAACTATATCGTTGGGCTCTGTCTACCCCGTAAGGAATAAAGACTTGAAAAAATAAGATAATATGGATGTATGTATAATTGTTTGTAAATGAAATGAAGTCAACGTACTTAAGTGGAAATATTAAAATGAAACTGAAAGGCATTTATTACAAGCGAATGAATTCATCAAAGTGATTTTTATATGATAAGACAAATTAAATGGGAAGTAGTAAGGCTTCCGAAAAATAAATTAACTTCCGACGACCTGGCGTTGACTGTCATAAACAGTAACTAAGCTGTATTAAATTAATCACCGAAAATCGAATACAATATTAACCGTTAAAAATCGTATTTAACATACATGAGCTTATTCAAATCATGTATACAATTCTACGATGAAATGATTAAGTTTCATCGTAGAATTGTATACGTGATTTTCAAATAATTAACTAAATTTCTGAAAATCCGAAGTTTCCGGAAACATTATTCTACAATAAATATGTTTTACGCGACCTACGACCCTGACATTGGTGCGTAACTAACTGGCATCGATTTGCGACTCAGTAATGGAAGGTAGGTTAGGTTAGGTTATGGTTATGGATACACATAGTAACTGTGGGTTTCGTTGCAACGTAACTTCTTTTAAATATTTTCGCGATAGTTACATATAAATAAAAAAAAATTAAACTGTTTTTATCGCGTTTATTACATTATTAAACTTTAAAGTGTTCGTGGTTGCAGGTAGACACGAACATTATAAAGTGTTCGAAATGTGCAATTTAGGATAAATAGGATAAATAAATATAAATATATACGGACAAATCACACAGATTGAGCTAGCCCCAAAGTAAGTTCGAGATTTGTGTTATGGGATACTAACTCAACGATACTATATTTTATAATAGATACTTATATAGATAAACATCCAAGACCCAGGTCAATCTGAAAAAGATCATTTTCCATCTTGACCTGACCGGGGATCGAACCCGGGATCATCCGTGTCGCAGGCAGGCGTGTTGACCGCTGCGCCACGGAGCTCGTCAATTTAAACTGTTGGTAAAATGTTATAAAACAGCAAATGCTGTATTATTTTTTTGGAATTTTCAGTAAGTATTCTTTTGGTCATTTCTATATTTGAATTCGCATAGTAAGGCAGTAATTATCATATTTTGAATATGCTTATAAATATGTTTTCATTGCGGAGAGTTGATTGCTACACCAATTAATTTAACCCCAACTCAATGGTTTTATCTCGTTTACTTAGTAAGTATCTCCTGATTCTGTAGTATACCTACATATTATTACGTCGTAACCACAGTTATGCTAAATAGGAACCAAATCGAATGTCAGATGCAACATATCAATAAAATGATATAGGTACTTAGTACTTACATGCGTAATTAAAATAAAAACGACGAGCTCCGTGGCGCAGCGGTTACCACGCCAGCCTGCGACACGGGGGTCCCGGGTTCGATCCCCGGTCAGGTCATGATGGAAAACGATCTTTTTCAGATTGACCTGGGTCTTGGATGTTTATCTATATATGTATTTGTTATAAAATATAGTATCGTTGTATTAGTATCCCATAACACAAGTCTTTCTTAAGAACTTACTTTGGGGCTAGCTCAATCTGTGTGATTTGTCCGTATATATTTATTTATTTTATAAATAAACAAATCACACATATTGAGCTAGCCACACCGTAAGCTGTGAACATGCGTCGCAGGATACTAAGTCAACGATACTATATTTTATCCACATAATACTGACTAGTAAAATTTGCAATAGTTGCATGTTTTATGATATGTAAGGGCTAACACCTATGACAGATTTTTAAGCTGCTTAAAGGCATTCAGCTAGTAATGACAGCGTAAACTACTAGTTGGACAGAGCAGTTGGACCACTGCCCCTCACTCAGACTAACAGCTCTTGCTTTGCGCAGCACGGAAGAGCTTGAGAAATTTTGGTGCCACTTGGTCACCTATCCCAGTGGAGACCATGCTTGGCATTGCTTCACATGTGTAAGCGCTAATAAAACGCCTTGGAAGCGGTGTAAACTTAGCTTTAAATAAATTATTGAAGTCAACAATAACATAACATTGTAAACCAATTGTAAATGTAGGTACATTGACATTCACCAAATGATATTGAAAATATCTTAAGATGAATAAAATTTTTGACTATTGACTATATATAATGCGCACGTCAGCTGGGCCATGAAGCTCCGCTACAACAAGAATATTTTGAATGGGACCAAAATAGCCATCTTGTCATGGACTTTTATAAATATAACCCTTCCAAGAAAAAGGCTGTCACTTAGCTGTCTTTAACAGATCTTTATTCTTATCTTAGTTGGAATCCCGATAAAAATATATCTGACTTTAAGGTCTAAATAAATTAATAAGTTGTCCGTACTAAGTTGGAACAAACAGAGCCGTAATGAAAATTTGTAGCGTGTCTAATAGAACCTCAGCGGTGATATTGGGCTCACTGTCACTTAAAAGAAAGAAGATGGCACATTGTCTGGACAATATCTTATAGTGGGAGAGCTCGTGAACCATCTGACTAACCCGTCTCCCACAAAGCTAGAAATTTTTTAAATGATATTTTATTGTCTCCTAATTATAAAAGTACCGGTCTGGTAGGTATATCGCGGTTGCGTCATCATCCTTTAAATTTTTGAAAATGCAAAAAAAATTTTTTTCGTAACCTTCTGCCACAAGGCTACAATTTTAATATATTATAATTTAAGTATGTTTAAGTTAAAAAAAAAATCGCCAACCTCTTTTGAGGGTTGCAAGTGTGTGCCAGACGATAGCAAAGTTGTCATTGGGACGGTAATTCATAACCTGCTGCCACAAGGCTACAATTTTGAGAGAACATTCTTTCAATTGTTTAAAAAATATATGTAAACAGCCAGACCATTCTAGCGGTTGCAAGTACCTGCCAGACGACGTGGAAGAGCTCGTGACCCACCTGACTAACCCGTTTCCCACAAAGCTAAAATTTTAATATGTTATAATTTAAGTATGTCTAAGTCTAAAAAAAAATCGCCAACCTCTTTTGAGGGTTGCAAGTGTGTGCCAGACGATAGCAAAGTTGTCATTGGGACGGTAATTCATAACCTGCTGCCACAACTGCTGCGACGAGCTCCGTGGCGCAGCGGTCAACACGCCTGCCTGCGACACGGAAGGTCCCGGGTTCGATCCCCGGTCAGGTCAAGATGGAAAATGATCTTTTTCAGATTGACCTGGGTCTTGGATGTTTATCTATATAAGTATCTATTATAAAATATAGTATCGTTGAGTTAGTATCCCATAACACAAGTCTCGAACTTACTTTGGGGCTAGCTCAATCTGTGTGATTTGTCCGTATATATTTATTTATTTATTTACAAGGCTACAATTTTAATATGTTATAATTTAAGTATGTCTAAGTCTAAAAAAAAAATCGCCAACCTCTTTTGAGGGTTGCAAGTGTGTGCCAGACGATAGCAAAGTTGTCATTGGGACGGTAATTCATAACCTGCTGCCACAAGGCTACAATTTTGAGAGAACATTCTTTCAATTGTTTAAAAAATATATGTAAACAGCCAGACCATTCTAGCGGTTGCAAGTACCTGCCAGACGACTATATAATAGTCATGTCGCTCGACGGGAGTACGCGCGCAACAGACGTGTATGAGTTAGAAAGTTAGAAAGAAACAATATATCTATTGTAGTGTTTGACGGCCTCCATGGGGCAGTGGTTAATCTGCGGCAGGGGTGGACCCTGGTTCGATCTCCGGCCAGGTCATAATGGAAAACGATCTTTTTTATATGTAGGTATTCTGATTTCTCAGAAATTTTGATATCAGGGTTCCTAAAACACGATTAAAATACGTAGTAATAAGTACCTTCTCACTGTTAAAACACTTATTAGGTTCTATGTAGGTACTATCGTAACATAGCCCCATAGTTACTGCCGCGTGAACGACTCTTAACTACGCCGAAAACTTAATCCATACTTATAACATATAGGGAAATTCGATAGTAACTGTATCTACCATCTGTTACCTTTTCAAGCTGAAACGGCTGGCCTAAAATGTGGCATGGAGATACTTTGAAACATAAGGACATAAATAAGTTTTGGTCGCGAAAAACGAGATCCACGCGGGTGAAGCCGCGGGCGGTAGTGTGTAATTATAGGGACAAATTATGACATAGATTGAGCTAGCCCCACTCAGGGTATTTGTGAAATAGTAGGATACTAACTCAATAATATTATATTTTATAATAGATACTCATAAATATAAATATCCACAACCCAGGACATTTTGAAAAAGATCTTTTTTCATCATGACCTGGCCGGAGATCGAACTAGGGTCCACCCCTGCCGCAGATTAACCACTGCCCCACGGAGGCCGTCGAACACTACAATATTGTATTGTAATAACTTTCTAACTCTTACAAGTCTGATGCGCGCGCACTCCCGTCGAGCGACATGACTATTATATAGTCGTCTGGTAGGTACTTGCAACCGCTAGAATGGTCTAGCTGTTTACATATATTTTTTAAACGATTAAAAGAATGTTCTCTCAAATTGTAGCCTTGTGGCAGCAGGTTATGAATTACCGTCCCAATGACAACTTTGCTATCGTCTGGCACACACTTGCAACCCTCAAAAGAGGTTGGCAATTTTTTTTTAGACTTAGACATACTTAAATTATAACATATTAAAATTGTAGCCTTGTGGCAGCAGGTTATGAATTACCGTCCCAATGACAACTTTGCTATCGTCTGGCACACACTTGCAACCCTCAAAAGAGGTTGGCAATTTTTTTTTAGACTTAGACATACTTAAATTATAACATATTAAAATTGTAGCCTTGTGGCAGCAGGTTATGAATTACCGTCCCAATGACAACTTTGCTATCGTCTGGCACACACTTGCAACCCTCAAAAGAGGTTGGCGATTTTTTTTTAGACTTAGACATACTTAAATTATAACATATTAAAATTGTAGCCTTGTGGCAGAAAGTTATGAATTACCGTCCCAATGACAACTTTACTATCGTCTGGCACACACTTGCAACCCTCAAAATAGGTTGGCAATTTTTTTTTACACTTAAACATACTTAAATTATAACATATTAAAATTTTAGCCTTGTGGGAAACGGGTTAGTCAGGTGGGACACGAGCTCTTCCACGTCGTCTGGCAGGTACTTGCAACCGCTAGAATGGTCTGGCTGTTTACATATATTTTTTAAACAATTGAAAGAATGTTCTCTCAAAATTGTAGCCTTGTGGCAGCAGGTTATGAATTACCGTCCCAATGACAACTTTGCTATCGTCTGGCACACACTTGCAACCCTCAAAAGAGGTTGGCGATTTTTTTTTAAACTTAAACATACTTAAATTATAATATATTAAAATTGTAGCCTTGTGGCAGAAGGTTAAGAAAAATTTTTTTTTTGCATTTTCAAAAATTTAAAGGATGATGACGCAACCGCGATATACCTACCAGACCGGTACTTTTATAATTAGCAGACAATAAAATATCATTTAAAAAATTTCTAGCTTTGTGGGAGACGGGTTAGTCAGATGGTTCGCTAGCTCTTAATCTATTAGGGGAGAAATAGCATACTGGAAGTATATATTGTGTCGTGCATTTTAGCTTTGTAAAGGAAATAATAAAGAATTTAACGTTGGTTTAATTGTAGGGGCTATTCCTTAAATGTGAACGGATCGGTGCGGTCCCGGCCTAGCACGCATCTATGAGCGTACAGCCTTAGAGTTTTATTTTGTTATGTCTTAAGGGTCAGTTCACACCGAAACGCAACGCGACGCGCACTTTTTACACTGTGATAAGATTTTAACCCTTATACGCAAAATCAAAACGACCAATTTCGCATCAAAAATTCGCCTACTCCTCTGGTATCTTGCGGCCACTGTCTATCAAGTTTTTCTAGCAATTTTAGTCTTATAAGTGTGCAAATAAGAGTTAAAATCCTATCACAGTGTAAAAAGTGCGCGTCGCGTCGCGTTTCGGTGTGAACTGACCCTTAATCGTAGAGAACGCAATTGCTTAGGTGACTGAATATTTTTTTTATGAAAATGTAAAAAATAAGTCCCTGCATTGGTCCCAAAATAAAAAATGACCAAATTGACGAGCTTAATTTCCCCTTAAAGATCCATCCACAATGATCAATATTTCTCCGCGTATATACCGTGTGTATACAACGTATAAGTAAAAGAGCGCAGAACCTCAGACACCCCAACTTATTAAAAGAATTATAGAAATTATATTAAATTTACTTTTCGTGGATTATTTAAGGAAGATATAAGCATTTTTTTTTTACTTTGTGTTTGTTGCAAATTAACAAATCTATGGTTATTACACGCGGATAAGGGTGTCGTTGCCGCTACACTTGCCGCCCCGGGCGGTGGGTAAAGGGTTACCGCTTAGGTGGGTAAATTTTGATCCCTATTTTTTATTTGTGGATTCTACTGTCGATTCTGCAGAAACTGAGTTCAGAGTTTGCGCTGGTACATGCGCTAATGACCTTGAAGATATGGGCCGAGTTTTGAACCTAAGTTCCCCGTCCGAAAGTCAGCGGTCGACTGGTGCCCGTCGCCCGCGCGCATTCAAAATATTAAATAACATAAATTTAACATAAAAAAATAAAATTCCTCGGGAGAGTTTGTAGGTTGATTGGTATTGTATTTAACATAAAAATTGCGTGACTCTAAGACAAGGAGTTACGTAGTTAATGAATATTTGCAATAAAAATCAATGTACGCGGTCCCTTTTTTAGGGTTCCGTAGTAAACTAGGAACCCTTATAACTTCGCCATGTCTGTCTGTCTGTCTGTCTGTCCGTCCGCGGTTTTAGTCGGAGACTATTAGTACTAGAAAGCTGTAATTTGGTATGGATTTGTATATTAATCATGGCAAAAAAGTGGTAAATAACAAAACTCGAAAAGCTAGCTCTAGCTCTAGCTCCCATACAATTAAAGAGGGAGTAATATTTTTTTTTTCTATATAAACCCATCGTGTTGGGTATCGTTAAATAGGTCTTTGAAAAATATAGTGAGGTTGAGAGCACTATTTTTTAATTTAGGGATCCGTTCCCGAATTATTTGGTTTTAAAGTGCAAATTTTTGTTAGAGGTATGTGTGTCCCCCCTCTGTCTGCTAAACGGTTATATATGGATACGTGAAAAAAAATACAGCAGTAGTATATATATACTGAAGTTGAAAGGAAAACTATCAGAGCTGAGTACTAAGTACAAACTAAAAAGTTATAGGCAACCAACTAATAAAATGTATTCGAAAATGTAAAATTCTATACAATTTTCATTGTTAGATGTTTTTGGACGTTAAGCTGTAAAGTGCGAGTGTGAACAGTGTGAACTCAAACTTGTCATTCGCAACTACGGAACCCTACACTGCGCGTGGCCCGACACGCACTTGACCGGGTTTTTTTTTAAATATGAACTTTAGAAAAATGTCTTCCTCAGCAAGTAAAGATTAAAAACCATTCTAAAATATATGTTTTTTTTTTTGGTATTGTGCTTTATGTTTGACCATTTTTATAGAGGTTAAACATAGTCGAAATGCGAAGGAGCACCCTTAACATGTATATAGTGTGTCCAATTAGTTTCAGTTTGGGAGAAAGGAAAAAACATAGAATATACCAGCTGATTTTCAGCTGACCGTGTGTATAAAGACGTGACAATATGTATGCATGTGTCCAATTAATGACATATATTGCCTTTCAGTGGAAGCAAGTGGTCGATTAAAGCGTCAATGCATGAGTCAAAAGTCAACTACAAACTCAGAATTATGTGTCCGAAAGCTCAGAGTTTAGGGTACGCACGCACCGCGACGCGATAGTCGCGTCGCGTCACGCGACAGAAAAGAGCAAATCATGGGTGCGCGCACTGCGATTCGGCAGTCGCATTTTAGGGATGGGGCGTTATGACTTTTCGTTTAAAATCGTTACGAAACTGTTATTCGTTTCTTGTTGTATTACGTTGTTTACTTCTTCGTTAACTTTTAGAATCGTTACGAAACTGTTATCCGATACTTGTCGTAAATATACAAATAACTTAGGAAAAACAAGCTAAACAAAGCTAGGCCAATTGCTCTGGCTAATTTAATGGTTTTGGTGATCAGAGAGTCATGCTCCTGCAGTGGAGAATTAAAAAGACCTGATGATGATGATGACGATGATGATACAAATTACTATCATAGAAAGAAAGAAAGAATTATATTTGTTTGGCGCATAAAATCAAACATATGAAAACACACAAGAAACACGACTACTATGAAAGTTATAATGTTTACTATGAAGAATTATTGATTGAGAAAATTTGATGAATTTTCTCTTCTTTCACGAAACAATAAACATCTTTACACGAAACAATAAACATAAACCAGTAAGCAATGAATTGACACTATGTGCTTTTGTCGGTTTGTTTCAATCATCATCATCATCAGGTCTTTCTAGTCTCCACTGCAGGAGCATGACCCTCTCTATACTACCAGAGTCATATACTAGCCTGAGTAGTCAGAGGATTTGGCCTTCACTCTCCACGCTGGCCAGACGGGTTGGAGAGGTCTCTTTGATGTTAATAAGCTTTGTTTAGTTTGTGTTTCCTTAGTCGCCTTTTACGACATCCGCGGGATGATTTGGAGTGGTCCTATTCTACTCTGCCGGGAACCACACGGCGAGATTTTGTTTCAATATACTTGTTTATTATACATGTGTCTTCAAATTATCATCATCATCATCAGGTCTTTTTAGTCTCCACTGCAGGAGCACGACCCTCTCTGACTATCATAACCATCTATTACCCAGATCAGTCAGAGGATTTGGCCTACACTCTCCACGCTGGCCAGACGGGTTGGAGAGGTCTCTTTGATGTTAAAAAAAAGCTTTGTTTAGCTTGTGTTCCCTGAGTCACCTTTTACGACATCCACGGGAAGACTTGGAGTGGTCCTATTCTACTCTGCCGGGAACCACACGGCAAATTATACAATTATTTAATTTTAAATATTAAAATCTCCCGACCCCGTAACATCTACAATAAAATTTGCAGTACGGTGCCACACCACACCTATTCAGGATATTTGAATCTCAACTCGATTAACATTAGAAAACACGTTTTTATTTGAGTTAGCACATCACTAGTTGGCTATGTCCCGCGCAATGTTGCCAGGTTTTACTTTTGTTACTTTTTTGAAAAAGTTACATAACTGTTGGTACAATTAAAATACAATACTGAATAAGGATTTATCATTTATAATGCTTATTTGCAATAGTAATATTAAGTTCTAATTCCAACGATATTTTCCAGTATTATAGATATATTAAATACGGGAGTATTAAGATTTAAACACTACTTAGAACTTAAAATTGCTTAGGCATAGCTTATTAAAGTAACTAGGATTTCAATAAAGAAATAAAAAAAAAGCTAAGTATGTTCGAATGGGTTAATTATCCAAAAATCAAAAGTAACTTCAAGTTACGCCAAGACTATGAAAGTTACAAATATGTAAGAAATGTTAATATAATGGCAACATTATCGCGCGACTGCCGAGTCGCAGTGCGCGCGTCTTCATAGATCTCCATACGTTGCAAACGCGTTTGCGACAGATCTGTCGCAAAAATAGCAACAATAGGTATGCGACGGCGCGACTATCGCGTCGCAGTGCGTGCACTTCTATGGCACTCCATACGTTGCGAATTTTGCGACAGCAAATCGCGCCGCGGTGCGCGTGTACCCTTAAACTGGGTGTCTTTCCGTAACAAGTCATATCTTAACAACCTTCAAGAGATAAATAAATTAAATAAAAATATTGAAAATGTTATTCCAATATGTAATGTTTAACATTAAGTCAAACTACAATAAGTAACTTGTTAGAAATGTTATAAAACATACTCAATAAACGTCTGGAAATCGTAACAAGTCTCCCAACTCTGCCCCATTAGCAAAACGAAAAAGTTGTTCAAGAATTGAGACATATTTTATTCTGATAGGTAGTACCTACTTATAAGTTGCAGGCGATGTATGTAATTGACACCTTGATATTTATGTTGGCAAAATACTTGGAGAGCAAACGGAATATTGTTAACGTCTCGTATGACCCAGATGAATCTTCTTAAAAAAGGTTAGGTAGCCAGCCGTGTGGTTCCCGGCGGAGTAGAATAGGACCACTCCAAGTCTTCCCGCGGATGTCGTAGAAGGCGACTTAGGAAACACAAGCTAAACAAAGCTTATAAACATCAAACAGACCTCTCCAACCCGTCTGGCCAGCGTGGAGAGTGTAGGCCAAATCCTCTGACTGCTCTGGTTATCAAAAAGGACCTGATGATGATGATGAAAAAAGGTTAGCTTATTATTGTTTCAGAAGAGTGTTTGGACCTCTTCGGATCGGCGTATCCTGACCTAGAGGACTCGAGGCACTACGCACCACGTGATATTCTGAAGCTAATGCAGTCTGTCTTCAGGAATCACCGTGTGAGTGAGTAAGGTATGGGGTAAGTACAAAATAAGAAGGTTAGACGTACTTCCGATCTTATATCAGCCCCATTAAAAGATAAGTTTAGATTCTTTTAGAAATACCCTTAGGTTTAGTTAAATGAAAATTAGTAATATGATCCGTTATAAGGAGTAACAACATTGACAGAAACTCTACGAATAAGTAATAAGAACTATATTCATAGTAAAGGCCTGAAAAAAAATAATTGCTTGGGTGGTCCTGACATTAGTAATAATTGATTTGGCCATCAACATTTATAAATTGAAAGAGAAGTGTCTGTTGAACACTGTATCAAAAATACGACAAAGTGTACTTACTAGACAATAATTATTATTATTACTAACCTTAGAAACTGAGACAAATAATTCATTAGCTTTTCTTGACATTTTAATAATTAGAAATCCTGATAATACTATTAGTCATACTGTGTATAGAACATTGGGCAAACAAAGAGAAGCATCGGTACCCGTATAAAAGAACATATTGCTGACATGAAGCATAGGCGCTCAACGAAGTCTGCAGTCTGTGAACATGCCCTAGACAAACCCAACCATTATATGCGTTTTGATAATCCTCAAGTCCTTGCAAAAGAAAACAGATACATTCCAAGAATGCTTCGTGAGGCTATTGAAATTAAAAAACATCCTAATTTCAATAGAGAGGATGGTTGGCAGTTACCACCAGCTTGGGATCCAGTCATCAATTTAATCAAATCTCAAGCTAAGCAGAAGACTGCAAGACCTTCAGACACCGTGAGCCAATATTGCGTACATCCGGAACGTTATCAATAAATATTTTAGGCGGTAGATTTTGCAGTTCTTTTAAAATATTAGACAAATGTCAACTTAGTCTACCTTAGTCTACCTGCGACCACGAACACTGTAAAGTGCTCGAAACGTTAGGTGTATAAATAATGTAATAAACGCGATAAAAACCGTATTAAAATAATTTTATTTAAATGTGTAACAATCGCGAAAATATAAGAAAACATTATGTACTTACTAATTTAAGATTTACTTCTTGTAATATACAACGGTTACCGTTTGGAACGTAAAACATTTTGATCCTTTGAATTTAACACCGAGTTCATATTACTGTCTAAGATTTAAAAGGAGTGTAAAACGAAAACATTTTTTCATTTCAAATAAGATATATTTCACGAATAGTACTTTTATTTTCTATTCATATCGTGGCTACAAACTTGTGTTACAAAACCTGTGACGCCATCTATGTGCGATTGTACGAACAAAATTATGAGATATATTAGGACCTCATGATTATGGGTATATTTGAGACGTTTATTTGTTTTTAGTATGTTTGAGTGGCCATCACGGGTGTCCGATTTGTCAAGCTGCCCAAAGGCATCTGTCATAGCGTAACGACTGCCATCACTGATGACAGCCGGGACCAACAGCTTAAAGGGGAGCCCAACAGGGGATTTTTGGATTTACTCGGGAATAAGTACCTCAACCAAGTATCCAACTTGTATACTGGGGGGTTATGTTTTTCAGTTTTTTATTACTTCTGCAATAATTATAACGGAACGTCATATTATATGTTTCCCGTTATTTTAACCAACTGCGTTCGATATTACCATAGTGATTTGTTTCAACTTTTTGTTAGCAACATTCGTGACCGTCCAGCTTTCTTTCGTCAAGGCTCAAATCATTTGCTTTGTAATAAACACTTTTTTTTGACATAATTAACCTAGATAACATAAAACTTGCAAGTATTAGTATTAAGAGTATTATTTCTGTTTAAATTTTTTTAACACCCCGGCCCATCCCTCCGTCGATGAATCAAAAAACTTCATATAACCTTACCACCTAATCTTCAAAGTTCAATAGATTCCTACGACATTAGAGTAACTATACATTTTGCATCATGGGCTCCCCTACCATTAATGTGCCTTTCAAATATTTGAAATACAGAACTAAGAGGTTCAATGCTGGCTAAAATAGTTTTCGTTAATATGTTAGTCCTTATATAAAATGTACTTGAAAAAACTTACCTTCACTTACCTTTAAAAAGCCGCTTCGTCATGTTGAAATAACTTGTTGTTTTCATAGCTGAAAAATATTTATACGATACCATATAATGTACATACCCTAGTTAAGTATTCCTAGCCCTGTTGAACGAGACTTATAAGTACTTCGTAAACAGGGGCTACATAGATTGGACCTTTTTAAAATAAGTAGTAAAATCGGGATACCTGATTCTCCTGCTTTTACGGTTTGTCCGTAGTCTAAAGCCCTGAAGTATATCTCAAAAGGGACACTAATAATAGGGTAGAAATTTTACTTCGTTGAAAGGTCAAGGAAATAATGAAAGAACTATAAATTATTAATAATAAAGTAAACAATTATTTCAATAGCAACAAAAGCTCACGTTTTCAAAACAGTTAACTAATTAACTAATCAGAATTTAAATATGATTAATTCGTTTAAGAGCGTATACTAGCAGTATTTTTTCAATATGGTTTCCATACAAATGTATTTCTCTATTTTCTCGCTAAAAAACTGAATCTAGAGCCACAATTCTTTTTTCATAAAATCTAGTACTAAAATAGGAATGCCCCTATTTTTTATTTTTTTCCAAAAAAACTGTTTTTGTACTATTTTTTTTTTCTTTTAAACAGGGTTTTAGAAAAAAATAAAACATAGGGACATACCTATTTTAGTAATAGATTGTATGTAAAAAGAATTGTGCCTCTACATAGAAGCAGTTTTCAGCGAGAAAATAGAGAAATACATTTGTATGGAAAACGCACTGCTAGTATACCCTCTTAATCCCTGGATTCATCCTTTTCTTTAATCAGACGTTTATTGATCCTAACCATACATGGTGAAATATTGATTGTTTTGGACCCTTTAAGGGGTGATTTCGGCTTTGATTTGTACAACTTTTCCCACAAAATTTTTTGATTTCGATTTCGATTGAATATTTTAGTAAGTTTTAGTAAAAAACATTGAATTCCTAGCACAGGTCTATAAGAAAACTTGTTCAAATCGACGGGCTGCACTTTAAAGGGTCCAAAATGTTGCTAGCGCTAAGTGAGCTTTTGTTACTTCACCACTTTTAAGGTAAGAGCAGAATGCCCTCAACCTGTAAGACAAACATCACCAAAGGGCCAGGAGGGACGAACCTCTGCTTTGTGCGTTGCTTGTGTCTTTACACACAGACTTACGTCTCTTAAGATGTCTCGTCGGCCGAACTGAGACATCTTAAGAGAACAGCAACTAATATTTTGCCGTATGGGCCAAAACCGAAACGAAGTTCCACCAGCAACGAATATCTCGGTGTGCTCCTGATTTTTCAATATTTTAGCAAAGAGTTCTGTTGAGGCGTTCAATACTACAAAAGCAGAATTTCATAAATAAATATATACGGCCAAATCACACAGATTAAGCTAGTCCCAAAGTAAGGTTCTTAAATAAGACTTGTGTTATGGGATACTAACTCAACGATACTATATTTTATAACAAAAACATATAAAGATAAACATCCAAGACCCAGGTCAATCTGAAAAAGATCATTTTCATCTTGACCTGACCAGGGATCGAACCCGGGACCATCCGTGTTGACCGCTGCGCCACGGAGCTCGTTCAGCTATTTTTACCACCCCCCCAAGCTTACGTAAATATCGATATCATTTAGGGTTCCGTAGGAACCCTTATAGTAGATATCATTTTAAAAAAAACTGTAGGCGAAATGTTGCTGACATCATCATCGTTTCCGTTTTCTGTCTAGCATTTTGTTACAAATGGTAGCAGCACTGGTCCCCCTAAATACATTTACTTATATGTAGGAAGTGAGAGCCTGTAAGAAACTTTCCACTTACCATTAAAGACGCTGAAGACCATGAAGGAGAAGGCCGCCGCTACCAGGACCAGCAGGTACATGAGCCGTTTGCGAGGCATGCACGTGGCGGCTCCGTATGCCCTCGTCATGTTTTTCCTGCAAAATAAACCTATATTAAACTAGAATTATGACGTGTGGTTCCCGGCAGAGTAGAATATGACCACTCCAAGTCTTCCCTTGGTAGTCGTAAATGACGACTTGAGAAACACAAGCTAAAAAAAGTTTGAGTCAAACTCGCGCATTGAGGGTTCCGTACAATATGCTTCGTAAACACACACACAATGTGCAAAAATGTTTTTTTCAATTGACTAGCGCTATCTAGTGGTGTAAGTGAACTATTTTCCCAGATGAACGTATTATAGTGAGTTTGCCACTTTATTTTTAAGTGATAGAATTCTTATTATTTTTTCTGTAATCTTCAAGGAATAAACTACATTTTGTAATTTTTTCAAAATTTTCTGCCCAGTAGTTTCGGAGATCAGGAGAGGGGGGGGGGGGGGAATGGTCAATTTTTGCCTTCTTTCGTAAATAAAATCAAAAGTATTGATTTGACCCGAACAAAAAAAAATATTTTTGAGATCCTCATAATGAGCCATTTCATTTGATATATGACACAGCAAGGTTTGCAAAACTTTCCTTTAAAATTTTATAATTGGGCCCCTGAAAATGACCCTTATTTCAAAAAATTTCTAATTTACTTTGCACATCCGTGTTTGGGTCATGGGATTACACCATCACACCAAATTTCACCTAATTTGGTTCAGTAGATTCGGAGAAAATCGGCTGTGACAGACTGGAGGATGGGCGGACAGACAGACGCACGAGTGATCCTATAAGGGTTCCGTTTTTCAATTTTTGTACGGAACCCTAAAAACAGACCTGATGACGAGACCAGAATTATTGTTGGAAGTTGCCATTATACAGGTGTCTTGTAAAACAACAACCTCGCAGAAGTAGATAGCTAACATTATAAATAAAAACGTTTGATCTATAAAAAATATATCTAAGTAAGTATATAAGTATTCAGCATGTAACTGGGAACTTTCTTTTAACTATATCACACATTTTTCCCAGGCAGCTGAACACTTTTGTATAAAAATGCATATTTTTTATGTTCCCAGTATTGATCCTATAGCAAAAGTTGTTCATATTGACGGGCTGTGACCTCTTTCAGCTTATTTTGAGTGTCACACACACGCTGTATAGGAACGAATCACACAGATTGAGCTATTCCCAGAGTACGTCGTAACAAACTTGTGTCGTAGGATACAAACTTAACGATACTATATTTTATAATAGACTAGCAATTGTTCGCGACTAAGTCCGCGTAAATTATAGCCTTCTCAGGTAGTTTCGAAGCCTATTCAATGCAAACAACAATCAAATTTTTCCTCTTTATAATATTAGTTAGTATGGAAGAATACAGAGGAACAATTTTTTTTTTAGAAGCTATTTGCCCGAATCGCGCCTAGTTCATCTTAAAACTTTACGGAGCAGGCATCATATATTCACGGAAACTTTGCGGCCTTTACTTCTGATATTAAATATAAGTTTTATTTTCTTCAAAACACATTTCCGATAAGATTTTATCCTTAGCGGTTAAAACTATAAAGTTCTAGTAGTCGAGACAGCCATGCAATCTGGATGTCGCGGGTTCAAATTCCGCTGGATTTCTGAAAGTAGTTTTCGGTCTGGTTAGGCTTGAATGATTATTCGAAAATAAACACGATTCCAAACTTCAGAAGGAATTTTTAATCTGTGGGTCCCTAACGCCATCTAGCGTTTGTTTATACCTGTTCTGGTCTACCTTTAGGTTGCTAAGAAACTTGCTGTGTTTAAAAACCAGTTACCTCGTCAAATCACCTAGAACTACCTACCTTAGGTGATATGACGAGGTAAAGGATCCCGAGCATCACAGCTGAAGCTATAACCGGGAAAAAACGCTGGGATGATGATGAATTAGGATTAGAATCTTTGGATACATAACCGTTCGTTTAAATTACCTTGTCTTTTAAGTATCTTCAAAATACTTTCATATTTTTTGTAAAAATAGATAAGTATACTGTTTTTATGGACACCGACATTATGCGCTTTCTATGTAAATTATATCACATATTATCGCTTGAAATGTTTGAAAACGAATGATTTGATTGACATATGCTTTTTTTATCGTTATGAGAAAGACGCTAAAAAGGAAATAGTCTTTAGAATGCCAGCCGTATCTAAAAAGGTTCGGCAAAGATATAATAATACTAATGCTGGCAGCCTCATTGAAAAATGTTGGCCGAACTTGAGGCTTCTTTAAGCAAGTACAAGCCACATACTTGCTTGCATGTTGCATACTTGCTTGCATGCTGCATACTTGCTTGCATGCTGCATCCTTGCTTGCATGCTGCATCCTTGCTTGCATGCTGCATTCTTGCTTGCATGCAGCATTCTTGCTTGCATGCTGCATACTTACTTGCATGCTGCATTCTTGCTTGCATGCTGCATACTTGCTTGCATGCCCTCGTATGCTTGCTCACATTATCATATGCATTACTGTTCGCATGCTTCCTTGAATGCTCGCTTTCACACTCACTTACATGATCGCAAGCTAGTTCGCTTGCATGATTGGACGCTAGTCTCGCATGCTTCCTGGAATGCATGCTGGCTTGCATAATAGCTTGCATGTTTGGTCGCATGATAGATTAGATGCCTGTTCGCATGCCTGTTCGTATGCTTGCTCGAATACTTGCTTAGATGCTTGCTCACATACTTGCTTAGAGTCGATCTCACATGCTTGCATAGAAGCATGCATGCATGCCTAGTTGCTTGCTTGCATACTTGCTAAAAGGCATGCTTGCATGCTTGATTAGATGCTTGCTGGCATGCAAGCTTAGATGCTTGCTTGCATTCTTGCTTAGATGCTGCATGCTTACTCGTATGATTGCTCCCATGCTTGCTCATATACTTGCTAGCACGCATTTTTGCTCATGCTTAATTGCATGTGTGCTCACGTGCTTGCTTTTTGTATTATTTCTCGCAAGCTGGCTCGAATACTGTCTCGTATGCCAGCTCACATGCAGGCTCGTATGCCAACTCGCATGCTAGCTATCAGGCTGGCTAGCAGGCTAGCTCACATGCTGGCTCGCATGCCAGCTCGCATGCTGGCTCGCATGCTTCGTCGCATGCTTATTCGCATGCTGGCTCGCATGCCAGCTCGAATGCTGGCTCGAATGCTGGCTCGCATGCTGGTTCGCATGTCAACTCGCATGCTAGCTCGCATGCTTCGTCTCATGCTTCGTTGCATGCTTATTCGCATGCTGGCACGCATGCCAGCTCATGCTACGTCACATGCTTAGTCACATGCTGGCTCGCATGCCAGTTTGCATGCTAACCAGCATGCTACGTGGCATGCTGGCTCGCATACTTCGTCGCATGCTGGCACGCATGCCAGCTCGAATGCTGGCTTGCATGCCGGCTCGCATGCCAACTCGCATGCCAGCTCGCATGCTGGCTCGCATGTTTCGTCTCATGCTACGTGGCATGCTGGCTCGCATACTTCGTCGCATGCTGGCACGCATGCCAGCTCGAATGCTGGCTTGCATGCCGGCTCGCATGCCAACTCGCATGCCAGCTCGCATGCTGGCTCGCATGTTTCGTCTCATGCTTCGTTGCATGCTGGCACGCATGCCAGCTCATGCTACGTCACATGCTTAGTCGCATGCTTGCTTGCGAAGCTTACTTGCTGGCTCGCAGCTTGATCTCATTCTAGCTTGCATGCTACGTCACATGCTTAGTCGTATGCTGGTTCGCATGCCAGCTTGCATGCTAGATAGCATGCTACGTCGCATGCTGGCTCGCATGCTATCCCGCATGTTTGCTCGCATGCTTGTTTGCATTCGTATTCACGTGGTTGCTTGTTCATGTTATAAAATTTGTATAAAACTTGGTTTTAAGTGTGTACAAAAATTCATGTCTTTAGTTTCAGCTGTGCTTTGATCGATCAGTCAGACAGTCGATCATTGTCTTCTTTTTTTAAAATTTGCAATTCTCCTGCGACTTCGTCAGCCTAAATAATAGCCTATGTCACTCGCCGATAAATTAGCTTTTAATGTAAAATAAATAAATAATAATAAATAAATATATAAGGACATATCACACAAATTGAGCTAGCCCCACAGTAAGTTGTGAACTTGTGTCGCAGGATACTAACTCAACGATACTATATTTTATAATACAATAATACTTATATAGATAAACATCCAAGACCCAGGTCAATATGAAAAAGATCATTTTCCATAGTGACCTGACCGGGGATCGAACCCGGGACCCCCGTGTCACAGGCTAGCGTGTTGACCACTGCGCACGGAGCACGTAAAAGAATTTTAAAAATCAGTCGTGTGGTTTCGAAACCTGTAAAATGCAAACAAACAAACAATCCAACCTTTCGTCTCAGGTTTATTTTAATATTAGATTAGATATTTAATGCAGAAGATACAAAAAATTCTTCTAAGGGTTTAGACCCTTAGCGATTATTTATAATTGTCTGCCACCAATTATTTATAATTGTAATAATGTGTGGATCCTAACTACTAAAATGAATGTCAAAAAAAATCTGTTCGATTGTCCTTTTATCATAATTACTTAACCGCTGATTATGAAATTTCGAAAACAAATTGTCTGGGGTACGGAGCAGATAATGGGTGGTTTTTTGAAGAAGAAAAAAAGCCGCTGGCGAAACTTAGGAAAACTGGTGCTTTTATTTTCTAAATTGATACCTTTTTTATTTTAAAAATATTTACTAGAAATTCAATTTCTACTTTATATTTTATATATTTTTCTTGTATTCATAGTTCTAGTGAGTAATAAACATAACAGTTACATAATTGGAAACTTGAAAACATTTTTTTAAGAAAATTTGGAGAAGAGCCAAAAATAAGAATATCAGTGAAATAATTACTTGATAACAACAAAGTCACAATTTTCCCGTACGGCCAAAACGTTTTTTAGAAAAATCAAAAGTCTACTGTAATCACTTATTTAGCATTTTTAATTTGTATAAATGATGTGAGAACTCTGTTCGGCAGCTACATTGAATATTGCGTTTATGGGAATGTTTTTACAACAAATGTTGGTATTAAATTTTAAATGCTTTATTCTGTAGTTCTTAATCTGGTACTTGAAAATTTGTAATATTTGAAGTATCAATTTAATAATATTTCTTTCATTCTTTCTAATATAAGTTTCGAAAAAAAAATTTATTGACTTTTTAGCTAATTTTAACCAAACTTAGTGAAAGCGATCACAAGTGTGATAAACTCATAATTTGTATGACAACATTAAGTACCTATTTCATATTAGAAAGTATTATTAGTTGGTTGTTTTGTGGCTGTATGTCTATTGATCCTGTTCTATGCTGGTAGGTTATATTGAATAGCAGAATGAAATAATTTATATTCGTTTTATTTGACTTTTAGCTAGTTATTATTATTAAAGCTGCTTTGTGATTAAATTTTTGTTAGCAGTATATCTTAAATAATTAAAACATACGTAATTATCATATTGAACATTTGAATAAAATTAATAAAATACTATTATATATTCTTTTTAATATAAATGAATCAGGAATTCCTTTTGAACAAATTTTATACAAGAAAATATATTAGTGTAGAGTAATTCCTGAAATGAAAAATTAAAATTTTTCTCACCTGTGTTTCTTCTTCGTCACAGTGCGATATGGAGAAAAATGAATGCCGGAGTAACAAAATTAACTTAACAAACAATAAAAGGGACATGAAAAATCATAAAATAAATAAAAATTTAACAAAAAAAATCATAATTTTTTTAAATCATTAATATACGCGGACAAAGAAATAAATTTTTGCTAACACATATTTAAACGTTTCAAACCAATCAATACTAGTGACGAGACACAAAAATGTTTTTAACCAGCCATAGGCTAACTGTATTAGGATCATTGTAAAAAATATGTAAGTAAAAGAACTTAAATAAGTTGAAAGAGCGCGGGAGAACTTTGGCCGGCGCGGCTGGAGGACCGGAGGGCTCTGCTGACTTTGAGACAGGATGGACACTATGCGGCCCTTTATACCCTTTACACCTTTCGGACATGCGCAAAATTATGGCAAGATGTACAGCCACCTGAAAATTCAACTTACACAACATATTTTGCTTCACCTGTAAGATGATGGAATAAGGCTGATTTTGATGTCGTCGGCTGCGCGTAGCTTGCAGCCCCCAGTACCATAGACTTGAATTTCAAGTAAGCTCCGCCCATGGGGTAGGGCTTGTAACTTGTTGCTTTTAGTTTTAAATTTTTTAATGATTACCAGTAAACCATTTATTCGTTTAAATATATTTTACAGGTTCCTGTAACTGTCTTCGTTACACAGAAAATTCCAAAGACCCACACTCTTTCACAATTCCACACAAGAAATACAAATAGAGACGCAGTTATCGAGAATATTTTTTGTGTTTAATCTTTGTGATAATTACAACAAAGAAGCTGAAAAATATGTTTAAATTTACAGTTGTTTTTTTTTATTATATCTGTTAATTTAAGTTTAATAAAACTTCGTTTTATTATGGACAATTATACATTTTTGGTCAAATAACGATGCCGTCGGTCCTTAAATTTTACATATAATATTTTTTTTTTCACGAAATTGTTCACGTTCACAGTAAAAATAGAGTAAAATATGAATTATCATCGCTTCTATAAGAAAATTATCTATTATCTAATTATAAGCTTATAAGCACGTTTACATCATTTTCTAGTAATTTTTGTAAGGGCATGCCACTTGCCGTCGGCAACTTATTTTACTCAATTCGTACTGAATTTTCATACACGGTTATTTTATCAAAAGACCGGTCAAGCGGGTATCTTATTCGATGTAATGTATTTAAGAGAGGATTACATGTAATGTATTTAATTTTCTGAATTGGATTACAATTCAATTGTATTATACCTCCCCATATTTAAACCATACATTTCTTAGGATTTTCCGTAAGAGTTTAGGCCAAATCCTCTGACTGGTAGTACAGAGAGGGTCGTGCTCCTGCAGTGGAGGCTATCAAAGACCTGAAGATGATGATGATGATCATGAATTTACATTTAAGATCTCAATAAGCCCTTAATTTGAGATGAAACACGTTATTAACTTTTATTTTTATTTTCTAATTTAAGACCCCCATACATTTTTTTTTTATATTTTTTATTTTCTCAACAAAAGCAACGACATTTTATCATGTGAATATGTCTTCAATCTTCATGTCATTCAATCACTGCACTCAAATATGATTTATTGTCTGTAAAACATTTCCATAAAGGCAGGTGATGTTTTGACTTCACACGAAGCATGCAAACCATGTCTAGACAATACGGGTACTACGCGATTGTTCACTTCACAGAACAGGAGTTGTGACGGTTTTTTTTATAGACAATGTAGAGTGCCCTCAAACTGTAAAGCGAACATCACCAGAAAGCCCCCAGGAGGAAAAAACCTCGGCTTTGTGCGTTGCCTGGGTGCGCAAGGCTTAGAGAGACAACCAAACTCTCATGTTTTACCGTATGGGCCAAAATGTGACGGGAGAAATCACAGAACTATAAGTAGTAACCCCTTAGGGAATGTGACTGTCACTCGCGCGCTACTAGAGACGCGTTTTGACCCCTTAGGGAGTATGACCTATCGCTCGCGCGCTACTAGAGACGCGTTTTGACCCCTTAGGGAGTATGACCTATCGCTCGCGCGCTACTAGAGACGCGTTTTGACCCCTTAGGGAGTATGACCTATCGCTCGCGCGCTACTAGAGACGCGTTTTGACCCCTTAGGGAGTATGGCCTATCGCTCGCGCGCTACTAGAGACGCGTTTTAACCCCTTAGGGAGTATGACCTATCGCTCGCGCGCTACTAGAGACGCGTTTTGACCCCTTAGGGAGTATGGCCTATCGCTCGCGCGCTACTAGAGACGCGTTTTGACCCCTTAGGGAGTATGACCTATCGCTCGCGCGCTACTAGAGGCGCGTTTTGACCCCTTAGGGAGTATGACCTATCGCTCGCGCGCTACTAGAGGCGCGTTTTGACCCCTTAGGGAGTATGGCCTATCGCTCGCGCGCTACTAGAGACGCGTTTTGACCCCTTAGGGAGTATGGCCTATCGCTCGCGCGCTACTAGAGACGCGTTTTGACCCCTTAGGGAGTATGGCCTATCGCTCGCGCGCTACTAGAGACGCGTTTTAACCCCTTAGGGAGTATGACCTATCGCTCGCGCGCTACTAGAGACGCGTTTTGACCCCTTAGGGAGTATGACCTATCGCTCGCGCGCTACTAGAGGCGCGTTTTGACCCCTTAGGGAGTATGGCCTATCGCTCGCGCGCTACTAGAGACGCGTTTTGACCCCTTAGGGAGTATGGCCTATCGCTCGCGCGCTACTAGAGACGCGTTTTGACCCCTTAGGGAGTATGACCTATCGCTCGCGCGCTACTAGAGACGCGTTTTGACCCCTTAGGGAGTATGACCTATCGCTCGCGCGCTACTAGAGGCGCGTTTTTTAACCCCTTAGGGAATGTGACTGTAGCGCGCGAGCGGAGGCTAGAGACGTTTTCAACACATTTCGTACGAAACAAGCGTGTCAGAAAGCGGTACAGTTTATTGAGATCTTGGGTTTCAAGATAATTGAGAAATGAAAATATCTACTTAATTGCGATGGTAGTTTATATCAAAATTATCCTTCTTATAGAATTTTGGGGCGCTTTTTATGGTTTCGTATTCGTAGGGTAAAAACGGGGCCCCATTTCATTTCTTATAGTTTGCGCGAGCGACATTGCATGCTCTGTGGTTCACTTAACCCAGCCGTCAGGATTGTGTGTGCATCTGAAAATTGACATTATTGCGCAGTGAGGTGCACTCAAATTACTGACGTGTTTACTAAGTCTCATCTGGGAGTTTCCACTGCGTAGGTGCCAGGAGTCTGCCGCTGTCTGCGTATAACAGCATGATACTGATATGATTTGGCGGTGGTTTTCACGGCCTGCCTAACGTGAAGGGTTCACTATTTACTCCAGGGGGTGGCAGACGAATATCTGAGAAAATTCTGTGAGAATAAAGTTCAAATAGTAGGAGTTTAGTCTAGCGCCTTAGTCACTGCGCCTCTACAACTTCTATTTGAAATGTATTTTACGGAATAATAGAATTTTATTTTTTGCATGTTCTGGTCGAATATGATGACTCTCATATTAAACTTAGATAGGGCTTTTTAATTGGAGACTTATGATAACAAATGTCATAAAAAATATATTTTTGCTAAGCCTCCGCTGCCTGTCACATGTATCTTTTTAAGCGTTATGGGCAGACAATTGAAATTTCACAAAATGTTTTCGATTACCGCTATAAACACAATAAAATTAAAAATTTATGGGATATCGTTGTGGTTTCTCTTTGTACGAGTGAACCTCGGAAATGGTTTCCACTTTTGGACTTAGGTTAGCGTACACGACTTGACACGGTGAATCGTTGTTAAGGTATTTTGGGGTGCAGATCTGGAAAGTGATGCAGTTTTAGGATCTAAGAAACGCGGGCACCAGTTTTCGTAGGTGACGTTTTTGAAGTATTTTGAGGATTGTATCTTGAATGTAATGTCTATTTTGAAAAGCAATTTGACAGACACTACTATTAATGATGATTTGACATATTCGAAGTGTTTCAGGGTGCATATGCTGAAAATGATGTCAATTTTAAGATTCAAGATAGTGGACACCATTTCATATGCAAATTTGATATGAATTTCGTTTTTGAGGTCTGTTTTGGCTCAAAACTATGACGTTCATCATTTTCAAGAGCTAGACTGCATAGATCTTGAAAATGGTATTAGTTTCGAGCCAATCCCACATGGATGTCGTGTTCCAGGTATTTTGGGATTTCTAGCTAGTGATGTCCGTTTTGAAATAAAATTAAGCGTTAACTTTTCATGAAAATTCGTCATGGGTGTCATTTTCGAAGAGTTTTGGGCACAGATATTGATAATGATGTCTGTTTTGAAATCTTAGATGGCGGACACCAGTTTTCAAGCTGATTCAATGAATGTCTATTTTAAGGTATTTTGAGGTGTAACTGTTTTAGGTGAAAATTTTGAAAATAAAATCAGTTTCGAGATCCAAGATGGCGGCAACCATTTTATTCAAATTTGATATTCGTGACTTCTTTTAGCTATATCACATGCTAAACGTTACGCTAAACTAAACGTGGCCTCAAAGTTTTACAGACCTAGGCTCTGTCTACTCCGCAAGGGAAAAAGACGTAATATTATGTATGTATATTGGGTAAATAGAACTTCGAGCTGAGTAAAAAAATAATATATGTAAATATTCATTACCCTGACAAAAACACAGATACAGCTAGCCCCAAATTATTTTCGAGACAAGTGTTATGTTATACTAACTCAACTACACTAGGTTACATTTTATAATATCTTATAATAAATCCGCAAGGCCCAAACCATGCCAAAAAAACATTAAAATTGTTACTATGTCAGAAGCAATAAAGATCATTTTCATTTCATTTGATTGGTTAGGTTTGCTTGTGACCAAAGCAGAGCGAGCAAACGAAGCGAGCCAGCGTCTCTTTAATTTTTTTGTTCCTTGTCAAAATTATGCTATTTTAGTGCTTTTTAATAAAATAAAAATTTAATATCTTTGCGCTCTAAAAATCATATTGTGAAGAAGACAAAGCGAGTTCTATAAAATCCACTTCACAGAAATTACAAATGACTATACTACTAAGCTTTTCTAAAGCTCACCCCTGTCTGGTTCAATTAACTTGAGATATTACAAGATTTCTCGCTACAAATATAATGTAGTAAAAAGTATTAAAATCGTTTATCTCCCATGAACTAGCGTCCTTGTACATCGGGATCACATCGTGCGCTCGTCTCGGTTCGCACGCACCCTAAGGAAGATCTCTGGATACGGTCGAAAAATGTCGACCTACAGCTAACTTTGTACTTAAATAAGTAAAAAGGAAATACAGTTACATACGAGTTAATATAAAACTTTTAACGCAAATGAAAACCACCGAAAAGCCAAAAATTTATTTTAAATATTTCAAAATTCAATGGAACCAACTACGAGGTATACCCATTCCAAAAAAAGAATCATTAAATCAGATTGGAATATTTTTTAAAAATATGAATGACGACATTGAAAAAATATATATGTCGCAGTCATCTCGTTGAATCTGCTATTTGATTGAATGATTAGCGCGTTCATTGAATGGCGACATTTAATTGAATGACTAGGCTGAACGTTGATTGTAAAAGCTTCACTCAACGTCCACCTAGTAAGCGGATTGTAACATAGCCTTTTGAACAAAGCGGACATAAATCAGTCATTTGACCTGACAGCTAGCACAGACAGCACTGTATTGATATTTTTTTCGATTAAATTTACTTTAAAGTGCGTTATTTGTAATAAAATAGTATGATAGCATGGATTTACCTACTATCATGCCGCCGCCGGCTACTTTTGAACTAAGAAAAGTTTGTAAAAGTATGAGATTAAGTAAAGCTTAAGAAATCATGCTACCACCAAACATTACAAAATCGGCTATATCCCATTTAACGACTTCGCTAAATGACGTTCAGTCAAGACTTTGAACGTTACACTCAACGACTTGACGATTTGTTCTTTAGTAATTGATTTAAATGGAGTCATTCAATGAACGCGCTAGTCATTCAATCAAATAGCAGATTCAACCAGATGACTGCGACATATACGCATTAACTTGAAAATGTCCTCCGTATTTTCGTCGGTTAAAAATCAAACCCCATTCGGCATTTAACCTCAAATCTATTCGTATGTCCCCGGTGCACTCTATTGCACCCGTCCGTCGGCGTCTCTCCGACCAATCAAAACTTGAATTGCCTTCCTTGGTTGTAAGGTTTCTATCAACATCTAAATGTGTTACGTAAAATGTCGTACTGAAAATGCGTTCAACGGTAAAAGCGATATGTTATTTTCTATGAATACTATCCAGAAACCTGATACCAGGAAATTTCCGTTATAACAAATAAACCTCCAGTACACGCGATACTAATGATACCAACTATACCGTTGTAAACAGCATCGGTACCTATATTAGAGTAGAAGTATAGTATATTCTTGTCAAGGGCCAGTCAGGAGTACCCGAAACCGGCGAGCATGTATGAAAAGAGTGATGGATGTAGATGAAGCGAAAGAGTTTTGTAAGGATCGTAGCAAGTGGCGGTTCTTGGTCTCTGCCTACCCCCATGGGAAAGAGGCGTGATAGTAAGTATGCATGTATGTAAGTATAGTTATTTCTCGATTGTGCAAAATTAATTTAATAATAATATGACGCTCACTAAGAGTTATGTTAAAATTTGAAAAAATCTTTGTTCATTGTACTGGAAATTGGTAGAGTACAGCTACTAGCAACGTGACTAGCACTTGCCTTGCCCCATTACTTACTGTGCACACTCTACTCTACCATGCATTCTACAAATTGCTTACTCTTAGTAAAGTTGTGCTAGTAGTAGTCTATACTAACAAAATTGAAATTTACGTGTAGGTAGATATCTACTTTACCAAACTGGTAGAGTGACCCGAATTGGTAGAGTAGTAGGCTAGTGTACTTTACTGACTTTACTACATATTTATGCGTGAGACGGAGCCTATAGAGCGCACTAAAATTAAATTTCACCATTCAATACCAGCATTCTATATAAGTCTATTACGACACAACAAAAGCGACACAGCTGACTATAGGGCTAGCTCAATCTGTGTGATTTGTTAAAATATTTATTTGTTTATGCCATTCGACCTCCTTTCTTTTGACATCATTGCATGAAAGCGCACAATAACTATTTATCCCACGAGACAACAATATATAGGTTGTTTCAAAAAGTGCGGTGGAAATAATTCTTCAAGGTACGCGCGAGTATCCCTGGTGTTAACGACCATGACCTGCTCGAGTCATTGGGCTCAAATCTCGAGGCACAGGTCGGGCGTGGTGGGTTGTGAACCCGGGACCTTCCGCTTCTAAGTCTTAGTCCCAGTGCCCTAAGAGCGGTTGATGCTCAGTAGCAATAACCCCTTAAGGACTCCAAGAAGATCCAGAAGCTATCTTGGTTGTTAACAATACAAAAAAATATATTTCAAACCAGTCAATCTCAAAAAAGAATGAACCGATATTATTAGATAAATAAATAAATATATACGGTCAAATCACACAGATTGAGCTAGCCCCAAAGTAAGTTCTTAAGTAAGACATGTGTTATGGGATACTAACTCAACGATACTATATTTTATAGCAAATACATATAAAGATAAACATCCAAGACCCAGGACAATCTGAAAAAGATCATTTTTCATCTTGACCTGACCGGGGATCGAACCTGGGACCTTCCGTGTCACAGGCCGGCGTGTTGACCGCTGCGCCACGGAGCTCGTCATTATAAGAAATAATTTAGACAAACAAGCAATACTATTGTGTTTTTCAAACACGTTAAAAAGCTGGAATAGACAAAAGCTGGGCGATTTCGACAATATCAAACGGATCGAATTGATACTCTTCTTTTATTATATCGTATATAAAAGAAACGAAAAGATTTTCATAAAACTCCCAGAAACAAAGCAACTGACTAACTAACCAACCTTTGTATAGTGAAATGATTGCTTCTAAACTATGCAGACGTATATTGGATTCGCCGGAAGCCCCGCAATATCACAAAGCTTATCCGAGTCACATATTTCAAACGAAATGAAAACAATTTACTGACTATTAAATGTAACGTGAACTTTGGAGTTGAGGAATTTAATAACATATTATAATTTACGTCATCAAGCTATGCTGGAGTAGCCAGCAGGAATCGTAAAATTAACAAACTTACGTATTAAATTTCTAGCTGTTTCTCGTAAATTCATCCGTGTGGATTCATGTTATATAATAATACTGGCTGGAGACCTACATTCTACAAACCTTTTCTAAGGGCCTCTATACGTTGGATCTTTTTCCCCACTCAAGCTTCCCGAAGGACCGGGGACTCAAAAGGAGATACAAATGTAAAAATCATTAGTTATAGCAATGTTTTTTTTTATTTATCTTGTTAGGTATTTATTTTACAGTTTCAATTTACTTAATTAAGTTTCCTTTTTAATTAGATTTAATAACATCGTACTTAGTATAACGTTGAAATGTATAATCATTTATTTCAACCATTTCTATCAGAATTACATTAAACATATAAAAGAATAAAAATTGTACAATTATCCATTAAAATTACAAAATAATATCAATTACGATTGAAAATAAAACTACTGCCTAACTATCTAAATATTTGTCGATAAAGTTAAATATTGGAAATCATCCGTATCTCTATTTATCTTACGCTTTTTCTTATCAGCTTAACAAAACAGGAAAAGCGGCAATATTAAATAATATAATGTATCAGGAGTTAATGAGTAATTAAGTCTACTTGTAATTTCCTGTATAGAAATCATATTTATTTCCTTAACAAGTAATCTAAAACTTACTCTGGGGTAAAACACAAAGCAAAAATAGTCAAATTGTCACACACAGTTGTTAGGTACTCAAAATCTTCTTATCACTTATAAGAAAATTTTGAGTAGCAACTACTGTTCAAAAAGGAACAGCTGTCAAAAAGCTTGTATACCAAAACCCTCTTCAGAATGTAATAAATACTTTTCTTAAGACCGTTTAAGCGGGACAATCGCGAACAAACATACAAACGTCCATTAAAAATATTTCAGAAGATTATATGTAGACCCTTAAAATAAAATAAAAAATATATACGGACAAATCACACAGATTGAGCTAGCCCCGAAGTAAGTTCTTAAGTAAGACTTGAGTTATGGGATACTAACTCAACGACACTATATTTTATAACAAATACATATATAGATAAACATCCAAGACCCAGCACAATGTGTGATTTGAGCTTTGCAGCGGACACCTTGTTTTATAAGCTTTTTACTGAGGCTTTTTAGATAAATATAACTTAAATAAACCTCCGACTAAAACTCCCATGATATCATCTACGAGTATAATAGTTTTTAAAATATTTAAACCTGGGCCAAGGTAAATTTGGCCTGGGCCCAGGTCAATTTGAAAAAGATCATTTTTCATCTTGACCTGACCGGGGATCGAACCCGGGACCATCCGTGTCCCAGGTATTGACCGCTGCGCCACGGAGCTCGTCAAAAAACTTGCTGTCAAAGACTATTAAATCACTTTCAATTTGCTAAGTAAATAATTGACGTCAGCCATTTTTTGTGTGAAATCAAATATGGCAATCAATAGGTTTTCAAATAACATAGGTTATTAAATTACCGTTAAAACAATTACATTTATTTATTACTAGCAGTTACCCGCGGCTCCGCCCCCGTGATATATAGCCTATGTCCTTCTCAGTACCCTAACATAATAAACATAATAAAATTTTGCATGCATATGTATGCAAAATTTCATGATGATCGGTTCAGTAGATACGGCGTGAAAGCGTAACAAACAAACTCACTTCCGCATTTATAATATAAGGTTAGGATAAAAAATAAGAAAAAGAAACGAATCTGAAATCTGGCGTTTCCAATTATATTTACCATAGCTACCGAATAAAGTTATACTAACTGATGATTTTTGTACGTTGCAAATTTACAATTTAAGACGTTTAGCCAAAGTTTAGCCACACTTACTTTGGGGCTAGCTCAATCTGTGTGATTTGTCCGTAAAAAAAAAAAAACTAGCTCTGCCCGACATTCTTTTCTTTTATTCTCAAATTAAATCAAATTGAAAAAATCTAATTCTATCAATATCATCTTTTTACAATGATGAAGATCATTTTACTGCCAAAATCGACAACTTTTGACGGTAATGAGTGCTTCTCTTAATTTGCTTAATATAAAATAATGAAAAGTTATACCAAAAGTTCTACAAGTAATGTAATACCGAAGTACAGAATAAAGTTTCCTCAATTTGATCTGATTTAAGAATTAAATAAATAAAATGATGGGTGGCACCAGTTGGCTCATCTAACCCCCTTAATAAGTTATAATTAAATTTGTTTCCCATAAGTTGCATAAGACAATTAGCTGTTTCCAGCATGCAAAATTTTAAAGCGACGCATCAAGTTTTAGTACATAATACATAAACTTGTAAATAAATAATTAGAATAAATAATTAAAATAGAACAGTATAAAAAAATATGGTATTCATTAATTTAATAATATCAATTAATTTTAAATAGTCCAAGTAATCATGTCAAGAATTAAAATATTAATGCAAAAATACATTTATGTTATTATAATGACATTTTTCAATCAACCAATTATTTAATTTCCTTTTAAATTTGTTATCGTGTAAGCATTTGATAGTTTCAGGCAAGCAGGGTAATTGCTTTAATTATATCACTTCAAAATGCAAGTTTTTCAACTACATTCCTTATTAAATCACATACATAATTTATAATTATAACATACAGCTGTTAAAAGCTACCACACCGGAAGCAGTACTTACCCAGACAAAATCGATTGGCATTGATCCCCATGCCTGCCGGAGGCTGCAAAACAAGGTCACAGGGTCGCGTGGGTAACTGACCGACTGCCTTATTTGAGGGCCCCGGGAGGGCCCCGTGGAGGGCCCCGTACAATACGCGCCACGTGACACGGGCCCCGGCCGGGCCGCCCTATGTGATATTATTTGTCGGCTACTTACCTAGCAACGCGGCCCGTCACACTGAATTCTACGTACGTTTATTGAATTTGATTTTTGTATTCCCTGAGAGATTGAGCACGCGATTTGTAGTTTATGTTATTCTTTGTTTATTATGTTTTGTAACTTAGTTTGTTTCAGATGTATTACAGGTAAAACTTGTTTTTTGGGTATACTTGTTCTTTTATTTAAGGCGCTGTGGTATGAGACAGTCACACCAAGCAATTAATTCTGTTGACAGTAAATCATATTAAATTCGAAAATCCAATAGCGTATTGCCCTAGTAATTACTTATGGTATTTTGGTATTACTTATCACAGATATCATAATTTGAGTTTAAGAGAATTACTACTACTTACAAGTTATAAGCAGTTTTCTTAATTCATCTAAGTAATAATAGTGAAAAGTTGTACCAAGAATACTAGAAGCATTTTGCTATAGATTTTAGAATTTGATATGATTTAGGATTATAAGAATTAATTGCTGTGTGACGCTAGTGTCTCATACTACAGCGCCTTCTATGTGTAATTTTTAAACAACTTCAAAAGAACAGGCAATTTTGCCAAGTTTATAAGTATTGTTAATCTGGTCTATATATTTTCCCAGCATAACTTCTGTTAGTTTGTGAGTTTTTCTCAATGTTTATGTAAGTAATGTCTTTATAAATGATATAACTATAAATGGACAAATCTGACAATCAAAATGAACTTGTGTTGTAGGATACTAACTCAATGATACTTTAATTATTAAAAGATACTTATATAGATCCAAGACTTAAGTAATAGAGGTAACGACAAGCCCAGCTAAATATTTTTTCAAAATCGCGCCAGCCGTTAACACTAAACAGATATTTTCAAGTCGCTGTTTTTATTAGTTACATATCACTACATATTATAAAACAAAGTCCTCCGCCGCGTCAGTCTGTCTGTTCGCGATAAACTCAAAAACTACTCCACGGATTTTCATACGGTTTTCACCAATAGATAGAGTGATTCATGAGGAAGGTTTTAAGGTATAAAACATGCCCGGGCGCAGCCGGGTAGGGCTGCTAGTATAAAATAAATCAATTAAAAGAAGTTTTAGGCAATCACAACCCAAATAAATCCCATCTAATCGAAAGTAAGTCGGGTAGCGGAATAATACCCGAGGCTTCAAAACTGTCCAAAGATCGCCGACGGAGATCAGTACATGCCTAAACTCCGTTTGAGGTCTGATAAGTCAAAAGCCCGAAACTTTCCTTGTAATTCAATAACGACCTGTAAGTGTATTAACTGAACGATACCTGAGGTTGGAAAACGGTCGAAAGGTCACCGACGTCCTTATACGGAGCCCTTCGTATGTGATACTGAATCGCACTTGACGGTTTATATAGAAGGTGCATTATATAGACACATGAACTAACACGCTACACGTGTCCTTTGGGTTTAATGACCTTGGGCATTGTCTACCCTGCAAGGGAAAAAGACGTCAATAGCGATGCGGCAAGCAACGCGTCACTATTTTGACTGCGCTTTCTAACCGACACTTACTAGCTAAATTTGATCTTCGGGTTTTATTTTTATTTTATTTTTTATGACCTTGGACTCTGTTTATACCGCAAGGGATAAAGACGTGATTATTTCAAGTATATTTATTCATCAAACATATTCGTTTACACATATGTAGCAGGGGCTCACTAATTAAGTTAAGAAAACCTGTATCTATCGAGTCCCGCTCTTTCACACAATTCCTTTTACATAAAGAATAATTGTCGCATGCACTAAATGTATACAACACTATTTAAAAAAAAGCTATTATTATTTCATTCGTTTTTCTTCGATTATATGTATGTATTTAAGAGCTACAGTAAGAGAAATACTCCTCTTCGCTTCACGAGTTAACTGATGTTGGCTTCATAAAAATCGATAGTCGTCGACGGTAAGCCGATCTGTCTCGCTAATTAATTATCTTCCAAGCGAAGCAATTAGAGACTAACATAAGCTAAGCCTTAAGCGGACTTTTATTTACACATCCAGCGGGGTTTCAGGCAAAAAATGTCTGTGTTGAAATACATTGATATGTGTTCTATGTACAGCGGATAATAAATAACTTTTTGGACATTTTCATACAGTGTTCACTCAGCCGTCCGGTTAATTAGTATGGGAGAGTAAAAAGAACAACGGGCTGCACTCCGGGAGTGCCGGCAGAAGTGAAAACTTAATTAGGTACTTTCAATTATAATTTAATACCTTTCGTAACAGCAGTCACCATCTATGGATATGCGTAGCACGCTGTATAAAGATATCACTGAATAAAGATTATTCTATTCTATTCTGTAACACAAACACACACGCACATTCGCACAAGCGCCCTGCGCCGTCTTAAGAATTTTCATGTGTCGGTCACGTGTCGCGAGTTTAACATTTTTTCCCGTCACAAAAAGTGAACAGCGCCGCTAAAGAAATTTTCACTTCAGAAAATCATAGGCTATCTGTTGTCAACAACAAATCAGCATGGCGACGTACATACCACAAACTACGAAGAAGATACTATTTACTTACTAGTATCAGACGACCCACTGCCTTATGTTTTCTCTAGGCAATAAAGATCATAGACAAATAAGGGAGTGAGGGTGAAAATGAAAAAAATGCCATACAATTACGTTTGAGTTTCTATTGGGGGCCATAAATTCAAACTCAATTGACGTGTGTTCTATGCCCTAAAATTCATAAAGGCAGTTTTTCGGCAGTGGTACATACCACTGCCGAAAAACTGCCTTTACGGATTTTAGGGCATAAAACACACGTCATTTGAGTTTGAATTTATGGCCCCCAATAGAAACTCAAAAGGATTACGTTTGAATTTCCATTGGGGGCCACAAATTCAAACTCAATTGACGTGTGTTCTATGCCCTAAAATCCATAAAGGCAGTTTTTCGGCAGTGGTACGTACACTGACAGAATCTGCTTTTCTCTCGTTTTTCTTTTCATGATGACATTATAACATAGAAGTAGGGATATTTTTTTTAATCTATTCATTAAAACAAATCCTCTAAAGAGTGCGTGGAGTTTTTGGTGAAAAGTCAAAGGGTGCAGTGTTGTCGTTAAATGGACTCGCATAGACTTGTCATCAGAAGCTTCCACGAGGCTACCAAAGAACTTACGCCATCTTTGATGCCACATACCGTACAATACCGATACATAGTATCTCATTATACTGGACATTGGCAGAATCACTGAAATCTCGGTAGAAGCCATAATTTAAAAGAAGAAAGAAAAGAGTGCGTGATGAAACATAAACCCAGACGAAGTCGCGGGAGATAGCTAGTCTATACAAATATTAAGAAGAGGAAACATTAGATTTTGTTTATTTGTATTAATTAAGCTCCGAAACACCTGTACCGATTTTCAAAATTCAAAATTCTTTCACGTATTGAAAGCTAATTTATACGCGGGTGACATAGGCTTTGATTTACTCGGACCCAGGGGAAAATTGCTAGTCTAAATATGAAATAGAAATCTCAGTTCAGAGTTCGACTCGCGCTTGGCCGTTTCGCTCGGGTTCGAGTGTATCTCGTTAGACGGACCAAAGGACAGACGCGGTCCTTACCGGGTGAAGGGTTTAGGAGTTTTGCTCGATATCATTATGATGGCCCCGGTCCTACAGGTGGTCTCAAGATATGCTTATACAGGGGTACTTGTAAACTTAGATTATATTTGGAATACACCAACACCTTCGCATCATAGATAACAACGTTTGTTCTATGACTTTTATAGTTATTTTTTTATTTCTATATATAGCGACCCTTAAAGTATTTTTTTGTGTTTTCAAAATTGTTCCCATAGGAAAAGTTGTTCAGATTGACGGTGTAAGTCATCCCTTTAAGAGGAGAGGATCCATTTACACGCTGTATAATTTAATTTTCCGATTGAATGTTTAACATTACGAGCGCTAGGGTCACGTTGGCTTTTCGTACGAATAAACAAAGACAGAAATGTTACAAAAAGATATTTAAAATATGAAAATAGTACATTATGATACAAGTACGGTAAGCTTGATATAATAGTCGAGGTGTCTATAGGCACGAGGCGAAGCCGAGTGCTTATAATAAACCGACGACTAAAGACAGCTTACCGTACGAGTATCATACGACGTTTTTCAATACATTTGCCATTAACATACACTAAAACAAGATTGCTGTTCAAAAAATAAGGAATTAATAAAGCTAGGAACTAAAGCACTTTGTAAAAATACATTTATAATAATCAGGTACAGTCAATCAGGTTTATTTTTTCAAAACAGTACATTGATATCCTTCTCTTTTTCGAAGTCAGTTAAAAAATCAAATCTCACGAATCAGAAAAAGTTCTCATGCTGAACTTAAAACTCTTTGCTCGGATTCTATAAAAAAAGTAACAACTTTGCACCTATGGCATTGGGCTATTGAGCGATTGTGATTGGTGTAAAGCATAGATTTAAAAAAAAATTTTTCGTCATACTTCTATGGTGTAAAGTCACTTTACATACATCATTACAATACATTATTAGCAAATGTATTGCAAAATATTTTATTTCATGAATTAGTCAGAACTCAAACAAACGTTGTTATTGCTAGCGTTATATTCCCTCGAGGTTATTCGTGTTTTACAACCTGTACAGTTCTGTGTTCCTGATCACAGAGTGCCAATTTCAAGAGCAGTGATTTTTTTCTTTGGAGTTTTAGAATCTTTGAAAATTCCAACTAATATTATAAATACAAAAGTGAGTTTGTATATTTGATTGCTTTTAACCTTCACGCTTTATTTACTGAAACAATCTTCTTGAAATTTGGAAAGCTTTTGAAATTGAATTGAAAAGCTAGGATCCTAATACAAACTATCATAACTATTCATTTGTTACGCTCAATTTATTTGCTACGCTTTCGCGTTTTATTAATTATATAGGAATTATTAATATAGGAAAAACTTTCCTATATTAGTTTAATAACGACTTAGTTTTTATGATGTCAAATTAAGATGGCAATTTCCGATGCACCGTAAATCTCGAAAGAGATTATGATGGCATCGTAACTAGAAACAACCCTATAATGTATTATTTGTATTGTGTTTAAATAAATAAATAAAATAAATAAATATATTTTTTAATTTTTCCCTAGTCACCATGGAAGAAAGTTTTACAATAATCAAAACAATTTTGAATTCTATGTTCCCAAAAGTCGCTCATTATTAAAATCTTAGATGTCAGACAGTCTAATTGAAAGCAGTTCTATAGAATTCGCATAGAAACTAGCCGAAATATTCGTTGTACCGAGCATGCCACGCTTTGTTCTGGAGATAGGTACGTCTCATACAAAGTCAAAGCCAAAGTCAAATATTTTATTCATCGTAAGATATTTGAAATACAATTTGGTGAACGTTAACTGTCATTTCACATTACTGTTTAAAATTAATATTTTATTTTTGACGTCCATAATTTACTTGAGAAAATCTACGGAATCTTTATAGTTGGTGATTCGGGTAGCAACCCATTATTAAAGCTGGCCTTTGGGTTTTACGATATTGGGTTTTTCCTACCCCACATGGGATAAAAACGTGTAAACATCACCGTGTAAATCAAGGTAAGGTTGAACACTGATCATGCTGATCAACTTTTTTTTTCATATTTCCAACTTATCATACATACTTAAAAGTTATACAGCATATCAGTATTATTTGTCCGCAGTTGTCAAATTTGCACGAAAAAATATTTTGCCTGACTAGAAGGTAGTTTAGCTTAGGACAAATTAGTTTATCCTAAAATTAAACTTAACTAGTACGGCCTAGGATCATCTGACTTTGAAAATTTTTCAATTTGTGATTTTTGGGAGCTAAAGTCTGTTTTACTTATAACTTAACGTATTATTCTAAAATAATCATTATTGATCACTAAACTATGATACTTTTAAAAGTTAGGTCACATTATTATATTTTTTAAATAAAATTAGTTTCGGTCGTCACTGCCCGCATGGCGGGTAATGGCGGTAGGCAGAGGGGCCATGCCGGTCAGGCATTTAGCGCCTCAATTCGCAAGCTTAATTACATCGTTAACAAAGAAAATCAAAATAAAGGCATCCAATTTCACAAGTATCATATTAACCATTGTGTCTGTTGACCTATTAATATCTCCACCCTTATCAAAAACATGTCTGGAAATTTTCCCCACCTGATATCCTAGCCGACCTCGTCTAGCTCCCGGGGTAAAAGCTTGTCATTATATTATCTACGTCGACTCACTATTGAAAAGAAAACATTGTATAGAATTGGAAAAAGAAACGTTAATCCTGATCTTTGTTCTGGAGATAATGTCTCGTGCCTGTAATCCGGCCTGACAGCTTGACGACGCAAACATGTATTGTATTCATTGAACTTTACAATGTGCCGTGTAGGTGTATTGATTATTTATAATTAGACATTGTCTTTATTGTCGCGTGTGCTCAGATTGAAACTGGCGCCAACGTCTGCTACTCACTCTCATCCAGTTTGGATGTCGTTCGCATGCTTGGAAATGACTATTTTTGAGAGTCTGTTTCTCTGCTGTTATAAAACTGAAAGAGATAAAATTTCATCCATTTAAGTACTTATATTATAGTTTTTATAACTTTTATTTCATCAAACTTTCCTATAAGTTCTTAAATTTCGCTGGTTCGGGCCCAGAAAGTAAAACTATCCCAAATAGAGCCAAATTTGGAAAAAATATGACTCAATAACTATGACTGACTGAACACTCATTATATTCAAACGGTAGATAATTTAGTGTATGCCGTAAAAGCATACGTGTCGACTAGGGCGAATTATATTTGTGTTGACCAGAACTTTGCTAGGTTTTGAACACCTTATAAGCAGAGCTGTCTATATTTAACACTCTAGGAAGGTGTAAGTAGGTGGTGTTAGGTAGTATAGTTGGAAACGAAGATGCTGGCACCCACGATACAAACAACACACGATCAGTGCGCAAATTCGTATATGCATTGTAATAACAGATTTTAAAAGAGCATTACAATATATACGCGAGCAGTTTCTTCGGTTTAGTTCTAGCCTTGTATAGAATGGAAAAACGCTGCCATGGCGAATCTAACGATACTTGATCACAATTGTGTGTTGTTGATTGAAATCAGTCCCGCAATAATTAATGGCGGACAGGTGGCCATAGAATAATATATGTACTACCGACCCTGGCTTTGCTCGGTACTGGAGCATATCAACTATTCAATCATTATGATTTTGACATGTACATGTTTGGTCTTCGTAGCATCACATCAGCTTAAAGTCCGGACACTATATACTTTCGTGAGCGGTATTTATCGAGAATTCGTTATAACTTCTACAGTATCCAAATGAATATGGTGTAACAGAATAAATAAGGCGCACTAAAAGCTTAAGATAACTGGTTTTAGACGGATATAATAAGTTATATCCGTCTAAAACCATTTTTAGAATGTATAATGGGAATTTTGTCATCAAGAAGACGGATAATTTCACTGACTCTGTAGTCGGCAGAATAGAATAGTGGTTATAGAGATAAATAGATAGATAGATAATAATTTTAACGAAATGGAAAAGACACACATACATCTAAAAAATACTTAGACAAAATACACTTATTAAAAGAAAAATAATAGTCGGTTAGTCTTGCTTAGCGTGTGTGCCGAGGGATTGAATAACCGAAAAAAATATGGTTACATCGGTAAGCGGTATGACATCATACCTTTATATTTCGATATCTTACAATAATGGTACCTTCAAAGAAACGGTACCTGTACGATTTTGGTATTGTAATATTGCGGTATCGTTATTTTTTTAGATATTGGAATTATGAAATAAAGGTTTTCATAAAATTTTACCGCCGAGGATTCGCCTCAATGTTATTCGTCGCATAATTTTTTCGCTACTGAAAATATTTCAGTTAAGGTACCAGTAATGATAAAGGTATCGATACATAACGATATCGTAAATGTATAAATACCATTATGTATATTTAGCTGTATCAAAATCGTAATTGTCAACCGTTTTGGTTCTCCCTTTAAATCTAAGGTGTATCGTAATTTGACACCGGTACCATACCCATACCATACCTTTACCGTTTCCAACCCCTGCGCAACGATACCAAAAGGTTGTAGCTCAGCGACATGTTTGCTCGCAGAACTAACCACAGATTTTCAGCTACCACCAGCTGAGATATACGGGGACACGAGCAACTATACCGTCTGTGTGCCAATACATAATTAGAAAACGAATAGGAATACTGTCGTACATTTTGCTGATTATTCGGAACTACCTTGTGGATTTATACAATTGGGAATAAAATAAAACTTAGGTGAGGAAATACTCATAATTACGAAGATAAAGTGCAGAGAATTTTATCATCATCTTCTTGTCTTTTATTTAAGTTTCAGTATTTATTTGAAAAAATATCTACATTGTTTTGCTGATTTTCCTTAAATCAAGTATTATTTACTAACTAACGATCAGCTGCGGATTCCAGCTGATCGTTTGTTAGTAAATAATACTTGGTATAATAAGGCAATATTTTTTATTTCCAGTCCATGTAAGTTTGTATTCGTAGGCCTAAATTTTCCGCCGGCCGTCATATCGTGGAAATTGTTGACCTTAACCCAATTGCCAAATAAACCGTATGTGGTTCCCGGCAGAATAGAATAGGACCACTCCAAGTCTTCTCGTGGATGTCGTAGAAGGCGACTTAGGGAATATAAAAGCTAAACAAAGTTTATAAACGTTAAAGAGACCTCTCCAACCCGTCGCGCTCGCGTGGGAGTGTAGGCCAAATCCTCTGACTGCTCTGGATGGCTCTGATAGGACAGAGAGGGTCGTGCTCCTGCAGTAGAGACTAAAAATAATCCTGATGACGACTATGACGAGCCATTGCCAAAAAAGAGGACATTGACGTGTTATTGTATGTATACAGAACTATTTTAAAAACATCAATCACCTCTTAATATCGGAATCAGAATCCCTAAGAAACCCACAAGAAATTAGGCGAAAATCGGACTGGACTTTCCATATAAATTCACAATTCCCATAGTAGCTGGTCGAGTTTGTATGGGAACTCTAAATTTGTTTTCTCCGATTTTCAGCTTTTTTCTTATAGGTCTTAACTTATATATATATACATATTATCACGTCTTTATCTTTTGTGGGGTAGACAAAGGCAAAGGTCATAAAACCCAAAAGCCAAGTTTAGCGTGTTGGCGCAGGTGAAAAGCGGAATAAAAATAGGAATGGTTTGCTAGCCGCATGGCCTATTGACACTATTTCTTAAATTATAGCTCAGTCCCTTGACTGGCTTTTACGGTCTGAGCGGGAAGTCAACCAGCTGGTACATTCGATGGTTTTCTTTTTCTCCAAAACCAGCATAGAAGTAAACGTCGGTATTAACTTCCATGCATTGACTTCTAAGTGGGCCATTTTTTAGTAAACTTGTAGTATATTTTAAAACTCCTACTACTCTTGATGACCTTATCGTTCCATACCATCTACAATTATCGGCCAAAGCCGGCGGATTAAGGCCAGGCAGCTGCGTTGGAGATCTTCTCAAGGCCAATTTATGACGACTTGGATCTATGTTTACAGGCTAGAAGATTAAAATGTACATTACGCGATTACTTCCCGTTTATTTCCCATCCACAATTATTCCCTATAATTTTTGTGTTAACACAATGGCAGCACTGCAACCAAGGCTTGAAATACTACCAAAAGTACAAGAAGTAGTACGTGTACGAGCTGTACTGTTACTATTTTTCCGTCAGTATCTATACTATACCGGTACTAAGCAAATATTTGCATTACGTGACATAGCAGATTTATTGAAAAGGAAAGTAACATCAACAGTCTAATAAAATATAAATAACAAATAATGTGACGTTAGTATAGATAATATATTACTAAAGGTCAAATACCAGCGGAAGGGTATCTTTTTACAACAACTACGGTGCGCGACGTTTTAATGATCACTTCTACACCCATTACGGTTCATAAATCTTAAATACAATAGTGAATCTTAAGTTAATCATACGAAAATTGCAACGTATTTTTAATATAACAGATCTGGTCGATACGTGAAATAAAAATATTGTAATTTATTAAGTTTCAAAATGATTGAAAAGTCAATTACTTACTATCAACACTCAAAATTGTACAATACCTATAATATTGGAATTATATTTTATTTCATTATTAAATATTGGAATTACTCTATCACCAAACACACACACTACGATTACACTCTCTTGGCACTACTAATAATTCCTCAGTAAAAAATCAGCAAACTTTTTTTAATGTAATTTAATGTGTTAATGCTGTAAGATTACGTGGTTGCCAGGACGGTTTATGGGAAAATACGCTATAAAACACCAAACTGCCTTAGTTCGACTCACTAATTAAAAGATTACTTAATCAATTTTCATTTTCATCTTCTTTATTGCATTTCATATCTAGACAAGGGGTAGAGTGTCAAGCCAAGTTCAAGCAGAACTGGCGAGCAGCACCATGTGTATTGTGTAATATTACACGAACCATTTGAAGCCCTTTATAACTTAAAAACTGTTTCTCAGAAACGTGTCAAACTTGGCTCATATATTGAGACTTGCGAGTTACATTGTACTCCTAATTCCAAAAACTCATTTTTAACACTGTCTGACCTATAGATCAAAACTCTAGCCCAGTTCCAGATGACATAGAAAGTTCATATTTGGCTAGGCAAGTTAAAGAGAATAGAAAGTAACAAATCAGAAAATGGTAATATTTTGTCATTTTATTATCATAATTTTCCACTTAATAATTCGCTACTTGACAATTTTCTGAAATATATTTTATAATATCTGTAGACTTATTTTAAACCCCCTACAATTATATTTTTTTTCAAAAAAGCTTTATTTGATAAGAAAACATGATTTTTTTATCTATTGGTTCGAAATTCGCGCTAAAACACTGTGTCACGTGACATTTCCATGTTATGACGTCACAACTCAATAAACAAAGCACGGCTAATACGGCGTTCTAACTGTTTTGAGGTGTAAATAAAACAGATTTAACTGAAATTGTGAAAATTACAAGTTACAAAACGTGTGCGGTGCCTATGCTTAGAAGTACGACAGTTAAATGTCCCAACAAATTGTTTATACACGTTTCTAAAAGTCCAGTCCTGCCACGCCGATACCCACAGTTTCCATCTGATAAGTCTGTGATATTCTTTTGCGCGGATCACTTTGATGTAAGTATTTAGAAGAAATCAATATGTTCGATTTTACAAAAATAAATTACACCTAACCTAACTTCTTACAATCATCACTAATCAAATCACTATCACTAATAAATAGTATAAAACAAAGTCGCATCCTGCTGTCTGTATGTATGTTTGCTTAAATCTTTTTGCGATCATAAACGAATCGACTTTGGGCTGCACTATTCGCTTTAATGTAGCCTGACTTCATAAATCGAAATATTCGAGCGATTTTTCTCCACTTTTTCTCAGCAAAATATAGAACTAAGGAGGCTCAAACCATAGTAAAGAACAAATATGGAGACATATATAAGAGAACAAACGACTTGACGACCTCTTGACGTTGATCACGTTGACTTTGACGTTTTGTTTATTGAGTTATGACGTCATACGAAGATTAATCATGGCCGCCACTTGTAGACCACAGATAAAAAAAACTGAGATTAATATTCCAAAAATAAAATATTAATAAATTGTTTTAATGCAAAAAACATATTGGATGATAATTGTTTAGTTATAAGCTACCACAAAAAATATATTTCATATTTTATTGCTACAACTGTCTAATACCGAATTCTATTAAGAACACTTACTTATATAAGTACTATTTAGTAACAGAACTAGCGAGCAGCACCGTGTGTAGTTAGTGCCTGTAACTGTTGTTATAATAATTTAATGTAGAAAAAATAATAATATCCCATTAAAAATAAAAAATGAGAGCCAAGTTCTAAATTATGATTTATGCCTTGATTGTTGACTTCAACGACAAAAGAAGTGAGATCTTAATGGGTGCTAAGTTCAATGGTCAGTCCTGAAATTAATTTATAACAACGTATATTGTCATTTCTCCTAATAACTTAAGATAATATATTGTAGCCTAAGGTCTGACTTGGCTAGTTTTCACATACGAATTATATTAGCCTTCGCAAGTAGTAAACCTGTTCTGTTACGTATCGGTTCTTATTTTATTATTCTTACAATTTTACTTGGTGGTAAAAACTAGCCATCGAACATAATAATGTGGCTCATTCAAATGAAGAAAAAAGAATGGTTTCTTGTTTGTATAGTACAAAATTTCTTACTTCTATCTCAAAAACTGAAAGCCTTATATACAATCTTATTTTTGGAGTTCTTCATTATCAGATCAACTTTGTCTGAGTTAAAAATCGACAATCTGCGGTTTAATTAACAAAAAATATCTTCTAATTATCTACTATCCAATGTGTCGCCAGTTTTGCAAAAAAGAGTATTTAAAATTCAATAAATAGGATTTTGTAATAAATATACCAATACGCCTATAAGATGGCAGGCAGTCGCCTCGTTGTATTTAATAGTACATTATGATACAAGTACGGTAAGCTGGATATTATAGCCGAGGTGTTTATAGGCACGAGGCGAAGCCGAGTGCATATAATAAACCGACGACTATAATATACAACTTACCGTACGAGTATCATACGACGTTTTTCAATACATTTGGGATTACTATAAACGAAAAAAGATTGCAATTCAGCAAATAAGGAATTTATAAAAGTTAGGAACTAAAGCAGTTTGTAAAAATACGTTTATAATAATCAGTTACATATACTCAGGTTTATTTTCTCTAAAAAAGTACATTGATAACCTTTTCCTTTTTGAAGTCGGTTAAAAAATCACATCTCAAGAATCAGAAAATAGTTTTCATGCTGAACTTGAAACTCTTTGCTCGGATTCTATGAAGAAGTTTAAATTTTGCATCTGTGGCATTGGGCTATTGAGCGGTTGTGATTGGTGTAAAGTAAAAAGCACTAGTGCCGTAAATACATCATTACGATACAGATTTCGATGTAATAAGATCCGTATTATTAGCAAATGTATTGAAAATATATTTAACACAATTTTTATGCATTATCGAGGTTTGTTTACAAAGAAATAGTGTCACTTGAAAAGGAAACGACTTCGAATTGGCCCTGAAATTTCTATCAGTGCATGATTGATTTTTGATTGCGTAGTTTTTGTTTTCACGTCTACTTCACGTTGTTACGTGACCACAACTGTGAAGTTCAAAAGCAATCCATAAAGATATTTTTCAAATAGTATGTGTGTAATACACAGGGCTTGGTCATGAAAGCCAATGTTTGCAAAGGGCAAGGTACATATTTGCGCAAGTACCGCAATCACACATTTATTTTTCTCGTCCAACTAGTCAAGCGTGAATTGTAAGACTTCTTTAAAACTGCTGCAGCATTGTCAACCGTTGGAAGTTTGTCTTATTTCCAACAGCTGCTTGTATATAACTTCCCGGCGTGTTTGTAAAGGAAAACCTACAGATATGAAAAACAGAAATGGTGTAAAAATAACCAAGCATATGTGAGAATTAGGGAAGAGAGTTCCGTAGGTACTTTATTTTCTGAATATCACCAAAGTCCACTCCGAGTTTGTAGTTAGTACAAGTGGCTTTATTAACGAAAAAAAAAAACCCGACTGCATTTTTGACAGTTTACGTCTGCCATATTGACTTTTTGCTGACATAACCAAAGACAATTATTATCTTTGACATCACGTAGCTTTTGACACGGCAAAACATTCGAAACTATTAACACCTCACACTTTAAAATCGGTCAATCCGTTCAGACTACAAAAAGACAAACAGACAAAATCGAATCAAAATCAAAACGTTTATTCAGAAAATAGACATTATTAATAGGTACTTAACACGTCTGTAAAACATTACCATCCTGAATCAGTCGGGATAAATCTCTTCATCTTCATCGTATTATTTGGTAACACTTGGCACTGACCCGGGGTCCACGCGTAAAGAATTATCAAGAAAACAAATCATCGTCAATGAAACTCTGCGTTAACACTCGCTACTCGGATTTATGATAATTATATTCACCAATGAATCTATGTGATAAATCTCCAAATACATCTAATCTCATATTCATAATCTCGCAGCATTGCCCGCGTGACATATAGCCTATGTCCTTCTGAGTACCCTAACCTATGTGTATGCATATTCATGATGATCGGTGCAGTAGATAGGGCGTGAATGCGTAACAAACAAACAAATAAAATACAAACTCACTTTCGCATTTATAATATTAGTTAGGATTCGCGTGGGGACGAACGCGACAGTCTATTTCATGAATCTTTTTTACCTATTTTAGTGCGGAACCCTAAACCGCGCTTATTTCGACAGTCTGAAACAGCCACACGTCAACAAAAGTTGTAAAAATTGTAAACACAAGTATAGCAATTAATAAGTGTTCAAAGAAACCCATATTAAATAAACGATTGTATCTTGAATCATCATCATGTTGGCGTTTGTAATTTTCTGCGAATTCCAGAGCCGATAGAGACTTCAGTACTGTCAAAGAGATCTCGCGTAGGTGTACGTACCTACCTTATACAATTTTTTTTCGTTGTGCTATCATAAGAGCCTAAAAATAGTAATATCAGTAAAAAAAAAAATATCTCGATAACCCAAAAACTCTTTAAGATATTTAAGTTACAAAGTCCCAATCAACTTTTCTTCATCGGCGTTTATCAAATGTTGCGTTTAGGATTAAAAGGGCATATAAGTAATTTATAAAAGTTGTTTTAATTTAGGCTTAATAAGGCTATCTTAAACGTGTATAATGAAAACCGCCATTCCCTTAAAGGGATGACTCCATCCAAATGAACAACTTATCCTATTCACTAATACTGGGAGCTCAAAAAAACTTCGATATTTTTATACAAAAGTCTTCCACCGACATGGCACTTTGTATAAAAATGCCAAGAAAATAACTTCAAGTTAAAAGTATTCATTTAATTTCGGTCTGAGTCAACCCTTGAAGGTGTTCGGTCCACCCTACTTTTTATATGTAATGTAATTTTTTCCCACTATTGGTCCCATCAGTACATATCATAAACCAAAGTCCATATTATACACCAAAAAGGAAGGTTTATATGTAAAATTTATTGCAGCCGGGGCGGGCTGCTGGTAGGGGAAATATAATTTTACACGCCACCCTTGACGCTCCCCTGTCTCGTCGCCCAGTTCACCTGCCGCGAGCCAGCACGGGCTATACGAAAACAAACTCTTTGAAATACAATTAAAAGTTGCGATCAGCGCCCCGGGCGGTAATGCTCTCGAGTTACCATTACCCCACGGTTAGAGCACACTGTATACACTGCTACTACTGATAATTAAAAGTATATTTTACGCCTTCTCAAAAAGCGCCTTCTATCTTGTTCTATAGCCATGGAAAATAACAGCAGAATTTAGTAAATTTTCCGTGCGAGTCATTGACCTCGTTGTCTGTTACAAAATCGTTTGACAAAATTGTCGATGAGATAAATAATCGGCCAAGTGCGAGTCAGATTCGCGCATAAAGAGTACCATACCTTATCTATAAAATATAAGACTAGGTATCAAAAAAATGGCTAAAAAATCACGAAATTGTCTAGCTATCTTGGTTTGTGAGGTACGACCTAGTAACAGATGGGCAGTGAAGTCTCCTGAAGAGGGTCCTCTTTTTACCCTTTGGATACGGACCCATAAAAATGATCCTAATTATGATCCTAATTATAAAATCAGTTTGTTTGTTTTTCGTATGTGTAAGTGGCCAACACTGGTGTCAGATTTTTCAAGCTGCCTTAAGGTATCTGACATAGCTTAACGACTGCCATCAACGATGACAGCCGGGACCAACGGCTTAACGTACCTTCCGAAGCACGGAGGAGCTCGAGATATTTTTATGCCACTTGCGGTCACCCATCCAAGTAGGGACTGCACCAGGAGTTGCTTAACATACGTAAGCGCTCATAGAGCTCACACCCACTGGACCATCGGGCTCCTTATAAAATCGGTAACCAACAGGTTAAGGCCTTAGATGACCTTTATTTTGAGATTTTACGTATTTTTCAGGCATACGTATAATAATCTCATATAATATGTTCGCGCTCGAAGCCGTCACAACACGACAAACAAAATCGCAGCGGAGCGCGACGCCCAACCTGGCTCACCTAAAATTGAATTAGTTCATTTTGACGGTAGATTAGAAAATTGGATTACATTTCGTGACTCTTTTCCAGTTTAATCCCTACGAATACTATATAATTATACTATGGGCGATACCGTGAATTCTACTACCTATTTTCAGGCGTAACTGGACGCCCACATACATTAGATATCATTTAAAGTAATTGATTTAAAATAACTATAAAGTATTTACCTTTTGCGTCACTGTTTGTTATTTTATCTAAATTTTATGCCACATATACCTAACAATTTTTCTATTTTTACCTTCCTTAACAAGGAAATAAATGTTTTCTTATGGTTTCGCGATTGTTACACATTTAAATAAAATTATTTTAATACGGTTTTTATCGCGTTTATTACATTATTTATACACCTAACGTTTCGAGCACTTTACAGTGTTCGTGGCTGTGCACTGTAAAGTGCTCGACCTGCCTGGCTATGCCGAAGATGTTCAAACGGTACGTAGATGATACTTTCGTTGTTCTCCCAAAAACTCAAGTATCTTTATTACTAAACCATCTTAATTCAATTAATAACAAAATTAAATTCACCTTAGAAACTGAGACAAATAATTCATTAGCTTTTCTTGACATTTTAATAATTAGAAATCCTGATAATACTATTAGTCATACTGTGTATAGAAAGCCTACCCATAACGACAAATATCTCAATGGCAAATCCCATCATCATCCATGTCAGATGGCTACCGTTGGTAAATCTTTGTTTCAGAGAGCACATGGCATCTGTGACACCCACCACCTCAAGGAGGAGCTTCAACGAGTAAAATCGGTTTTAAGAAGCAACAACCTCAACCTCCCAAAAACACATCACAGAAGCCGCCCAAAGCCTCACACAGTTGATCGCTTTCCTGCCATCTTACCATATGTAAAGGGAGTTACAGACAAAATTGGTAATATACTTAAGCGTGCTTCAATCAAGACCTATTACAAGCCGCACAAGATAATAAACCAACTTTTAAGACCTGTCAAATCTAATATCCCGTTACAAGATGCTGGAGTTTATAAAATTGACTGTGAGTGTGGTTTATCATACATTGGGCAAACAAAGAGAAGCATCGGTACCCGTATAAAAGAACATATTGCTGACATGAAGCATAGGCGCTCAACGAAGTCTGCAGTCTGTGAACATGCCCTAGACAAACCCAACCACTATATGCGTTTTGATAATCCTCAAGTCCTTGCAAAAGAAAACAGATACATTCCAAGAATGCTTCGTGAGGCTATTGAAATTAAAAAACATCCTAATTTCAATAGAGAGGATGGTTGGCAGTTACCACCAGCTTGGGATCCAGTCATCAATTTAATCAAATCTCAAGCTAAGCAGAAGACTGCAAGACCTTCAGACACCGTGAGCCAATACTGCGTACATCCGGAACGTTATCAATAAATATTTTAGGCGGTAGATTTTGCAGTTCTTATAAAATACTAGACAAATGTCAACTTAGTCTACCTGCGACCACGAACACTGTAAAGTGCTCGAAACGTTAGGTGTATAAATAATGTAATAAACGCGATAAAAACCGTATCAAAATAATTTTATTTAAAAGGAAATAAATACTCGTTTAATTTTAAATATTATTTGTTTACATGGTTCATGTATTATTTTCGATAGTTAAAAAGCATTCTTATTACTATGTAAAATAAAAGGTCACTGTTACTATTACGCACGAAGCATGCGAGCAAAATTTATACAGATTGGTCTAAACTCTTATGTAGTTTAGTTGAGAAAATTCTTTATTTTAATGAGCACAAACTGATCGAGTACAGACTATATGTCTGTACTAATATACAGTGTGGCAATATGCTACCGGTATCAAGTAGAAGTTGTAACGGAACACATATATGTGTCGCGTTCAGATTCTCAAATATTAGTGGGAACACTTGAAATCATACAATAACTATCTGTACTTTAACTTCGAGGTAAAATCATACAATAACTTTATAGTTTGTTTATACAACTATTGTTAACAATAGGCCAAATTATGACAATAACATGACATTGACATTCGTTCATAATTTGATTGGTCTGTAAAATTAAGTCATAGTTTAGAAACTAGTTGAGAGATAAATAATGGTTAACATTAAATCAATAATTCCATTAAGATTTACTTATACTTTTATTTAATTACATTAAATTTATTGGTCTTTTTGACAAAAAAATCGTTCATGGTAAATAATGAGTACTTAATTGGTTGATTTCCTTTTGCCTTGTAAAAGGTGGAAAATTTATAAATAAGACAAACGAGAGTTTTGTAATTAATGAATATATGGAAAGAATTTATAAAAAAAATAATTATGATAATTTCCTAAAACTTTACGATGATACATCGAAGTACGAGTTTATGAGGATTGAAAATAACCGGAAGTAGTCTCGAATAGCCAATGGGAACGTTTGAATCAGAATCCCATTTTTAAGAAAGGTGACGACCAATCACGGTGAAAATGTTAAAAAGCAGGAGTGGGAAAAGTGAATAAAACTGAGACACCTGCAATTCCTGGCACAGTTTATTTCAAATTTTCTACGAGTTTATATCTTGGGGTGTCATTATGCTGGAGCTGTGACCGACTTCTGATTTTGCTGCTGATCGCTCTGGAAGTCCAGGCTTGTTCATGGTGACCTGATCTGGCAGGAGATAGGCGCAAATCATTGATAGTTGGGATCGGTCCACGTTTTGATTTCCTTTGATTTTGAGCTCTGGAATCTCTGGATAGTATTTCCGTAGAGATCTCTCTCGTTTAAAGTATTTAGGGAGAATCCATGTTGGTCGCCATACGCCGCGAAGGCACCGCTGGATTCCCTTTTAAGCATTTTTACTTAGAATCAGTGTTCTTTACTTCGCACTTATACCTATACCTATTTAAAGTCTGTTACGGTTTGTAATTCAGGTTATTCTGAAACTAATATTATTTAGCATTTCATACATTTAAAGTCAGTGACTAATGGGGTAAGTTTTTGCACATATTACTAGCTGGAAGCCGCTAGGGAGATTGGATTCTCCTTGAAGTATAGTAATTTTATTGTATTAATCCATGTTGTAACGTGATTTGTGAGATTTTGTGCAAAATATCCATTTTACTAAGGGTAGATTAGATTTTGAAATTATTGAGAGAACTACATATTTTATGCTTTATGGTAAATTTCGAGTAAATCCTTGTGTTCCTAAGCTGTGTATAATCTAGGTAATGAGATTCCTAACTTTTTCTTAACTATTAAACTTTTGGTGGAAAATATTTGCCAGAACATTAATTATTTTAACTGTGGGTGGTTTTCCAAACAGTAACCACTAGAATTTCCGATGGAACTCAATAAGTAAACACTTTTCTTGGATCTTAAGCATTGCTCAATAGAATTTAATTACTATGGCATAAATTCGTAGTTTAATTTCACAAAAGATTGAGACTGATCCGTCTATTCATTACCCATTTACATGGATATCCTAACTTATTGTCTTCAGAACAATTAATCAGACTTTATGGTCATCCATATGAAATAACAATGACCTTATATTATTTACAATATCATTTTATTCTCTGAACTGGAGGTGTCAGTCCGTACAACGGTCGGCATGTGAATCCTGGAAGATTGAGGTATTGCCAAGCCATAAGTACATAAACGGAATGATACTATTTATTCCTGGAATAAATAAGAAATTCTTAATAAGTAGTGTCCATTTTATACTATTAAGGCCGAGTATAAGATTTACTCACGTGCCTACATATCAAAACCAATGGACATTATAAATCACAAACCTATTGAAGGTGTTACAATGACTAGTAAGTCTGATGTAAATGTACTTTGAATGAGAATAGACATTTCATCTCAATCTGTCTCTAAGATCTAGAGATAGGGTATAATAATGCCAATAATTGAGATCATGGTGTAAGATTTGCCATTATAATCAATTCCTTAAGTAATCGGAACCTAAAAAAATAGATAACAATTAATACTAGTAAAAGTATAATTGTAGCATCTCGTATAAAAGATATGCTCTACCTAGGGTGACAGACAGACAAATTTCCCTGTTGAATTAAAACTCCTTAAGAGAATTAAGTGATATCTGTATTAGTTTAATTAAACTGAGCTCAATTGGTTTTACACAATATAAAGTGTACCTACCTCGGTAGATTTACAGATATGAGCTCAGCCCAGCGACCAGAGCGAGTCCTAAAAGGATCCTCTGTAGACAGATATTACGCTTGAAGACACTTTGTCTTTCCTCTTGTCTCCTACCTATTCTACTGACAGTAGATATAGGCACTATATTAACTCTAGCATGAGTTTCCCTAGTTTTCTTCTCAAATAGTAACGTAGCATACGGTAGAACTGGTGTCCAATTCTGGAGTCGAGCCGTATAGTCGGTACGGGGAGGGGTGCCGACCTAGCCGTTAAAATAATACGCTGGGTATATAAATACATACCATACAAACAATACCATACTGAACTGAGAGTACACTACAATGACATACACAAACTACCAACCCCATATTTTACCATAACTTACATACACTTTTATAATATAATCATAGATGTCTTTAAACAGCTTGAAATATCTGGTAGATGTTAATGTTGAAGTGAGCTATAAACATTAATAATTAATCTTAGATTTTAACATGTCATAGCGGCATAGTTTTATCATAGATGCCTTTAGGCAGCCTGAAATGTCTGCTAGTTAAACTATATACATAGCCAACTTGATTATTCCACAATACATACTTTCATAATCTTATCATAGACAAGCTTTTGCCCGCGGCTTCGCTCGCGTTAAAAAGTACAGTTGTTGCGGCTTTACTTTTGTTTAGCGTGTGCAAAAAAATTAGGGCCTACAAAACTTCTTTGTACACTATTGAGATTACTACTATCAAGCCATGGGTAATTGAAAACTTGCTCCAGTCATTAACCACATGTCTGACAATTTCTGAACGCACCTCCATCGCTCTATCTTGTGTTCCGTTCATTAATTAAGTGAGAGAGAGCACGAAACAAACATGCACCATCACCAACAATAACTTCTCCATTAACGTTCAGATTTTCTTAAGTCATTTAAAAAAACTCTAACCGACAAAACCTATACTTAAACCAAACGAAAACAAAACAAATGCCAAATACAAAGCACAGTCTATAACCAAAACTACTAAACCGAAACAAAGCAAATGCAATCCAAAATATGTCAAGAAAAAAAAACAGCCAAAATCGTCAAATATAATACGTCATCAAATATAATACGCTAGAAATATTTATATTTATATTATACATAGTATGTACTATTAGATACGGCGGCCACTTATCATCGGGTATTGTCGTAGCTCAGTGAAAACACAACGATAGCGGTTTAAAATTGACAAAGTTTCATACAAAATTTCATCCCCTTGGGGGTAGATTGATCAAAATCCTTTCTTAGCGGACGCCTACGTCATAACATCTACCTGCATGCCAAATTTCAGCCCGATCCGTCCAGTGGTTTTGGCTGTGCGTTGATAGATCACTATGTCAGTCAGTCAGTCACCTTTGAGTTTTATATATTTAGATGTTTTAGACAGCTTGAGATGTATTAGTTTTGTAGAAAATATAAATTCTTATATTCTCATATTTCCATACATATTTAAAGGGTACCTTATACTATGATAATATTTTGCATACATAGCAATAAGCTATTGAGGATAGGATCATACTAGTAGATATCATTCTCCATAATGTTAATTATTAATAAACCCCTCTTTAATAAGGTAAAATTATAAATTACTTGAGGCAGGCAACAAAAAGAAACAATGCAATTAAAAATATTTATTAAGTAGGCAAATTCATAGCGCATCATTAAATTAAAGGTTATATCCACAAGCGTGCAAACATTCAAAGATAGCTATTAAGGCAAGTGTAAGTTAGCTTATGTTTCATTAAGTTAGGTTTATAATAGGACAAAACCACAGCTTTAAAAGTTCACGGGTTGCCACGGAAAAACAAGGGATTCTCCACTAGACATTGATCACGAGCCAAAACAGGGATTGAATAATTAGAACAAACAAACATACATAGCAGTTTATAATAGGATTCTGAGTTAGGCTAGCGTTTGGTGCATTTAGGTCATCTTAATTTAGTAAAGCTTTAAAAAAATAATAAAAAAAATAAAAATAGTAGGAGCTAGGTTACAAAGTGTTATATTAGAGTCCAATTTTTATAACATCGTTGTGTGGAGGAGCTCGGAAGCCCAGTTAACGTGAGTTTAGCAACCCCAGGCTCAGTCCCCACTTGGATGGGTATAAGTGGCATAATGAATAAATAAATAATGGCTTGGATCCCAAAGGACTGACTTCGCGGGGAGATGTGCGTATGAATTTGCTCTGGCCCATGGATAAGGCCAATAAGGGCTCTGACGTTACCGATGCAAGACGGAAGTATAACGCTGCCTCGAGGTTCAGCAAAAAAGCGTCTGCCAGAGCAAAGTTCGATTTCATCGGCAGGGTTGGTAAGCGCCTTCTTAAGTATCCCTCTGGGAGTCGAGCTTTCTGGGCGCTTGCTAAATCTGCCGAGGGAAACTTTTGTCAGTCTTCACTACCACCATTGCAAAAGCCAGATGGCAGTCGGGCCCATAGCGCAAAAGAGAAGGCCGAACTCTTGGGCTCTCTATTTGCCTCAAACTCGACCATGGACGATGGAGCTGCTGTACCGCCTTCCATCCCTAAGTGTAACTACTCCATGCCGCAGATTTTCATCACACAGCGGATGGTTCGGCGGGAGCTGCTTGCTCTAGATGTTCATAAGTCGAGTGGGCCGGATGGCATCCCTGCAGTGGTGCTGAAAAAGTGTGCTCCCAAGTTGTGCCCAGTTTTAACGCACCTTTTTGCGCTTTCGTACCGTACTGGGAAAGTGCCAACTTCGTGGAAGACTGCACTCGTGCACCCGGTGCCCAAAAAGGGCGATAGATCAGACCCATCAAATTACAGGCCAATCGCCATTACCTCTCTCCTCTCGAAGGTGATGGAGCGTATAATAAACTCACAGCTCCTAAGATACTTAGAAAATCGCGACTTGATTAGCGACCGTCAATACGGTTTCCGTCACGGTCGTTCCAACGGTGACCTTCTATTGTATCTCACACACCAGTGGGCGTCGGCTATTGAGAGTCGAGGTGAGGCATTAGCATTCAGCTTAGATATGGCGAAGGCGTTTGATAGAGTCTGGCACCGGGGTCTTCTTTCGAAGTTGCCATCTTACGGACTTCCTGAGGGACTCTGTAAATGGATTGCTAGCTTTTTGTCTGAGAGAAGCATTAGAGCAGTAGTTGACGGAAGCTGTTCGGATAGCTTAGATATTAATGCTGGCGTCCCGCAGGGCTCCGTGTTGTCCCCGACACTGTTTCTTCTGCATATCAATGACATGCTGTCCATAGATGGCATTCATTGTTATGCGGACGATAGTACGGGTGACAGGTCTTACACGGGCCGTGCAAATGTCCCTCGCACATTTGTGAACGAAAGCCGCACACAACTTGTGTCTGAAATCGAAAATACATTGACGAAAGTCGCCGATTGGGGTCAAAAAAATCTGGTCAACTTCAACCCTTCGAAGACACAAGTTTGTGCGTTTACCACCAAAAAAACCCCATTTGCTGTAGCTCCTCAATTCCAAGGCACGGCCCTTACCATCTCTGACAAAATTGGGATCCTTGGTGTCGATATTTCTGCCAGCGTCCAATACCGCAGTCACTTGGAGGACAAGGCCAAGATGGCATCCAAAAAGCTGGGTGTGCTCAACAGGGCAAAGCGATACTTCACCCCAGAGCAAAGATTGCTCCTTTATAAGTCGCAAGTCCGTCCACACATGGAGTACTGCTGTCACCTTTGGGCAGGTGCAGCCAAGTATCAGCTGGATCCACTTGACTCGGTCCAAAGACGAGCTGTCAGAATTATCGACGATCCTAATATTACAAGCGGTATCGAGCCCCTGAGTTTAAGGAGAGATTTCGCTTCTCTATGTGTGTTCTACCGTTTGTATAATGGGCTGTGCTCTGAAGAACTGTTTGAGATGATGCCTACGGCTACATTCTATCATCGCACCTCACGCCATCGACAGGGGGTTCATCCTCACACCTTAAATCCTAAATGGTCACGTACAGTACGCTTTGACAGGAACTTTCTTCCACGTACGCTAAAGTTATGGAATGAACTCCCTGCTATGGTTTTTCCGAGAGACTACAATATGGGATTCTTCAAAAAGGGCGTGAAAAGATTTCTTCAGGGTCGGCAACGCGCGTGTGACACCTCTGGTGTTGCAGACGTCCATAGGCTACGGTAACCGCTTCCCATCAGGTGGGCCGTATGCCTGTTTGCCAACATAGTTGTATAAAAAAAAATGTAGTGGTGTAAAATTTCGTTCAACAAATAAACATACAAGCGAAGTTATATTAATGCTCAATAATGCTAAGTGTTTGTATTAGTATGAGGCATAAATAAATATACCTACTCGTAACTCCGTTTGTAATAAGAGCCATACTAGCATAACATACCTCTGACATGTTATGCAAAATATTAACAAGGAACTTCGTGTACATTTTCCGATTAAAATGAAGAATTTTTCGAAAGATGACACGGTAGAGGTAAAGCTGCATTTCCACCAAATATATGTGAAAGCGAGGAAAAGACTACCAAAAGCATCGCTTTGTTTAAGCACAGCTAAAGGGCAATATTAATCAGATGAAAAAAATAAAGAATTATATTATTACCCTTCAGGCGAATATAAAATGACCAATACTGTTGAAGAGTAATTTTTTTGCAGATTCTTATCTGCAGTGGTCGTTACCAAAACGCAAGTTATCTTGTTGCTATATACTGGAGATGTTAAATTTAAATATTTTAAGTCATCGATACAGAAAAAAGAATTAAAGTTCTAGTTTGTTTTTCGTATGTGTAAGTGGCCAACACTGGTGTCAGATTTTTCAAGCTGCCTTAAGGCATCTGACATAGCTTAACGACTGCCATCAACGATGACAGCCGGGACCAACGGCTTAACGTGCCTTCCGAAGCACGGAGGAGCTCGAGATATTTTTATGCCACTTGCGGTCGCCCATCCAAGTAGGGACTGCACCAGGGGTTGCTTAACATACGTAAACGCTCACAGAGCTCACACCCACTGGACCACCGGGCTCCTCTCCCAAGTTCTAGTGGAAACGATCTAATGAGAGATAATTTTTGAAATGGTCAGCTAAAGTAGCTACGCATCGTCACTTCAATTCACACATTCACTATGCTATCGCTTAGCTTTGCGAGAAACTCACATATCTACAAAATTGCAGTCCATCCTTTCAATACATCTCGGCTGCTCTACGGAAAAACGAAGTAAATACAGTCGCACAAATTTTACAGGAGGAGCAAATAACTGAAAATGACCTGATTAAAACGTACTGACGTCAACTTCAATACTATTGTACATTCATAATTTATAAAATAATTATTTCTATAAGTAACAAAGCAATTTATTTAGTAATTATTGGTAATTTTGTTTTAAAGTGAAAAAAATGTTTTTCTCTAGACATAATATTTATATTTAATAAAAGTAACAAGTGAATAAGAAAGTAAATACATTTACTTTGTTTTTAATATTATTTATAAAGAATAGTGTAGAAGGCAAATTTTCGCTTTAGTAACAAAGCAAATGCATTTAATTGTTTTTTCACAAAGGAAATGAAGCCATTTCAAAATGGGCATAACTGTTTTAAGGCTTATTGGACTTTGCTTTTTTCGATATATATAAGTATATAAATTTATAAACATAAAAACTTATGACCATCATTAGCCTCGACAAACTTTTTGACATGTTTAAATTGCGCGAAAAGTGACAGTGGGTTTGTGGTGGGAAGTCAAGGGGTACAGTTACAGTACAGTACAGTACAGTCGGCAACTCATTAGACGACGCCTTGAAGGATCTAGCACCAACTCCTGAAAATTATGATGGATTTGTTACAGCAGTGGCCACAACATCGCGTAGGTTTATTCCAAGAGGGTGCCGCACGTCATATATTCCGGGCATGAATCGTGAATCCGCGCAACTGTATGACTTATACAAAGACCTATTTAGCAAAGATCCACACTCTGAAGAAACTGTGCAAGTTGGCGAGCGGCTGCTTTCCCAAATCAATGATAGCCGTACTGAGAAATGGAATAATCTAGTCACCAGCATAGACCTAACTCACAATATCAAAAAGGCTTGGAGCACCATCCGTAAACTTACCGGTGACACCCCACAGCCATGTGCGCCGAGCCAAATTACAGCTAACCAAATAGCTCACCAACTGTTATTGAATGGAAAACCACCACATCGTCTGAAAAGATTGCTTTGGAAGAGAGATAAATCAAATAGTGTTGCAACCTGCAACACAATTAGCGCGCCATTTCACCTGGAAGAAATCATCTCTGCCATCAAAACACTAAAGAGCGGAAAAGCTAGTGGAGTAGATGAAATTTCCGTAGAACAAATCAAACATTTTGGGCCTTACGCTGTTACATGGTTGCTGAAACTTTTCAATAACTGCTTTGAAACTGTCAAAATCCCTCGCCTGTGGAGAAAGTCTAAAGTGATAGCTTTACTAAAACCAGGAAAATCTCCCACTGATCCCAAGAATTTCAGGCCCATATCACTTTTGTGTCACACATTCAAATTATTTGAAAGAATGCTTTTGGAACGTCTGGGTTGTATTGTGGACCCCAAACTAATACCTGAGCAAGCCGGTTTTCGACCTGGAAAATCTTGTTCCAGCCAAATACTCAAGCTCACCCAGCACATCGAAAACGGGTTTGAAGCAAAAAAGGTGACAGGGGTGGTATTTGTGGACTTATCAGCGGCGTATGATACTGTGAACCATAATCTCCTTCTGCGCAAGGTGCCTGAAATTGCAGGAGATCCCAAATTTGTAAGCGTTCTACGCGAATTATTACGCAACCGTCGCTTCCAAGTCCACCTTCAGGCAGACAAGAGCAGATGGCGTTCACAGAAAAATGGACTACCACAGGGAAGTGTCCTAGCTCCCCTTCTTTTCAACATCTACACCAATGATCAGCCGTCAACAAATTCCACCCAACGTTTCATTTATGCAGACGATCTTGCATTGACTTACCAAGGCACGACCTTTGATGAGGTTGAAGACAACCTCTCTGTGGCTCTTGTTAACCTAAGCAGGTACTACAGAGAGAATGCTCTGAAGCCGAATCCGTCAAAAACTCAGGCATGCGCTTTCCACCTTTGCAACAACCAGGCTGATTGGACCCTACAAATTACCTGGCAAGGTGTTCCAATTACCCATTGTTCACAACCCAAATATCTTGGCACAGTCCTGGATAGATCTTTGACTTTTAAGTCAAATTGCAAAAACATTAGGCAGAAGGTCTGTTCAAGGAACAATCTCCTCCGACGTCTGACATCCACAAGATGTTCCGCTTCTCCGAATGTTTTGCGGACGACGGGACTTGCCCTTTGCTTCTCTGCTGGAGAATACGCTTGTCCGGTTTGGGGTCGATCCGCGCATGCGAGGCTGGTGGATACAGCTCTTAACGAGACCTGCCGGACCATCACAGGATGTTTAAAACCAACTCCAGTTAAAATGCTGTACCCACTAGCTGGCATTGCTCCACCGGATATCCGCAGAGAGGTTGCAAGTTCTGTTGAGCGGTCAAAAGCGCTTACCGATCTTAGGCACCCCATGTACAACGATGTTGCTGCCCCCACTAGACTGAACAGCAGGCGAAGTTTCCTACATTCCACACACCCGATTTCGTCAAATATTCCAACGGCAAGAATGGCCAGTTGGCTGGGGAGATGCACCGCCGAATCCCTTGTACCACCAGCAGAAAAGTTACCTCCTCGCCACGATTTGCCCTGGCCAATCTGGAAGTGCCTTAACCGCCTCAGGACACAGGTCGGCCGATGCAAGGATAATCTGTTCAAATGGTCTTACACAGACAGCAAAAACAATTTTTGCAGCTGCGGTGCATCTCCACAGACAATGGCACATTTACTGGTATGCCCAGCATGCCCCGCGACCTGCAAGCTGGAGGACCTGCATAAAGCAACACAAAATGCAGTACAAGTTGCCCAATACTGGGCCAAGAAAAATATTTGAAATTGGTAAACATCGACACGCTAAGAAGAAGAAGAAGAAGGGGTACAGTTGAAGTTTGCCTTAGACAATTTTGCAAATTGATTTTAGTAGACTTTATAATATGAAATTGGAGTAGTTTGGTGTTATAAATGCTCGTGCTCATGAACAATTTGTGAAATAGTTAAAGTGAACTGATAAATGGACTCGTATAGATTTGCCGCCCCAAGCTGCCACGAGGCGTCAAAGAACATACGCCATCTTTGATGCTACTTGCAAAAACTTTACCGTACAACACCGATACTTAGTATCTCATTAAACTGGACATTGGCAGAATCACTGAAATTTCGGTGGAAGCCATAATTTAAAACAGAAGAAGAAGAAGAAGTGACAGTGACATAACAAGTGATAAGATGCGTTCGAAATACACTAAAATCTTTTTCATTATTCTAAGACTAAAACCGAGTAACGTCAAATAATTTAAACATTTGAAACTTTTAAATGAACGACAACATTCGAAAAACCAAGTAATTAGGTGCAGTAAATATTTTGAATTGATTTGAAATATAGAAACAAAGCAACTGTAAGGCAATTGCTTTGTTTTACATTTTTGATTTCGCTTGCTTTGTTATTCCGTTAAGTAACTTGCCAAGCTGGCCATTTTTTACAATACAAAAACAAAGTAAAGATGTTTGATTTTTTTATAGCGAGATAAAAGGGTTAAAAAAATATGTTAAGTTCTAATGAAAAACCAATTAATCCAGTTCACAACATAAAAACGAAGTAATCGACATACAACTACTTTGTTTTTGCGTAGACATTGCAGTTTGCTTTCTTTTACCGTAGATATTTTGGACAACTTCCTGCAGTTACTTTATTACGCCAACTTTTATTTCTAAAATTAAAGCGTTTTCATCGATTCTATAAATAAAGCAGTGTCCGTTAAAGGCAAAATGTACCAAATATGTAAAAACACAGATTTTGAAAAATATTCATTTGCTTTGTTTTTCCGTAGCGCAGCCGATCTTCGCAACGCATTTTTGCAAGATATCATTATAACACATTTTCTGAGCGTAAACTCGCAAGGCACATCAGTGGAGACGCAGCTTTAGTTAAGTTTTGTCAGTTTGTAGTCAGTTTTGTGAAAATACTCCGTGATTTTGAAATCGTCAAAAGTTTAGTTAATTAGCTGTGACATGTATTAAAAACGGATTCGGAATATCACTGTCATGGATGAATTTTATTAAGGAACGTATCGTGTCACTCATGTCACTCTCAAAAAGGTAATAAGTACTTAATAGGCCGTTAATTAATAATGTTGTGACAAACAGAAGATAACTTTCAGATAAGTATTTAATGATCATATGGATCTAAGAAAAATAAGCACAGGTTCTTATTATTTTTCAAAGGGTAATTACTAGAATAAGGCTTATTACAGGATTGAAGATTATCTAAATGACATAAATATTTGACTTAACCTTGCCTGTCTGTGAGTATATTTAATAATATAATATTATACTTGGTAAACTGTGTACTTTATTTTAAACTAGGTTTCACCTGCGGCTCCGCTCACATTTATGTCAATCCCTCGGGAACTGTGTTTTTTTCCGAGATTTTCTTCTTAGCGTGTCGATGTTTACCAATTTCAAATATTTTTCTTGGCCCAGTATTGGGCAACCTGTACTGCATTTTGTGTTGCTTTATGCAGGGCATCCAGCTTGCAGGTCGCGGGGCATGCCGGGCATACCAGTATGTGTGCCATTGTCTGTGGAGATGCACCGAAGCTGCAGAAATTGTTTTTGCTGTCTGTGTAAGACCATTTGACCAGATTATCCTTGCATCAGCTGACCTAGGTTCTAAGGCGGTTAAAGCACTTCCAGATTGGCCAGGGCAATTCGTGGCCAGGAGGTGACTTTTCTGCTGGTGGTACCAAGGATTCGGCGGTGCATCTCCCCAGCCAACTGGCCATTCTTGCCGTTGGAATATTTGACGAAATCGGGTGTGTGGAATGTAGGAAACTTCGCCTACTTTTCAGTCTAGTGGGGGCAGCAACATAGTTGTACATGGAGTGCCTTGGATCAGTAAGCGCTTTTGACCGCTCGACAGAACTTGCCACTTCTCTGCGGATATTCGGTGGAGCAATGCGCCGCTGATAAGTTCACAAATACCACCCCTGTCACCTTTTTAGCTTCAAACCCGTTTTCGATGTGCTGGGTGAACTTGAGTATTTGGCTGGAATAGGACTTTCCAGGTTGAAACCGGCTTGCTCTGTTTGGGGTCCACAATACAACCCAGACGTTCCAAAAGCATTCTTTCAAATAATTTGAATGTGTGACACAAAAGTGATATGGGCCTGAAATTCTTGGGATTTTGACAGTTTCAAAGCAGTTATTGAAAAGTTTCAGCAACCATGTAACAGCGTTAGTTAGCGTAAGCCCAAAGTGGTTTATTTGTTCTACGGAAATTTCATCTACTCCACTAGCTTTTCCGCTCTTTAGTGTTTTGATGGCAGAGATGATTTCTTCCAGGTGAAAAGGCGCGCTAATTGTGTTGCAGGTTGCGATACTATTTGATTCATCTCTCTTCCAAGGCGATCTTTTCAGACGATGTGGTGGTTTTCCATTCAATAGCAGTTGGTGAGCTATTTGGTTAGCTGTAATTTGGCTCGGCGCACATGGCTGTGGGGTGTCACCGGTAAGTTTACGGATGGTGCTGTAAGCCTTTTTGCTGTTGTGAGTTAGGTCTATGTTGGTAACTAGATTATTCCATTTCTGAGTACGGCTATCATTGATTTGGAAAAGCAGCTGCTCGCCAACTTGCATAGTTTCTTCATAGTGTGGATCTTTGCTGAATAGGTCATTGTACAAGTCATACAGTTGCGCGAATTCACGATTCATGCCCAGAATATATGACGTGCGGCACCCTCTTGGAATAAACCTACGCGATGTTGTGGCCACTGCTGTAACAAATCCATCATAATTTTCAGGAGTTGGTGCTAGATCCTTCAAGGCGTCGTCTAATGAGTTGCGGAATTGTAGCCAATTCGCTTTACTGTAGTTAAATTTGCGTTTAAAAGGCACATTAATTTGGCTTGATTACTGCGTCTATGCAGCACATTATTGGTCGATGTTGCGTCCTGGGTATTGGATTTTCGACTGATTTTGAGCATTGATGAACAATATTTGAGCTGGTGAAAAGTAGATCTAGGTTGAAGCCCCGATTCCAGCGGCCACTATTAAATAAAGGTGGTAATTTCAAATTGTGAATGAGTGTCAGATCTTGAGCTTCCGCGCACTCTTCGAGAGCTCTTCCACTTTCGTTGGTGTTTTTATAGCCCCAAGTACAACTATGGCTGTTGAAATTACCTAGTATACTATCTTATGGGGATGTTTATCATAGTTTTCTGGTATGTTAAGTATGAATGGTATGCCTGGGGGTTTGTATACTATGACGTAGTGTATGAGGAGCTAAATAAGTAGCAACACTTAGTCAACAGTAAAATTATTTATTGAATAAAAAACAAAAACAGGGAGTGGAGTGTAGGGGCCCTACTATGCCAGAGGTTCCGTATTCCCAGTAAAGAGGTACTGTCCTGGGGTCCAGCGCGGTGAAGTGGAGTTGCCGGTGGCCAGGTGATGTAGGCTGTCCAGCCGGCCTATTTACTAACTCGGATGACAGGTGTCGATGCCTATCAATCTAGGATTTGCTGTTACAATGTGGTTTTTGTATGAATTATAAAAAGTTCGAGCAAGCAAAACCCGCATTGTAATTAAAAATTCTAGTTTGATAGGCATCGACACCTGTCATCCGAGTTAGTAAATAGGGGGGCAGGACTCGAATGTGTGCAAATTGATGCTCCTTGTTATACCAGTGCCAAGGTACGGTTATGGGGATCTTCAGTCCGAATCTGGAACCCTGGAAGTGATATCCTTGGTAAGGAAATGCTTATAAAATTGACGGCCAGCCATCTTGCCACGAGAGGTGATGATGATATGAGGTGATGGTGAAGGACGTACCTACTTTTACCTAAGTGCATGACTGTGGCTGCTGGACGTCATTAAGAACAGAGTTTACAATAGTAAATAACTAATTATTCTGAACAAATATTATGACAATTTAAACATAATGGAAATATGTTCTAGAATATTATTTTTTTATATTAATGGGCGGTAGCGTGAGACTGCCACGCCCGAGCAAATTCTATGGGCCTACGCTGCCCGTAATGTTATTTCTATTAAAACTTTACTAGAAACACTGATACAAATTTATAAAGGTTCTAATGAAAAATTTATTTAAAATGTATGGATCTAATTATTGATTATTGCCTACTTGATGCTTAAATTAAAGAATAGTTCGCCACTTACCGAATTTCGGGTTTGAACAGCACTAAGTAATCTTTTATACAATATATTTATATGTACTCGTATATAGCTTTCAATTAAATTTAAGATTTCACCATTGCTAAACCACCACGTATAGAGAGGAACGCACTGAGATGAGGACGTTTATACGTGTGTCTCTTTGCAAGGCAATGATACCAATGATCACCGATCAGCGGCGCATCGAGACAAAAGAACTAAACTGCCTACATAAAAAAACGTAGCATGTTGCAGACACTAATGCGAAATCAGCCGTTCTTGAGTTGACCAACTTATGTCGCAGTAACTACTGTTTAAAGTTAATTTGGTTTTATGTAAATTATATGTTTATTATTATTTTAAGTGTAAATAAGTTTATTTAGATTAAGTTTGTTATAGCTATAGCTTATATGAACATCGCTGACAGTGTCCACAAGCCTTCACCAATCGACCTACATTTTTGGAGCAATCTAGAAGCCAGTCAGCAATATTTGTCCGCAAGGCCCCACCGCGTGACTGCTGAGTCGACGCCTCGTGCCTGCATCAAAAATTGCATCAGCCCAGGGAGAACTGCGCACTTCGGATCTAGCATCGACCGAACTTAGTTCATTTTTAGAAATACTTTAAATTGTAATTTTTCTTATTTTAATAAAGTTTTAAATCAAACTTTGATTTTTTTTAAGTACTCCGGCTGCGGCCTACGTAATTAGTTTGTAAATAAATGTATTATAAATATTATTTTATTTAGTTTTAGTTTAATTTTAAGTAAATATGTTTAATATTGTTAATAATAGATATTCCAATTATTTTATATTAATATAAAAATGTGTACTACGTTACACTACCCCCTCTCGTACCCAAGGATTTGATCCCTCAGATAAAATCCGCAACAAATGCGCTTAAGTATTTGTTTACTATAAAAAAATATCGGTTTCTTATTAAAACTCGAATAACCTGTACAATTACTTTTTATTAAATTGTGTTAACGTTAATTTAGGCAAGCGATACGTAATTACATAAATACTCATGTTATCTAAAATAACCAGTTTTCTACGCACAAATGATCTTTCTAGGAAATTATGTCCTAAGAAAGAAGGCGTGAAACTGGATAGCATTCTTACTCCCTACGCGCATGAGGTTCCTATAAAATGAGGAAGGCGTGGAAGTAAAAGACTTACACTTTTAAGTTTTAAGTAAGTACTCATTTTAAAAATTATGTACTAATTTCGACGCAACTAAAGATCCTAAAACGAGGAAGGCGAGAAAGTAGCAAAAATCTTTTACAATAAAATATATGATAAAACTTGCCTAGCGCATTCCTTAGTCGGTTTTTACGACATCCATGAGGCGAAATGGAGTGGTACTATTCTTTATCCGGAAACCACACGGAATATGGTTTTATTGGTAATTAGGCAAGACACACATTGATATTTGTATAGGTACTTTATTGAAAAAACCAGTTTCAACGCGCAAGTCCTTTTTAGGAAATAATGTCCAAAAGAAAGGAGACGTGAAAAAGGATAATATTCTACTGCCTACGCACATGAAGTTCCCAAAAAGAGGAAGGCGAGGAAGTTAGAAATTTATTGAAAATAAGTGATGGTGCTTGCCTGATGCATTCCCTTAGTCGGCTTTTACGACATCCATGGGGCGAAATGGAGTGGTACTATTCTTTAACCGGAAACCACACGAAATATGGTGTTTACCTAATGCATTCCCTTAGTCGGCTTTTACGACATCCACAAGGCGAAATGGAGTGGTACTATTCTTTATCCGGAAACCACACGGAATATGGTGTTTACCTAATGCATTCCCTTAGTCGGCTTTTACGACATCCACAGGGCGAAATGGAGTGGTACTATTCTTTATCCGGAAACCACACGAAGTGACTGAGCAGGTACCAAGGTCCAGTGTAATTATCTCTATATCATTTTGGTGTGAGCAACATGTTGTAAATCAACAACAACATGTCAGCCTTGGTATTTTCGCTAACAAAAAGTGCACTTCCATGCTTGCGGTGTGAGACTTCTGCAATTAGGGTCATTCCTGGGATTTGAGGCCGAGCTTGATTAGAGTCTCTATGCACTTCTTGGACACATAGGACGTTGCAGTGAGTATCACGTAGTATTTCCGAGATAAAAAGTAGCCTTTGTCCTTCTCATTATTATCGATTCAGAAGATACGGCATGAAACCGTACCAAAAAAAGAACACACTTACTTTCATTTTTATAATATTAGTTGTCTTAACCATTTTGTATTTAATCTATTGTCATTTTTATTCAAATTTATTTTGATCGTAATATTTAATCAGAATAATGTATTCTTTATTTATTACAGTTTTATATCTACTTTAAAGAAGTTCTAAAAGTTGTTGCCTTATCCGGTCGTATGTACGAAATTTGGTTGGGATTGGCTTAACTGTTGTAAAACTAAAACCAAACTACGTTTGTATGGGATTTCGGCTTTACGTGGGACTCTTAAGAGAGCCCCAGGAGGCGCATATTTCCAAACAAACGGAAAAAGGGAGTTGTGGTTATTTTTTATCTTTTATTCGTTAAATTAAGCATTCAGATAATTATTCCCATAATAATCTACGTACTGTAACTTATGAAAAAAAAGAGTTTAAGTTTTAATTTGATTTAAGTTTTAAAGTGGTGGAGGGGTAAACTCCTAAGTAGGAAAAGTCAAGAAAAATAGGTTTAAATGACAAGAGGTTTTATTTATTGTCGTACAATAACATCTTAGGTACTCTTAGTGAAGAGATATAACCGTAATCTTAAAGTTAAGATAACAACAATGAGAAAATAAAGAAATAAAGGGGAGGGTTGTTGGCTAGTTTGGCTGGTCCCTTGAGAACGCGTTTATATTAAGGTAAAGTAGCATACTGTTTAAAGTAGAAGTTATAAGTAGTATACTAATTTAGGTAGTACTTAAAGATAAGTAGAATAGTGGTATTGAAAGTAGTATTTATGTAAAGGTAAAACTTTCAACCAAGAAATTTATCCCCGTAATTAAAGAAAGAAAAGAATCCTCAAGTCAACCGACGAAGGATTCGACTTGCCAGCCGATGAACCCACTCCTCGGACCGACACCAGCCAGACAGCACTTTAGCCAAACACCTCGGCCAAACACTCCAGCCGAACACCTCAGCCAAACACCTCGGCCAAACACCTCAGCCAAACACTCCAGCCAAACACCTCCTGTAACGGAGGCAGAAAAACGCTTCTGGACTACGGCAACCGTTGAAACCAACAACAGCAAGGCGATCACGCCGACACCGAAGAGTACCAGAAACGGTTTTATCTCAGAACAACAGGAACCACGAATAACGCTCGCAGCAGCGCCGCCTTCGGATTCTTCCTCAAATCCCAGAATCAGCAGCTTACAGAACAGAACAACAGACAGCCCACAGCACAGAACTTCTCAGGGACCTGCACGCCAGCACGCGCAGCCCGAAAAAGACACTTCCTCCTACCAGTGACTTCCGACGACGCGAAGCACGTTCGAATCATATGCTCAAAACTATGAACCACAACACAACCACTAAACACATTTTAAATAAATTAAGTAAGTTAGCGAACTTGACTTAAACAATCTATGGGTAGCCTATTAATTGCTATTTTATAGAAAGAAAGGCTAAATATAAAACAATTACTTAATTATAAGTAAAAATTCAATACGTCAAAACAATGTAACGCAACACTTCCGAACGCACCATTTCTGCGTTTCGTTATACACACAGCAGCAAACCGTTCATGACAAATCTGACATAACATTTTTACTAATATTTAGAACGTATAGTTGTAGAATAAAAGAAAGTCCATTCACTATCTTCTATAATGATTTTAGAACTCAAAACACAAGACAGCTAAAATCCCAAATAATTACAAAGAAATATCGCCACAGACAACAAACTTACCAGAAACTAAACGTCAACCTGTCACTTCTGTCAGATGTCAAACACAGCAAAACAAGACTATGTTTACCTTTTCCTTACAGACCAAAACATTCAATATTTCTAGATTCAAAGTGAAACTATTAGAAAACCGGGAATAAAAGGATTCGTGAAAATACGAAAAGTGGAATGAGATACAGTTCAATGAACGTATACAGTCGAGGCAGCTTGAAATAATGTAATTTTATAGGCTATCTCATGGTAAGCAAAACTTGCATAAAATTAGGTGTTACAGTACCCCCTCACCCGCCAGAATTTTGCGAGGTAACGAGAAAAATTCACGCTGGCCCCCAGCATCACGATCCAACTAAAATTCAACCTAAACCTTTAATGTCTTTCACATGACACTCACTCCTCCTGCCATTCTCGTCTTCCACCAAATACACTAATTTAGATAGCTTCTTCACTACACGACATTTTTCAAAACGTGGAGCTAATTTATAAGAAAAATGTTTCGCAGCGTCACTACGCACATGCGTCCGGCGCCAAACGATATCATCTTCCACAAACTCAACATCCCTTCTACGCCTATTGTAATACTTAGCGTTCCTCAAGTGCGACTTTTTCAGTTCTTTATCCACCTTCAGAAATATTTCCTTCAACACGCCTATCTTATCGAGGTAGTCAGCACGACAACTAACAATAATATCATCTATATCCTCACTATCTCCGTAGATAGAACCATCAACAACAGCTTCTCGTCCATGAACAAGCAGAAAAGGGGTAAAAGTAGTAGTGTCATTCACAGCAGTGTTAATAGCAAATTGAATTTCACAAAGATGTGAATCCCAACTTCGTTGATCAGTACCAACAAGTGCAGCTATTGCCGTGACAATAGTACGATTATACCGTTCTACAGTATTTACTTGAGGACAATAAGTAGGAGTGAAATGAATTTGTGGTATTCTATACTTTTTAAACAACGCTCTCACATCGAGTCCTATAAATTGCGGTCCATTATCGACGATAACGGTTTGTGGAACCCCATGAACTAAGAAAACATGGTCTTCCAAGCGTTGAGCCACTACTTTACCAGTCGCACGTCTAAGAGGAAACATCAACACATATTTTGAAAAACAACAAACCACTACAAGCAGATATTCATTCTGTTGCCGAGACCTGGGCAGTGGGCCAACTAAATCTACGCTGATACACTGGAATGGTCTACGACACACCTTAGGATTTCCAAACAAACCAGGAGTAGTTTGATTAGGATGTTTATATGCTTTACATGTCTGACATTTCGACACGTACTCTTCAACATCCTTATACATATCAGGCCAATAAAAGCGAAGACGCAAACGTTTATACGTCTTTTCAGTCCCTAAATGAGCACCTAAAGGAGAATCGTGATTCTCAGTAATGAGACGTAGTCTTTCATTCGAAGGTACGACTTCCTTCCAATCAAAATCTCCAGTTAGCGAAGACTTACTCTTAGTATAACGATAAAGTATACCATCGATTATTTGGTAGTTAGGACAGGTTTGGGGCCTGTTCTGACAACGAGAATACAGATTATGAAACCAAGGATCGGTTCCAGCAGCATTTATAACAGAAACCGGTACAGAACGGGATAAAGAATCAGGAACAAGGTGATCTTTACCGCGCCGATGCTCAATAATAAAATTGTAGGGAGAAAGTCTGCAACCCCAGCGTTCCAAACGCCCGGTAGGATTACGAAGGTTAAGGAACCACTTTAAACTAGCGTGATCCGTAATAATCTTGAAAGCTTTAGGACCTTCAAGGTAGGGCCTAAAATGTTCTACTACTTGTACCACAGCCAACGCCTCTCTTTCAGTAGCAGAATAGTTACGCTCTGCATGATTCAACGAACGACTATAATAAGCAATTGGATGTTCTTCACCGTCAAAAGACTGAGTCAGCATGCCTCCAATACCAACATCGGATGCATCAGCGTGCACAATAAAAGGAAGAGAAAAATCAGGACATGCCAAGACAGGAGCAGACGTCAAAGCACTTTTCAGCTGCAGAAACGCGTGTTCAGCTTCAGGAGACCAAACAAAAGGTGGCCGGTTTTTCCGAGTAGAAGTTAGAGCATTTAAAGGTGCAGCAATGGTACTAAACCCTCTAATAAATCTTCTATAGTATGAAGCTGTCCCTAAAAATCGTTTAACATCTTTGGGGCAAGTAGGTATGGGAAAATCCGTAATGGCTTTCACCTTCTCCGGGTCAGTTCTCAATCCTAAATCATCCACAACATACCCAAGGTATTTCAACTGCTTCCGAAACAGACAACACTTCGACAAACTAACAGTCAGATTAGCAGAACGCAAACGCTCCAGCACCCTCTTTAGGAGATCAATATGCTCCTCGAAAGTTTTAGTAGCCACGACAATGTCATCCAAATAAATAAATACACGCCCTCCAAATTCAGGTCCAAACAGTTTATCCATCAGTCGTTGCTGCGTAGCTGGCGCAGAGGTCAGACCATAACACATAACTTTAAATTGGAAAAGTCCCCGCGACGGAATAGTAAACGAGGTCTTCTCTTTAGAAGAAGGAGTAAGAGGGATCTGCCAAAACGCAGATTTCAAATCAATAGAAGAAAGGAAACATGAGTCTCGAAGTTGATCTAAGATGTTAGAGATATAGGGAAGAGGATAGGCATCGTGTTTCGAAACCTCATTAAGTTTTCTGCTATCCAAGCAAAAACGCATCTCACCATTAGCTTTAGGAACCATGGTAATAGGGTTGTTCCAAGGACTACAGCTCGGCTCAACTACATCCTGTTCAATCATTTCGTCTAGTTGACGATTTAACTCACGAAGTTTATCAGGGGACATCACATAATAACGCTGTTTGATAGGAGTCGCGTCTCCCGTATCAATGTGATGGGATATCAGATGAGTTCTACCTAAACCCTTCTTTTCAGCTGAGATATCTTCAAACATTTTACAAACATCACCCGCCAATTTCTTCTGCTCTTCCGTTAAAGCATCGAAAGGGTGTATACGATTAATTTGCGACACAGCCGCTTCAGCAGGTTCTTGAAAAACTATTAGATCTTTCCGATCCATCAGACTCAAGACATCAGGCGCAACCTGAAAAGCCTTCCAAAAGTTGATACCAAATAATAAAGACGAGGATACGCCTGGTATCACAAAAAACTTAATCACACGCAACACATCATTTACCACAACAGGCAAAAACATATATCCAGCGACTGGAGAGGTAGATCCATTCGCAGTCACGACAGAATCTATAGAATCATGCTGATGTAAGTCAGCCAGGTTAGTAAAATACTCCACAGCAGAACCACCAACAATAGAAATCTCAGATCCGGAATCTAACAACCCGGAAAAAGGAACACCACCAATTTCTACATTTAAATAAGGACGAGCGTCCCGACAATCATTTGAGCGGACCGTCGCTACGTTACGTTTATTATTTTGAAAAAACACACGCACATAATCACACCATTCACGCCACTCCGCAGGCGTAGTTAAACGACGGCCCTTCTTTACGCGTTTTTTGTATCCGGCGCAGATTTACTTTTAGGCGCACACTTCAGACAGTTAGCAGCAGTTACACCTTTCTCACCACAACGGAAACAAATAATAGTACGAGGCTCCGTACATTCGAGCAACGTATGATCACGAACACGACAGCGTACGCAAAACTTATCACTAGGTTTAGAAACAACATCACATCTGGAACGATTCGACTTCCACTTATACGCAAGGTCAGGAGCAACAGCATTCTGAATATTTTTTGGAGGCTCAGTGAACAATTCAGCCCTCTGTTTAGCTGCTTCCAGCTGCCTACAATATTTTTTAAGTTCAGCCCACGACTGAATATTAACGTTCGCTAGCGGGATGGAATATGAAGGTCTTATATTAAACTTCACTATACTCAACTTCTCTTCATCTCCAACAGGCATCCGCAAACGAGAGAAATAATTAAACATAATATTCATATAACACGAAATAGACTCATCAGGACCCTGACTCCTAGATCTAATTTCTTGCAGCAGGCGATGATCGTAATCATAAGGCAGAAATTCTTCCAATAATAAGTTTTTTAAAGACTCCCAGTCCCTCACATCACTGCTTACACTACGATACCACGAAAGAGCCTCATCAGAAAACAATTCAGCTGCAGAATTAAACAACTTCTCTTTAGAAATATTCCTAGATAAACACAACTCCTCTATCCTTTGAAGAAAAGCTTGTACACTGTCCTTCCCATTAAATTTAAGATTAAGAGAGTGAACGAAAGAGTAACGATCACAAGTTACCACAGACTTCACAACTACAGATTCAGCTTCAGCCACACCAGACTCCCCAGGAACTACATCTACAGCCGGCTTAAAATCAAAACTACTACTAAAAGAATGATACAGCTGATCAATTCGTTTCAACAACAGGACGAGACGATCATCTAATTGCTCCTTCAACGTTACATGCACTTCCTCAACAGGCTCTACACGACTCAACCTATGAAAGATATGGTTACCCAAAGCCTGGATGCGATATAACCTTTTTAATAAAAGAGTTTTCTGATTTAGGATCGCCTCTAATTCAGAAATTTTAGAAGTAATAGTTTTTAATTCCGCTTCTACATCACCTTCAAACACACTCACCTCATCGCTAGGTATCTCTTTAGCCAAGCGTCTAATTTGAATACGTAATAAATCAACAGATTTCTCTGGTACAGCATCACGTATAGCCACTTCGTAAAGGAGCTCATCTTTATTCAAAACGTTAAAACGAATAGGGCGTTCTTCCGTCATGTTGAGATACAAACTTAAATTATAACAGATAAGTTACCGCAATTAATTTACAATTGTAAAATAAATTACAATATTCGTATAGAAACAGTGTACACAGTAACCTCACACAATATTACTAAACCGCAACAGAAGTACAATTCAATTATTCAGACTTATCAGCAAAATAAGTATAAAGGACCAGCCAATCCGTCATTGAGCGAAAGACCAGTGACAGAGAGAAAGCACACTAGACCAACAAAGTCCCTGTTCGGGCGCCATGTAACTTATGAAAAAAAAGAGTTTAAGTTTTAATTTGATTTAAGTTTTAAAGTGGTGGAGGGGTAAACTCCTAAGTAGGAAAAGTCAAGAAAAATAGGTTTAAATGACAAGAGGTTTTATTTATTGTCGTACAATAACATCTTAGGTACTCTTAGTGAAGAGATATAACCGTAATCTTAAAGTTAAGATAACAACAATGAGAAAATAAAGAAATAAAGGGGAGGGTTGTTGGCTAGTTTGGCTGGTCCCTTGAGAACGCGTTTATATTAAGGTAAAGTAGCATACTGTTTAAAGTAGAAGTTATAAGTAGTATACTAATTTAGGTAGTACTTAAAGATAAGTAGAATAGTGGTATTGAAAGTAGTATTTATGTAAAGGTAAAACTTTCAACCAAGAAATTTATCCCCGTAATTAAAGAAAGAAAAGAATCCTCAAGTCAACCGACGAAGGATTCGACTTGCCAGCCGATGAACCCACTCCTCGGACCGACACCAGCCAGACAGCACTTTAGCCAAACACCTCGGCCAAACACTCCAGCCGAACACCTCAGCCAAACACCTCGGCCAAACACCTCAGCCAAACACTCCAGCCAAACACCTCCTGTAACGGAGGCAGAAAAACGCTTCTGGACTACGGCAACCGTTGAAACCAACAACAGCAAGGCGATCACGCCGACACCGAAGAGTACCAGAAACGGTTTTATCTCAGAACAACAGGAACCACGAATAACGCTCGCAGCAGCGCCGCCTTCGGATTCTTCCTCAAATCCCAGAATCAGCAGCTTACAGAACAGAACAACAGACAGCCCACAGCACAGAACTTCTCAGGGACCTGCACGCCAGCACGCGCAGCCCGAAAAAGACACTTCCTCCTACCAGTGACTTCCGACGACGCGAAGCACGTTCGAATCATATGCTCAAAACTATGAACCACAACACAACCACTAAACACATTTTAAATAAATTAAGTAAGTTAGCGAACTTGACTTAAACAATCTATGGGTAGCCTATTAATTGCTATTTTATAGAAAGAAAGGCTAAATATAAAACAATTACTTAATTATAAGTAAAAATTCAATACGTCAAAACAATGTAACGCAACACTTCCGAACGCACCATTTCTGCGTTTCGTTATACACACAGCAGCAAACCGTTCATGACAAATCTGACATAACATTTTTACTAATATTTAGAACGTATAGTTGTAGAATAAAAGAAAGTCCATTCACTATCTTCTATAATGATTTTAGAACTCAAAACACAAGACAGCTAAAATCCCAAATAATTACAAAGAAATATCGCCACAGACAACAAACTTACCAGAAACTAAACGTCAACCTGTCACTTCTGTCAGATGTCAAACACAGCAAAACAAGACTATGTTTACCTTTTCCTTACAGACCAAAACATTCAATATTTCTAGATTCAAAGTGAAACTATTAGAAAACCGGGAATAAAAGGATTCGTGAAAATACGAAAAGTGGAATGAGATACAGTTCAATGAACGTATACAGTCGAGGCAGCTTGAAATAATGTAATTTTATAGGCTATCTCATGGTAAGCAAAACTTGCATAAAATTAGGTGTTACAGTACGTAGCTTGGTTACAATATCAATGGTTTGAGAATTATCAGCGTCTTAAAATTTTTATGGAAATGTTGAAAAGCTTATAATTCTCAAACCATTAATAATTTTTCAAAACATTTGCTAACAATACGGTTCTTATGACATCGAAATTTGTATCGTCATGATGTATTTACGGCACTAGTGCTTTTTACTTTACACCAATTACAACCACTCTACAGCCCAATGCCACAGAAGCAAAATTTAAACTTTTTCATAGAATACGAGCATAGAGTTTCAAGTTCAGCATGAAAACTTTTTTCTGATTCGTGAGATGTTATTTTTTAACCAACTTCGAAAAGGAGAAAATTATATAAATTTTTGGAGAAAATTAACCTGAGTAAATGTACCTGATAAACGTATTTTTACAAACTACTTTAGTTCTTAAAATACGTAACAACGGGTTACTCACGTAAATAGTTAGCTACTGGCCGACATGTTTCGACTTCATCCGGAGGTCTTCCTCAGTGCGGATTGGGATGACACCGTGCGCGCGTCTCAATTCACATTCGCCCTGAGGAAGACCTCCGGATGAGGTTGAAACATGTCGGCCAGTCAAATGCCTAATTCTATAATTAATAAAAAAATAATTTAAAAAAAATCGTGTAATTTTTTTTGCGTATGCTGACGAATGCGATAAATATTAATGTATAAATATAAATATTAATGTTTATATCAAAACCTGAAGTTTAAATTCACAGTGACGCGCGTCTGATGAAGGTCACGGCATCAGCAAATTCATGTACAGCGAGACTGTACTCGCTACAAAGAATATAGATTTTCCTTCATAATTATGAATGTTCGTGCAAAACGTTTGCGAAGGTTGAGTGTAGTGTACTAGTAATTTGCATGAACCAAACATGGGTTTATAAAGTAATTATAGCGGTTTTTTATTCTTTACTGAATGACTTAGTAGCTTCTGCCTGCGGCGGCAAAACTTTTCGCATATGTATTTCTTTCGCATTTTTCTATGCACTAATTTGTATTCCAATTTCAACCCCCCTAAAGAGGTATAATAGGGGTTACGGGTTAGTACCGAATACAAACCATCAAATTATGAGAGGCGCTTCGTATTATCTTGAATTAATATTAAAATTTACTTGAATTAAGATTGTTGAAAATGGATCCCTTAAAATGGTCAAATAAGGATTGATAGTTAAACGAAAAAAAAAATTTTTAATGTATCGCTTTAAAGCTTGGTATTACCTTGGGTAAATGCTTAAATGTAACTTGATTAAAGTATCTATATCACCACTTAAAGACTCACTTACGGTTTGTATGTAAGGAAAATGTTATTATTATTTGTCAAAATCTATAATTACAGTGTATCAAATGGTCGTTAAAGTCATCAAACTCAGATTACTAAATACCGTACTATCCTCGTATTTCTATTATAATTATCATCATCATCATCATCATCAGGTCTTTCTAGTCAGAGGATTTGGCCTACACTCTCCACGCTGGCCAGACGGGTTGGAGAGGTCTCTTTGATGTTTAGAAGCTTTGTTTAGCTTGTTTTTCCTTAGTCGCTTTTTGCGACATCCACGAGATGACTTGGAGTGTTCCTATTCTACTCTGCCGGGAACCACACGGCGCATTATAATTATATCTGATAGCATTTACTTATGTCGAAATTGATTTCAATGTAAACGAATAAAATTGTTATTCATTTTTAATGTTATCCGGTTTGTAATTCGTTAATGATTAAAATGTTATTGTCTTAGGTACAGTACCTTTTTTGTTTACCTTATTTATTTCCGCGGCTTCGTCCGCGAGGGTTTCGGTTTGATCACACAGTTTCTCGGAGGTTCCGGGTCGACCCCTGGCCCGCGGACTCTGGGTTCCGTCCAGTAGTTTCGGAGCCTATTCAATTCAAACAAACAAACAATCAAATCTTCCGTCTTCATATTATAATCTATACTACAATTTTAGTATATAGTATAATTACAGTATAGATTATCTATATACACACACAAAAGCACTACAAAATTTCCCACATATACGCTATATATAATATTAATCTAGATTAGGCTAGAATCTAGTTAGTATTTTAGAATCTTGTAACAGAGAACGAGGTCACAAAATATTCTGATATTTATGGTCACAACCAAACACTGACCTAGATAATTCTTAAAACGGGAAGTTCCAAAATGTACAATGCTTTTTAGGGTTCCGTACAAATATTGAAAAACGGAACTTTTATAGGATCACTCGTGCGTCTGTCTGTCCGTCCGTCCGTCTGTCACAGCCGATTTTCTCCGAATCTACTGAACCAAATTAGGTGAAATTTGGTAAGATGGTGTAATCTTATGATCCAAACACGGATATGCAAAGTAAATAAAGATTTTTTTGAAGTGAGGGTCATTTTCAGGGGCAAAATTACAAAATTTAAAAAAAAATTCTGCTAACCTTACTGTGTCATATATCAAATGAAAGGGCTCATAATGAGGATCTCAAAAATATTTTTTTTTGTTCGGGTAAAATCAATACTTTTGATTTTATTCACGAAAGAAGGCAAAAATTGACCACCCCCCCCTGATCTCCGAAACTACTGGGCCGAAAATTTTGAAAAAATTACAAAATATAGTTCATTCCTTGAAGATTACAGTAAAAATAATAAGAATTCTATCACTTGAAAATAAAGTGGTAAACTCACTATAATAAGTTCATCTAGGGAAATAGTTCACTAAAACACCACTAGATAGCGCTAGTCAATTGAATAAAACATTTTTGTACATTGTGTGTGTGTTCACGAAGCATATTGTACTGAACCTTCATTGCGCGAGTTTGACTCACACTTGGCCGGTTTTTTAAGATAAAACCGGCCAAGTGCGTGTCGGACCACGCGCAGTGTAGAGTTCCGTAGTTGGGAATGACAACTTTGAGTTCACACTATTCACACTCGCACCTTACTTATGTCGAAAATAGTATGAAATTTTACAGTTTATAAGTTGGTTGCCTATAACTTTTTAGTTTGTACTTAGTATTCAGCTCTGATAGTTTTCATTCAATTTCAGTATATATACTACTGCTGTAATTTTTTTCACGTGTCTATATATATCCGTTTAGCAGATAGAGGGGGGGGACACTTACCTCTAACAAAAATTCGCACTTTAAAACCAAATATTTCGGAAACGGATCCTTAAATCAAAAATGGTGTTCACAACCTCACAATATTTTTGAAAGACTTATTTAACGATACCCCACACGATGGGTAAATAGAGAAAAAAAAATTACTCCCCCACTTTACTTGCATGGGAGCTACCCTTAAAAAATTTTTTTTTCAAGATTTTCTTCTACCTCTTTTTTGCCATGATTAATATACATACCCATACCAAATTACAGCTTTCTAGTACTTATAGTCTCTGCGTAAAACCGCGGATGGACAGACAGACAGACATGGCGAAACTATAAGGGCTCCTTGTTTACTACGGAAAAAAGCTTTTATTTAACTTGCCCTGGTCTGTGAGAGTCGAACCTGGCAACTCACTGTTGCAGCACATATCCTTAAGGCCCCACACTTGGCACACTAGCGACGCCATTAGTTTTATTCCTAATACTTTACAAATAAAAAGATTCAAGAATGTAAATCATGTACGCCTTAGTAAATAACCTGAATTATTTTTGGAATCATGTTTTTTAATATTATCCGAACAGTGAGAATTATGAGAATCAGTCAGTAATCACTAGTTCTCTTAATTACTGATTCTCATAATATTAAAACATGATTCCAAAAATACTTTAGGTTATTTACTAAGGCTTATATGATTTACATTCTTGAATTTCTTTCTATTTGTAAAGTATTAGGAATAAAATTAGTGGCGTCGCTACTGTGCCTAGTGTGCCCCCTTAACGTTTATAAACTTTGTTTAGCTTGTATTTCCTAAGTCGCCTTCTACGACATCCACGAGAAGACTTGGAGTGGTCTTATTCTACTCTGCCGTTGTAATGTTAGCCCCTAACCTAATGAGTTAAAGTATTGTGTACTTATGTAAGGCATATCTTCCATGCTGGTTTGGGAGACAAGGAAATATATTGAAATACCAGCTGCTTTTCTCCCCGCGTAGACCGCAAAAGCTGTCAAGGGATTGGGCTAAGGGATGACGTAAATAGGCGATGCAGCTAGCAACCCATCACTATTTTGATTCCACTTCCCAACTTAACGCCTTTATTACACTAAACGTGGCCTTAAGGTTTTATGACCTTGGGCTCTGTCTACCCTGCAAGGGACAAAGACGTGATAATAATGTATGTATGTGTGTAAGGCAGATAACAATGCAATATTATGAAATCTTAGATTTAATCTAATGATCGAGTCAGGTAGCGACAGAAACTTCTTTATTCTGCGATTGTGACGCTGATGTGCAAAGTACATATTAATAAGGGTATCGTGGACTGATCTGTACAGTCACAAACAAACGAAAAATTAAATCTTAATATATACCAAACTATAATATATATTATAGATTGGTATATATTAAGATTTAATTGTGATGTAGCGGACCTGTTCACCTTGGAAAATTACGCAACCCAGTGAATAAGGACATAAATTTTAGAGTATTAACTGTCATACTAATAAATAAATATAGAAACTTCTAACCGTACAGTTAGATCATAAAAAAACGTGTTACAGAAATTAAATTTTTAAAAACGTACTGGGTTATTAACACCACAATATTTCCAAAGAAGTTATAGACCAGAGAGACAAATTTTTTAAAAAAAATATATTTTCTAGACTTTTGTTTGGATTCTATAGATTACAAAGTCATTGAAATCTATTTAAATAAAGTCTCCTATGTATGAGAAATATTCATAGAAATCATTTCCCTCATTTTTGGATAGTTGTGTAAAAGCGTACTGGGCCACAGAGGCCTTAGTTTGCTTTCTCTCCAAACCTTGCGCACACACAGTTTACGCCCAATGTTGAGGTCTATCCCTAGTCCATCCTGAGAGTCCTTTGGAGATGTCCGCTTTAAAGGTTGAAGGCACTCTGCTTTCACCTCAAAAGTCCAGTAAAAGAAAAGCTCACTTGAACCAAACTATACAGTGCTTTAAAAAAAAACAAACCTGTTGCCCATTGTGAGAAGGCTGGCGTGTTAATCACTGCGCCAAAGAGACCGTCGTTGTACCGCTACGGCATAGAAACATGGTCCCCTCATATTTACCGCAACCATGTCAATTATTATTAATTACCAATAGAGGTGGTCGATAAATAGAGTCGGGGTGATTACTGTCGCAATCGATACTCATCACTTATGTGTGAAGTTCCGACCACGGCTTCGCACGTGTTATCTGGGTTAAGGCGCTCTTCTCCTGAAATTAATACATTCATACATACACTAGCTTTTGCCCGCGGCTTCGCTCGCGTTAAGAAGTAGAATTGTTCAAAATCCTTTCTTAGCGGATGCCTACATCATAAGATCTACCTGCATGCCAAATATCAGCCCGATCCGTCTAGTGGTTTAGGCTGTGCGTTGATAGATCACTATGTCAGTCAGTCAGTCACCTTTGAGTTATATATATATTTAGATAGTATCATGTCTTTTTCCATTGCGGGGTAGACAAAGCCCAGGTCTATAAAACCTTAAGGCCGCGTTTAGTATTCTGGTGGAAAACGGAATCATAATAATGATGGGTTGCTAGCCGCATCGCCTATTGACATGATTCCTCCAATATTCGCCCAATCTCTCGAGCGACTATTACGGAAAAAGCTTTTTTTCTCGCAAAATATTACAAGTTCATGGACCTAGGAATAATATGGACCCGGCATTAGACACATCAAAAGTGAAGCGTAACTTACGTCTCATCAAGTCACATGTGTGCAGCATGTATTTGACATTTGGGAAATTTGACATTTCGTTCGACCGGGGAAAAGTGTAGGGATTTTTGTGCCGATGTGTGCGTGCGCTAGTGTCGCGACACGAGTGTAGGGATTTTTATGTGCGTCACTGTTACATTTTCCAAGGTATATCCTGATTATTCTTAGATCCATGTACAAGTTATGATGTGCTGCAAAAAATAATATGTTTATTTTATTTGAGGCCGTCGGTCATAATTTTCATGATTTTGTTCGATTTAATAGGTGAAAAAAAATCGCAAACGTTGCTCTAATTATGACGAAAAATGCACTTTTCAAGTACTAAACATCTTTTGTAAATTGAAAATTATATCAAAACGCTCGTAATCGTAATTGAATGAGTTATTGCTGGCGGTCATCAAAACTGATATTATTAAAAGCGCATTTTTAGGGTTCCGTAGTAAACTAGGAACCCTTATAGTTTCGCCATGTCTGTCTGTCTGTCCGTCCGCGGTTTTACTCAGAAACTATAAGTACTGGAAAGCTGTAATTTGGTATAGGTATGTATATTAATCATGGCAAAAAAGTGGTAGAAAAAAATCTTAAAAAAAACTATTGTTTTGGGTAGCTCCCATACAAGTAAAGTGGCGGAGTAATTTTTTTTCTCTACTTACCCATCGTGTGGGGTATCGTTAAAAAGGTCTTTGAAAAATATTATGAGGTTGAGAACATCATTTTTCGATTTGGGAATTCTTTCCGAATTATTTGGTCTTAAAGTGTAAATTTTTGTTAGAGGTACGTATCTCCCCCCTATATCTGCTAAACGGTTATATATGGATACGTGAAAAAAATTACAGCAGTAGTATATATACTGAAGTTGAAAGGAAAACTATCAGAGCTGGGTATTAGGTGCAAACTAAAAAGTTATAGGCAACCAACTTATAAAATGTACTGGAAAATGTAAAATTTCATACAATCTTCATTGTAAGTTGTTTTTGGTCGTTAAACTATGAGGTGCGAGGGTAAACAGTGTGAACTCAAACTTGTCATTCGCAACTACGGAACCCTACACTGCGCGTGGCCCGACACGCACTTGGCCGGTTTTTACAGTTGTCATAACTACTTATTTCGCGAGTTTCAAGGTCACGCGGGGCAAACAGAACTAGCCAGACAATAATATGGTGGGAGAACCTGGCCTTAATTTATTAGTATCAGTCATACTGATTCTCATAAGATTAAAAAATAATTCCAAAAATACTTTATGTTATTAACAAAGGCTTATATGACTTACATTCTTGAATTATATTATATTTGTAAAGTATTAGGAATAAAATGATTGGCGTCGCTACTGTGCCTAGTGTGCGGCTTTTGCCTAGTGTGCATGGGCCCTTTAAGTGCGCGACTCGACGCCAAGGCAACAAATCCTTTTTAATTACTCGTCTGACCAACCCAGAAGGAGGGTAATTACGGCGCGTGTACATTATGTATGTGTTGTATATACATATGTAACTTATGTATGTTCCATTGTCGCCTCATGTAGCCTAAAAGGCTTGACCAGAAGTATGAGGTGTCTTTGGATTCGTAATTTTTCAACACTGTTAAAGGCCATATGGGGTTGGCAAAAAAAACATGGCAGACGTTAACTGTCAAAAGGGGCAGTCGCGCTATTTCGATTTTGTAATAATACTAATTATCGCTTAGGATGAAGGTATGTGCAAAATTTATTGGCTGTGCGTTAATACTTAATCCGTGACACGCCAATAGAAAATCAGACAAATAAGAGATCTTCTTTAGGGATTCGTAGTAAACAAGGAACCCTTATAATTTCGCCATGTCTGTCTGTCTGTCCGTCCGCGGTTTTACTCAGAGACTAAAAGTACTAGAAAGCTGTAATTTGGTATGAGTATGTATATTAATCATGGCAAAAAAGAGGTAGAAAAAAATTAAAAAAACATAAGAAATAAGGCCTATGGAACCATTATATTAATTGTCATACTCTAGAGTCATAAATAATATTATATTATATTGTCATATACACAAAATTTCAGCTCAATCGGATAACGATAAGTGCTTCAAGATTGAGTTGTAAGATTTGACCGTGAGAAACAACTATCAGGGCCAGTTAAATACAAGCTTATAATAAAATGTTGAACGAACATAGGATCCCTGTTGACACTATAGTTAACACAAGGTTCATACAGTCCACCATTTTTGTAAAAATTTAATTTTTCAAAATATGTGAACTTTATTAACCTTAAATTAGATGAAAGAATTGAAGCAATAAATATACGAACTCTCAGATAAAAAACCGATGACTTTAATAAAATAACTGAAATGTTATTGATTGTAATGACATTTAAATGGGATCAATTGGATATTATACCCTTTCAAATAATGTAAAAATCGGTTCCAGGCGAGTAGGTAAGTAAAATTGGGGTAGGTATTAATAAACATAATCAAAATTTTCATACACAAAGAACCGGCTGAACACCGTATCGGAATATCATTTTTTTTTTCAAATTTCCAACATTAGGCCCATAGGAACAGTTCCGACAGGGTTTCATTAACAAGTTGTATATGCTTTAAGGGCATATGAGTATGTACTGCAACAAATAAATCACTTGTAATCTATTTGTAATCTGTGAAGGATAGATAACTCACGTGGCTTATCAAGCTCTCATTGAGTTTTAGTCTTTCACCACTTAGTAAGTACTTCTATCTCAACGTCAGCTTGCATTATATAATTATAATTATATGAACTGTGGCAGAAGAAAGAGAGGAATGGAAGAAGCTCCACCGATAAGAGCCCAGCTCTTAAATTTGATGATGATGATGAACTCTGGCAAACAAAAAATTAAGCCTGTAGTTTTTTTTTTAATATAACCTTTTATGTCCTACGGGCAAGGTCTCTCCCATTTCCTTTCACTTGTCGCTATCCTTTGCGGTCTCGACATTTAGGCAGTAATAAAAAAAAATCTATTTTTCCTACTGACTGATATACACTTCTAAAACCACTGAACCGATTTTGATGAAACGTGCAGTGTTCCCTAATTGAGTCAATACTTATTATAATATAAATCATGCAAAACCTCCGTTTATCGAAGTCTGTAAAACTAATCAATCATTTCTTTTATTTGTCAGTAATTTCGTTATTGAATTACAAGGAAAATTGACCGCGCAGTTTCCTCAGGATGTCTCATCGATCCGTTATCTCATCAAACTCATCTCATCAAACTGGGTCAGTGAGCATATTTTTAAACTATGGGAAAATGAAGTTAAATATTAATATGTATATACAATTTGGTATAACAGCTGTTTTGACCACTTTCCTCAAATTTACGTTAGCTTAATAATGCCCACACTGACCTAGTTTTGAAAATAGTGGTCCAACCCTTAAAGTCTTTATGTCTAGAATACTATACACTCAAAACAAAAAAATCTACAAGTCACACTTCAACTTTTAGGTAGTATTTTCTAGGTAAAATATGATTTCTGAACGCAACTCAAATTAAAAAAAGTAAAATAAACGTCATCGAATGACAGTTTTGACAGTTGTGACGAGAAATCGTAACAATGCGGCGGAACTCTGCGCTTTCAAAGGTAAAAAAAAATATATTTCTCATATTACTTTTAAAATTGATAGTGTGCATAGCATTTTCAAAAAGTAAATGTCTTAGACACATTTTAATGCTAAAACATCTATCTGAAAACTACAATTTCGACGCTTTTATGAGGTTTTTTAATGATGTATAGTATACTGTACACTGTACGTTGCGACCGCCTCCTTAAAATGAGGCCTGGTTGTTGTGTATATTATAATATACATTTATCCATTTCCTTTAAAAGTTGGGTTTGGCTGTTTTGTATATTATTCTATACATTGCGCATGTCTGCTAAAATGGGTTTTGTTTTTTATTTATTTCTAACGGTACTAAAAATTGTCCAAAGTTGAATTTACTGCATAATGTGGTGTGGGCTTGTTTGAATGCATGTTTGTATTAATTTGTTTTAGCTTGGGCAACGTGATCGTTGTAGGCGCATATTAGCACTCGTTCCAGAATTCAATGCTGGTTCTGATATAAGCGGAAACTCAAGCAACGAAGACAAAATAAATAGTTTGAACTCCTCTTCTGCCCCGTTTATAGATTCGTCTTTAGAAAGACTTGATTTATCTAATAGCCCAGTTCCATCTTGCAACTCAGTCATAGAAGATTCTGAAGATTGTCCATCAACTCTTGATCCAGTATGTATTGAATTTACCACTAAACACGTAACAGCTCCTACGATAGGACCTACCGATGTACCAAAAGATTTGTCCCCTCATCCATCACCACTACTGACACCAACAATAGATTCGCCAAACCTTGTTGTTGAGGTAACAGAAGAACCTCCGCCACTTACACCAGTTCTTGCCACTGTGTTTCCCTCTGAAACACAGTGTGATTACAATGCAATACCATCAATAGCATCAATTCCTTCACTAGGCTCTAATCAACCATCGCCATCAACCCCTCTTCCTTCCAGCACGCCTGCCACAAGGAAAAGAAGAGGACCTACTATTACAGTTAACAAAGTAAAAAAGAATAAGAAACAAAACCTTAATATTTCTTACGAATGGACAAAGAAAAAGTTTCGGCATTCTGCCACGATACCTGGAACTGAGTTCAAGGAGCCTGTTCCTTCTGATGGGACGGCCATTGATTATTTTTATAGATTTTTTCCTGAAGAGTTAATTGCTGATATTGTCCACCATACCAATATGTACAGCATCCAGGTATCTGGAAAATGTATAAATGTCACGAAAGAGGAAATTACGGATTTTTTGGCAATCAACGTGTTGATGGGAGTGGTTATTATGCCATCATACAAAGACTACTGGAAGACAAATTATCGGTATAGAAAAGTTGCAGATGTGATGCCTTTGAAAAGGTTTCAGCAGATAAGGCGATATATACATTTTTCCGACAATACTCAGGCTGACGAATCGGATCGTTACAACAAATTACGCCCGTTTTTAGAACGAGTTCGAACACAGTGTCTGTCCGTCGAAGAAGAAAATGCATATAGCATAGATGAAATGATAATACCCTATAAGGGCAAAAAAGCTGGTTCTAGGAGGCAATACAACCCAAACAAACCCTGTAAATGGGGTTTTAAAAATCTTGTAAGGGCTGGGGTCTCCGGTATTATATATGATTTTATGTTATACGGGGGTGATGATACTTTCAGCAGAATACAATTCGAACCTGAGGAAGAAGATTTTGGAGTTGGTGCTAAAACTGTCTTGGCTTTATGTAAAACTATAAGCAATAAACCCTGTGTTGTGTATTTCGACAACTGGTTTTCTACTCTAGAGCTTGTTTATATATTGAGACACAACTATGGAATATTTAGTTTGGGTACAATTAGGAAAAACAGGCTGCATGAAGCCAATGCCTTACTACTTTCAGATAAAGTTCTACAGAAAAAAGGACGGGGTGCCTTCTCTCAAGTTACCTGCAACAAGAATAAGGTCGCGATTGTAAAATAGTACGATAACAGGCCAGTGATATTAGTCAGCTCTTACGTAGACGCGTATCCCCTTGATACCATAAAGAGATTTGATAAGGGTACCAAGTCAAGGATAGAAATTACCTGTCCACGAATAGTTAAAGATTATAATCGGCATATGGGTGGAGTCGATCTAGCAGATATGCTGATTGCTCTGTACCGAACCAGTATGAAGACTCATCGATGGTACCTAAACATATTTTCACAAATACTTGATATCTGCATAACAAACGCCTGGCTACTCCGTCGTCGCCATTATAAAATGAGTAACATACGTAAAAAAGGCGATCATCTCAAGCAGTTTCGATATGAAGTATATGCCGCTCTGACAAAACACAACCGATCGATACCCATAAATATACCAGATTCAGTAGTTGAAGACAAAAAAATTAAAAAGCCTACCAAGGAGAGACCCGGAGATGCAATTAGGTATGATTCAATAGATCACTGGCCAGAACATACAGAATATCAGAGGTGTAAGTATTGTAAAAAAGGTCAGGCAAGTACCCGTTGCACCAAGTGCGATGTTCATCTGTGTTATGTTGCCAAAAGAAATTGTTTCGTTGCATACCATAAGAAACAATAGGTAATTTCATACAGTTCGCTAAATAACCCAAAAAAATATAAAAACCTTTTCATTAATATTTGTTTTTTTTTGTTTTTAGGGTTCCGTACAATAGTTGAAAAACGGAACCCTTATAGGATCACTCGAGCGTCTGTCTGTCCGTCCGTCTGTCACAGCCGATTTTCTCCGAATCTAGTGAACCAAATTAGATGAAATTTGGAAAGATAGTGTAATCCTATGACCCAAACACGGATGTGCAAAGTAAATAAAGATTTTTTTGAAATAAGGGTCATTTTGAGGGGCCTAATTACAAAATTTTAAAAGAAAGTGTTGCAAACCTTACTGTGTCATATATCAAATGAAAGGGCTCATTATGAGGATGTCAAAACTATTTTTTTTTGTTCGGGGAAAATCAATACTTTTGATTTTATTCACGAAAGAAGGCAAAAATTGACCATTCCCCCCCCTGATCTCCGAAACTACTGGGCCGAAAATTTTGAAAAAATTACAAAATGTATTTCATTCCTTGAAGATTACAGGAAAAATAATAAGAATTCTATCACTTGAAAATTAAGTGGTAAACTCACAATAATAAGTTCATCTAGGGAAATACTTCACTAAAACACCACTAGATGGCGCTAGTCAATTGAATAAAACATTTTTTGCACATTGTGTGTGTGTTCACGAAGCATATTTGTACGGAACCCTCATTGCGCGAGTCTGACTCACACTTGGCCGGTTTTTATGTCAAAAAGACAGTTTGGTTTTGTCATATAAGGGTAAATAATTATTTTTTCTTTTAGTATGGGGTTGTATCTTTTGTTATTACTGAGCAGAATTGTACTTTGCTGAATTATAAAATAAATAATATTGTAAATGGTGTCTTCTTATTTCCATGTCAAAACTGTCCTATATTTTCTTTTTAATTTTCTTTATTTTATTATTATACAAAAACCCATAATTTATACCTTCACACATTTTATTTTTATATAGAAAGATCTGTAATAGAATGACTAGGACCGTAGCTTTGCATATTATACTATACATACCTGACGCGTTATGTTTAGAGACATCAGGAGCAATGTATACTATAATATACATTAAATATCTCGCAATCTACAAAATAAGGATTTTTTAAAATATTTTTTCTAGCCTTTTTATAGGTCTATATGTCACATCCAAGTTTATTTTTTATCTTTTTTAGGGTTCCGTAGTAAACTAGGAACCCTTATAGTTTCGCCATGTCTGTCTGTCTGTCTGTCTGTCTGTCTGTCCGTCCGCGGTTTTACTCAGAGACTATAAGTACTAGAAAGCTGTAATTTGGTATGAGAATGTATATTAATCATGGCAAAAAAGTCGTAGAAAAAAATCTTGAAAAAAAATTTTTTTTAGGGTAGCTCCCATACAAGTAAAGTGGGGGAGTAATTTTTTTTCTCTACTTACCCATCGTGTGCGGTATCGTTAAAAAGGTCTTTGAAAAATATTGTGAGGTTGAGAACACCATTTTTCGATTTAGGGGTCCGTTTCCGAAATATTTGGTTTTAAAGTGCAAATTTTTGTTAGAGGTACGTGTCCCCCCCCTCTATCTACTAAACGGTTATATATGGATACGTGAAAAAAAATACAGCAGTAGTATATATACTGAAGTTGAAAGGAAAACTATCAGAGCTGGGTACTAAGTGCAAACTAAAAAGTTATAGGCAACCAACTTATAAAATGTACTGGAAAATGTAAAATTTCATACAATCTTTGATGTGAGGTGCGAGTGTAAACAGTGTGAACTCAAAGTTGTCATTCGCAACTACGGAACCCTATACTGCGCGTGGCCCGACACGCACTTGGCCGGTTTTTTTTAGATTAGGTTCCGTGCGACTTTAAGGATTTTATAGTAAGTTATATAATTAGCTACTTTTATTAAGGCGCCAGCCAACTAGCGCCACCCTTGGTTTTATTTCTTTTACTAATAAATAAGAAATAATTGACAAAATCGACGTAAGTACTTCACTAGAAAAGGCTTTTAGTATTTTTTGTATTGCTTTTTAGGGTTCCGTAGTAAACTAGGAACCCTTATAGTTTCGCCATGTCTGTCTGTCTGTCTGTCCGTCCGCGGTTTTACTCAGAGACTATAAGTACTAGAAAGCTGAAGTTTGGTATGGGTATGTATATTAATCATGTCAAAAAAGTTTTTTACGTTAGCTCCCTTACAAGAAAAGAGGGTGTAATATTTTTTTTTCTATACAAACCCATCGTGTTGGGTATTGTTAGATAGGTCTTTAAAAAATATTGTGAGATTGAGAACACCATTTTTCGATTTAGGGATCCGTTTCCGAAATATTTCATTTTAAAGTGCAAATTTTAGACGTGAGTGTCCCCCCCCCCCCCCCCCTTCCCTCTATCTACTAAACGGTTATATATATACGGATACGTGAAAAAAATTACAGCAGTAGTATATATATTTAAATTGAAAGGAAAACTATCAGAGCTGAATACTAAGTACAAACTAAAAAGTTATAGGCAACCAACTTATAAAATGTACTCAAAAATGTAAAATTTCATACATTTTCATCATCATACATGTTTTTGGTCGTTAAACTGTGATGTGCGAGTGTGAACGGTGTGAAATGTCAGTTGTGATTCGCAACTACGGAACCCTACACTGTGCGTGGCCCGACACGCACTTGGCCGGTTTTCATTATTTTATGTTTGGTAAATCAAGAGAACTACGCATTACTGCCAAAAGCGGCCACTTTTGGCGGTAATGAATATTTCTCTCAATCTGAAATGCTGATGTCGATAAAAAGTTCTTCTAAAAATATTACAAGTAATTTACTAAGGAAGTAAGCCTCTTAATAAGTAGTAGTACAAGCCATGTGCTTCCCGTGGATGTAGTAGAATGCGACTTAGGAAATACAAGTTAAACAAAGCTTATAAACATCAAGATATCTCTTCAACCCGTCTGGCCAGCGTGGAGAGTGTAGGCCAAATCCTCTGATTGCTCCGGCTTATATAGCTTTAGTGGTACAGAGAGGGTCGTGCGTCTTGCAGTGGAGACTAAAAAAGACCTGATGATGAAATATGTTTTCAAGAAAATATTTTATCCTTAGAAAATATTTAAAAATCCTTAGAACTTGCCCTTCTATCTGTTTTTGTAATAAAATAAGAATATTTCATGCAACTCTGGTGATGTCTGGAGGGACCTGTGGTAATGACACTGCGTGTCACTGAGTGTGTGAGATTGTAATTTAACTTTAAATTTAACGGTTTCACATAAAAAATAAATAATTCGTATCAGCAGTCAATTGGTTCTTTGCCATTTATGTTTATATCTTTTATTTCAGTTTAATTTATATCATTTTTTTCAACCGAGTCCATTAAAAAAGTAACTTTTCAATTCGACACTTAACTAGTGTATAATACTAGCTTATGTCCGCGACTTCATCCACGTGAAGTTCGGTTATTTTTTTACCCCTTTTGAATTCTGAAATAGCCTGAAACATTTTTTTACTCATTTATCGATTGGAGTACTCCTAGGTATGAAGTTTCAAATAAAATAGTTTAAAAACTAATCTGGTATCTCCATACAAACTTTCAAATCCTTTTTCACCTCCTAGGGGTTGAATTTTCAAAAACCCTGAGACACGTAATTATTTATCTCTAATCGTTAACTTTTTTGTGTTTTTTTTTTTTAATTTATCTTTGATATGCCCACTGTCAGTAGTTAGTGTACTGTACAGATTACAGATACAACGTAGTGGTCAAGCAAGTAGTAGTTTCGTATGCTTTTTGATACACACTCCTGCAATAAACGTCAAGTCAGTACCCATCATATATGGCAGCACAAAAGACGCAATTTTTTTTTAATTCTGTGGGCAGCACTGATTGTAGGGACTGTAGTCTGTACGCCTGGAACAATTGTACCGAATTCTCTGCATAAACAGGAAGTACCTATTATCATATTTTGTCATCGGCAACACGGATAATTTCATTGGCGGTGTCATCGGCAGGTATAATCATCAGGAAAATGTAATGTGGTTACAGATAGCTATTATCAGAGCGTTTTTTAAATTCTTCACGGTATTTAATCTTTAGGTATTTTTGTGGATGGACTGTATAATATTATAATGGAAAATATGGCTTCACTTAAAATAGGTGTTGAACATTTATTAAAACTTATTTTTAGATATCAAAAGACAGGCTCGCGAGCTCCACAGCTCACAGAGGCGCTGAAGTGGAGTGTGCACCGTGTATATTTACACTGGATGTGACTCAGTCCATCAAAATGTACAACTTTTATAATTGAATCAAAGTTAGGATACATTTTTCTGATATGTATTGAAAAGTAATAATTTAAGATATTTTTAACAAAAACAGTAACCGACTTCAACCCTATCAATTTATTTAAATAAGCGTAAGAATAAAATTTAAAAAGTTTAAACCGAACGGCATACCAGTAAAAATTTTTTTGGCTTTTGTGTATTTTTTCAAAAAGCGCTTGTCATATTTCGGTAAAAATTTAATGAGACCATCTGTAAAGTATTACTTATCGAACTAAAAAAGAATTTCTTTAATCGGTCCAGGCGTATTCGAGAAATCGGGGAACATACATAAAAAAATAAAGATTATGACGAATTGAGAACCTCCTCCTTTTTTTGAAGCCGGTTATAAATAAATTGTGATCGAAAAATATTCTGAAGGCTGAGTTAAGTGATAAGACCTATGCCTATAGAAATGTGTCTAGTGGTCAGATCCATTAGAGTAGTAAAAAAAGGAGATTATCAATTCTACTAGTATTGTATGTCTCAGTTGTTTCAATGTTAATCAATACCAGTTTTTAAAGACGTGTGCCAAATTTTATAACTGTGCATATTTGTTTATTTTGTATTTTGAAAGCTTTAAGTAGAATTGCTATTTTTTTTTTAGTTGAACTTGGGTGGGACTTACAACAACTAGTACAGGGCAAGACTTAGGATAGTTCATCTAAAAGCGTGCAAAGCAAGTATTGTCTAACTCGGTTCAGTATGGTTTTCAAGATAGAGAGTAAGTGTGTAGAGTTCGCTAAGAAAAATGAAGTCGGTGTTAAATGTTTTAAAATGAGTCCTTGTTTTACAGAGTAATTCGTAGCTGGTACCTACACAAAATATTGATCAGGGCCTGATAACGATTTATTAACCTTCCTGGAACTGAAGCCTGATAACCGCGATATCACAGTATGTATCACAATTATCGGTCGTGGTGTGGCCAGGTGGGATTTGAGACGAGTTCAAAATAGTCCCCTTTTGCTTTTTAAAACTCCTCGAAATTCCAAAACTTCAACCGTGTGTCGAAGTTTTGGGATTCAAAAAATGTAAAAAATTGCGTCGGTTATCTTGACTTGCTTGTGATGTACATATTACATGAGAATTTTAATTATTGTGTAATTATGACATCATGTGACAGCACATTTGGGTATTTTTATGTATTTTTAACACACTTTTATTAGCTTCACTTGCATGTCAGAAAATCTTGGAATATTAATTTGACCCACTTCCCGGTCTTCGATTAGGATGAAACTTTGCACACGCTCTGAGTTCTGATGACAATACATGAAAAGCGTGTTTTTTAGTTTTTTAAACTACTATTATTATTATTTGAGCAAGAACTTACAGGCCGAGAATGCGACTTTCGCCTACCAGCCGGGCGTGGGCTGACACGCGATGCACGCGGTATTGTTAGTCCTTATCTATGAAATTGGCGTTTTCTATAGACAATTTTAAGCAAAGATAATTTTTCATACCAATGTTTTTAATATTATTTCGGGTTTGATAAATTCAACGAAAGTGAAATGTTGTATGTAGTTACGGACAAAAGTAAGCCTAATTTGCACACATCATAAAATTTAAATAATAATAGAAAAATGGTAACATTTTTGGTTGAAACGGGCAAACCCGAAAAGAGCTCTTTCCATCAATTAAATTCACAAAAACAAAATTTTTTATGCATTTACAATGTAAATAATATGGACCACTTTTAAGTTTAATCTCTCAACCTGAAAATTATTATCATTAGCGACAAAATGGCAAGCGGAAAAAAACGCCTATTTCATAGGTAAGGACTAAGGACCCAATATTATCGTCTTTAGCATGGCGCGTACGACATTCCTTGCTATGTGGGCTAGCTCACCTTTGCCTCTTCTTTATATTCATTTACCTTCTGTAAATATAAATGCAACCATTACAGACTGATCTATCAACACATAACTCAAACTACTTGTGAGTTTTAGGGGGTCCAATGCCGTTTTTGCCATTAAAAATAAAATAAAGATCTAGATTGGATACTAAGATATTATTATCTGCCATTTAAAAGAGCTGTTCTGTGACGTAGATTAACCATTCAAACTGTTTCATGTACAACGGTTTCCATTAAAATGTGAACGAGAATCGTTTCTTAGAGTTTTTGTTAAAAACGATTCCTTTAGTAAAAACTCTAAGTAAAGCTTCACATTTACATGTTAAACTGGGACAAAATGTTCATAAAATAGTTCGATTACCTAGGGCCTCGTTTAACAAAATTTCAAATAATTTCTCCAATTTCTTTAAAAAAATAATTTCTTTCAAATTTTCGCTATATATATAGCGCCTTTGGGCTTCGCCGTCGTCGGGTTTAAAAAAGGTATTTTATGTAGGTAAATCCGCGGGAAATAATAGTATAAATAAATTCCAATAATGTTCTATTCTATTAAGACTTTTTTACTCCAAAATTGGATTAAGGGTAGATGGGGAGGGTGCGATGACAATACTCGTCTGGCGAGCCCGTCTGGATCATTATGTGACTATGAATTGTTAGGTTACATGGCCGTGATATGGAGGGGGGGGGGGGGACGAATTAGAGCCCGCGGACCGCCATTAATATATTAAGGTCAGGGAAAAGGATATACGATTTTTTTATGAAAATTTTATCCGTCCGTATAAAAGATCTGATACTGAAAGCTGAAGAAATTTCTTTAAACAACTTTTTGCTAGTTTCATTGGGACTGGTCATACCCTACCCAATTTTATAGGCAATATTAATTTCTAGGCAGGTTTTACTTAAGGACAATTTTATTCATAGGATTAATTGTTCGTTTTTAGTTTACATTTAGTTTACTAAATCCAGTTAGATAATATCTCTAAATTACTTTGGTTGTTTTTCATTTTTCTTTCTTTTTTAATTGTTTTTTTACGAATTTATCTAATTTCATCTTTTATTACTATTACATTTTAATTGACAGTAAATCAGTGATAAAAGCCCGGATCAAAATATTTATGTATCGGAAGCAGCTAGATACGTAGGTACAAGAAACTAACGATAGTTTAGCACAAGGTGTGTACATAACAAATATCTTTAAACTTATTCCCTAACCACAAAAAACGAATCAATTTATGAGAAAGTTTAAGTATAATACGTACAATGGACATACCCGGTCGCAACCCAATAATTGGACGAGCTCCGTGGTGCAGCGGTAAACACGCCGGCCTGTGACACGGATGTTCCCGGGTTCAATCCCCGGTCAGGTCAAGATTGAAAATGATCTTTTTCAGATTGGCCTGGGTCTTAGATTATCCATATTTGTTTTTGTTATAAAATATAGTATCGTTGAGTTAGCATCCCATAACACAAGTCTTATTTAAGAACTTACTTTGAGGCTAGCACAATCTGTGTGTTATGTCCGTATATATTTATATTTTATTTAATCATCACTTAAGTAGATACCTAATTGTATGAAGAGAGAAGAAAGTCATTCATATAAATATAACACACAAGAATATCTGAAAGTTGAACGCTGAACAGAAAACGACCAAAGAAAAGATGGATGGAAACAAGAACGACGTGACAAAGGCTATGGTAGACGTCAGAATTAACATACTGTGCAAAACCCACATAAAACAGTTTGAGATGTGGTTTGTGCGATTTATATCTCCATATATATCTGCTTAAGTCTTGTGACCCAGTGTGCGAGAGCATTATTAACGCTTACGCGCACGTTAAGTAACTCCGGGCGCAGTCCCCACTGGGATGGCTGATTGTAGCACAAGGATATCTCGAGCTCCTCCGAGCGGAAGTCACGTTAAGGTGCTCTCGGTTGTCGTTAAGCTAAGTCAGATGCCTTTAGGCAGCTTAAAAATCTGTCACTAGTGTTGACTGCTGAGGAAAAAAAAATGTTGCTTATTGTACGGGTCTTATGACCTTAAGTTCTGACGTAAGAAAAAAAGAAGTGATCTTATAATCTAATAATAAGTAACAACTATATATGTGGTAAATTCGTTTTTTTTTAATTTAAATCGAACACATAACCTCTCATGAGCGTTTTAACCACTGCAACTCGGAGGGCGGCGCAAACTGTTCTAATCAGGAAATCAGAAATTATCAACACGTTTCTAACTAAAGCTGTTTCCTCATCACAAGTAATTATTAAGAACGGCGACTGATAGTATTATCGGGCGATAAGAAATGGTTTTATCATTATTAGTACCTTAGATAACGGCACAGTTTATCAATGTGACACACATTAACGTTTCGAGTATTATCGCTATAGTTATAAAGGACTAGCTGTTACCCGCGGCTCCGCCCGCCTTATATATAGCCTATGTCCGTCTCAGTACCCTAACTTATGTGTATGCAAGATTTCATGACGATCGGTTCAGTAGATACGGCGTGAAAGCGTAACAAACAAACAAATAAACAAACTCACTTTCGGATTATAATATTAGTTAGGATAGAATGACTATGAATAATCAGAATATCTTATTTTTTTCTTATTAAATATAAAACCACAAGAAAGAAAGTGGTAAATAGCTGCCATATACTAATCTAAAGACCACAGCTCGTTTAATTTCTATTGCAAGGCAATACTAAATTTTTTTCATAAATTTCCTTAGGTTCTGTACCCAAAAAGTAATAACGTGACCTTATTCACTTCTTCGATGTCTGCCTGTTTGTCACCAGGCTGTTTCTCATGAACCGTGGTTGCAGACAGTCCACATTTTCACAGATTATGTATTTCTGTTGCCGCTATAACAACAAGTACTGAAAACAGAATAAAATATTTTTTTAGCGGGGTACAATACACGTGATTTTATTGTGTTTTTTTGCTCGATATTAGTAACTAAATTCACATATTATTAACATGTATATTAACTTTATAATAAATATATTGTTTTCTTTTTCTTTTTTTACAAATCACACAGATTGAGCTAGAAGAGTAAGACTAAACTTGTGTTATGAGATACTAACTCAACGATACTATATTTTATAACAAATATATATAATATATAGAAAAACATCCAAGACCCAGGTCAATCTGAAAAGGATCATTTTCCATCTTGACCTGACCGGGGATCGAACCCGGGACCATCCGTGTGCCGGGACTGGCCGGCGTGTTGACTGCTGTGCCACGTAGCTCGTCTTTATCAAATTAAATCAAAATAAAATAAATATTTAGGATGGTCTCCCATACAACAAACATGATTTTGTTACCGTTTTTGCTGGATAGTCTAATATTTTGTAGATAGTGAATTTTTCTTTTATTGCTGATATTATTGTATTCTACTTGAGAATTAATAGGAACACTCCTCATAGATTGAGAGAGCGTCCCTCAATGGTTTGAGGGAAGGGAAAAGTGATTAATGCCGGTTTTCCATAATTTTATTTTGTTTGCATAAGTTGAGTTTGTTTATCGTGGGTGTGAGTGGTTAACACCGATACCAGAGTGTTCACTATCTGATATCGATGTTGACCACTCACACATTTGATTTGTCTACCACCCAAAGGCTTCCGACATAGCTTAACGTAAAAGTTTCAATCTTGATATCATCACCATCATCATCATCTGGTCTTCTTTAGTGTCCACTGCAGGAGCACCCATAGCAACCCTCTGTACTACCAGAGCCATAATTAGCCAGAGCAGTCAGAGGATTTATCCTACACTCTCCACGCTGGGCAGACGAGTTGGAGAGGTCTCTTTGATGTTTAAGCTTTGTTTAACTTGTGTTCCTAAGTAACCTTCTACCTTAGATTATATAAACCTTGATAAACTTAATTAGCCTAAAAGCGTAGAAAAAAATAGTGTTCTTCCCATAGTCAATCATACACATACATAGAAGCTACCAATTTGACGGATTTTGATACGTTTGCTAACACAAAGTTGTCACGCACACAAGCATTAAAACTTGGCCAGTTTTTAAATCATCGACATTAGCACATGACGTTGTCTGGAGTGTATTATAGTCTAAGCCTTCTATGACATCCACGGGAAGACTTGGAGTGGTTCTATTCTACTCTGCCGGAACTACACGGCTAGTTTGATCTTGATATTTTAATCTTAATACTTATATATACAAAAGAATGTGATTTCAAGATTCTGCGTACATTGTTAAAGAGATTTGACCCATAATTTGACCTTATCAATCAATGCAATAAATTACTTGCATGCGATATATTGTTAAATTTTCCGTTTATATTCCTTGCATCGTGTCGTTAAATGGACAATTGGTCTCAGAATGCAATTCATAAACGAAAGGTCCAAGGTATAATCACTTACAATTCTGGTGGTGTGACTGCAGATACTGGAACATATATCACTGAGGTTATATTCATCATCATCAGGTCTCCAATGCAGGAGCTTGACTCTCTCTGTACTACCAGTGCCATATATTAGCCAGAGCACTGAGAAGATTTGGCCTACACTCTCCACGCTGGCCAGCCAGGTTGGAGAGGTCTCTTTGATGGGTTTATGCTTTGATTAGCTTGTGTTTCCTAACTCGCCTTCTACGACATCCACGGGAAGTGGTCCTATTCTACTCTGCCGGGAACCACACAGCAGACTTTATTATAACTAAATCTAGTCTGTATATTTTAAAACAACAGTGGTTGAATCACATTCGTTCATTACGGATAGTTTTCGAATTACAGAGCAAGGAATGTCGCTTGCACCGTCAGTGAAAACTCGCGGTCGTCCGGAAGGCAAAATTCGCATACTTAGCCCGTCAGTTCGTGCTCAAAAAATACTTGAAAATTCCCCAGTGTGCTGTGAAATTATGTCATAATTATTTTAATTTGGTTATTAAATAAAATACTGATGTGAAAATGACAGTTAGTAAGTAAATAATAATAGATTTTTTCATTTCTACCAATTCCTTGAAATCCCACACCTCAACAATCGTTGCCTCCCCGTAACACGCGTGTTTCGTATGAAATTATGTTGCAAACGCGTCTCTAATAGCGCGCGAGCGACAGGCGACGACAGTCACATCGTTTGCTCTATAAGTCAACTCAATTTTTTTAAATTAATTGAATTGAATTGTTGTTTATTGATTATTAAACTGAAATGAAATGAATTTGTTCAAATTTGGATAATACGAGTATGTATCTGATTCTCTAATTAAAAGTCACATTTTGTTAATATCTGCAAAATCGACCAACTACTAGCGTCCCGGAATGACCGGTGCTGAGGAGAATAGGCAAAAAGATAATCAGTCCAGTATTGGTCCCTATGTGCCTGAAGGGTTTGATTTCACATATTTGTGCTAATTAAATCTGTACAGTGTGAAAATGCAACGAATAAATGAAATAAACATAAATTAAAATATGAAAATGTCTTTATTAATAATTTTATCTACTTCCGCCAGTTTTATCAAACAGGAATAAGATAGTCATTGTTACAGAAGCATGTTTCTTTTTAAATAATTGATTTTTACATATAGACATTCACACATATTATCACGTCTATATCCCTTGTGGGGTAGACAGGGCCGAAGATCATAAAAATGCCACGCTTAGCGTGAGTCAGCGTTAGGTGGAAAGCGGAGTCAAAATAGTGATAGGTTGCTTGTCACTATTCAATAATGTGATTTCTTAAATTTACGCCCAATCCCTTGATCGGCTTTTACGGTCTGCGCGGGAAGAAAGCAGCTGGTAATGATATTTTTTTCATTTTATCCCAAACCAGCATGACATTATTATTATTATAGCCTCATTTAATCCTTAATATATACAATAAGTATTGTTACATTTATATTATAATTTCATTTACATAGTCTGTTATATTTCATTTGTCACATTAATCAAATTATTGGAATTGTATATTACTTATTATGACTGAATATAGATAACTGAACGTTAAGAGATACTAAAATATACTAATTGTCATGCATTAAAATATTACAAATTATTTATTAGTATTAAGGACCTCGCAGCGAGTTAAGGCCTCCTCCATTTTTTTCCATATTTTTCTATTTTCAGCTTTATCTGTCCAGTTATTGCCAGCCATCTTTTTAATTTCATCTATTCATCGCTCCTTTGGTTTTTCTTTTCTTAAACTTAAATAACGGTAGTAATAAACTGAAATAGTTAATGGCAGAGCTACCTCTGCCGGAATTTTAGTTAGCTTGTACCGAGTCACAAACAAGACTCCATAAATTTAAACACATTGGATGTTCAAACTACATATTTATGTAATATCCAAAGGGTTTCACCCTCAGCTCGTTCGCTTCTGTTTTAATCACAGGGAAATCTAACCTACGTATCCTCTCTGAAGTCAAGTTGTTTTTTTCTTATTGCGGGACTTCACCCCCGAACCAACTAGAGGTTAACTAGACTCTCTCGCAGATACTATTGTTTTTAATTATTATTATCTGTGGCTTGACGTTTCAGTGATATTGATGGCAATATCGAAGAGTAAAAGGAGTTTGTGGTGGGAAGTCAAGGGGTGCAGTTGGGGTCCACCTTGGACGATTTTGCAAATTGATTTTGGTGGACTTTATAATATGAAATTGGCGTAGTTTGTTGTTATAAATGCTCGTTCTCATGGAACAATTTGTGAAATAGTTAAAGTGGACTGTTATATGAACTCGTATAGACTTGTCATCATAACCTCCCGACCACGAGGCATCAAAGGACATACGCCATCTTTGATGCTACTTGTTACAACTTTACCGTACAACACCGATACTTAGTATCTCAATTTACTGGACATTGGCAGAATCACTGAAATATCGGTGGAAGCCATACATACATACATAAAACAGAAGAAGAAGAAGAGTAAAAGATGGTATATGGACTATAGAGGTTAGATAATACTAGGTATAACGTACGTACGATTTAAAAACATATTAAATATGACAAAAATGTTACAAGTATAAAACATTTTTGTATTATCTAGTACATATTAGTATAGATCATACATACGTTTATAAATGTACGTTCTTTTCGTATCCTAACCAACTCTTCTACTTTGTTTTTTTTTTTTTTTGTCGTGTGTCTAACTGGCCAACACTAAAACATAAAAGACCCTGGTACTAAAACGCACCAGACCTGCCTTGTTTAATATCTTGAAATCACCTGCACACTATAGACTCTATGGTGTGCAAGTTAATTTTCGGTTAAAATATATTATACCTCTATGTCACACAGGTATACTTTAACCAAAAATTACTCATCAACAATTTGTCATAAAGTTATATGAATTCATATAGATTTGTCACTAGAAGCTTCCTCGAGGCATTCAAAGAATATACGCCATCTTTTATCGCTTTTTGTTATAACTGAACCGTACACGCTGAAATCTGGGTGGAACCCATTTCAAAAAGCAAAAGTAGAAGAAAAAGATAACACGTTCACCCAGTCTCATTTTCGTCTTATTAATGAACAAAACAGTAGACATATCCAGTAGATTGGATTGGCAAGATTTTTTTGGAAACCAATAGTGAAGGTAAATTAAAAGTGTATTCCGTATGTCAATCTAGTTTTTATGTGAGAGTAAATGTACTGGAAGGCGTTTAGATATAGAAAATACAGTTTACTGTGTCTATATACTTTCGGCGTAGTGAGTTTTCTGTTCTTCCTTATGCTGTGGCCGCTTGCAATCTGGTGAAACTTGGCACAAAAATTGCTGGATTCAAAACTAGGTTAAGTTACATACTGCATGCATTTTAGCCCACTTTATACCAGAGTGCAAAAACGAGGGTTCTCGGTTTGAGTGAATATGTTCGTACATTTACTTAATATGCATATATATTATACTTAGCTCTGAAACTATGTATAAATAGAGTAGATTATAAAGGTAGTGGCTATTTTTTTTTAATTTAGTTAAAGAAGAAACAAATAATGTGAAGAAAGGTTGACGTTAGACAAGTGGCTAGTTGTAAAAATAATGACAACTCAAATACAACATAAGTGATACAAGCTGTAATAATAGCAGTTGCCAAGCTTAAGCCTCATTAGAGCAATGCTTAAATCACTAAACTGCTACACTAGAAATACTCAGTTCAATTTATGTTAGATCGTTTCTGAAGCTACCTAAGAAGGGTTGAATGATACCCAACGTAAATTCGGGCAAGCCCTAAAAAACAGGTCGCATGGAAGAGGTTTCATTCGCTTTTTGTTGTTAAAGTTTCCTGTACACGCAGATAATAAGTAGAAGTAGAAGTACACTAGCTTCCTACTCTACCACTTCGCGTAACTTTACTAGTTTTGGTAAAGTAGATGTCAACACGTGAATTTGGATTTCGTCAGTAAAGTAAGAACGCCTAGCTGTCAGTCACTAGTACTAGAATTGTACTCTTCTAAGAATATACATTGATAGAGTAAACAAATATTAATAGAGCGTATGGTAGAGTACAGTGAATGCCGTAATGGAGGAAGGCAAGTGGTAGCGTGGCTTACTCACGTTGCAAGTTATCTTAGTACATCACTCTACCACTGCTGTTTACAGCAGTACAGTCGGTAGCATAGGACTCTACCGTCTACTCTACCGCTTACTCTCGCTACGTGTATCCCGAAGGCTTGATATTGTACGATGGTACAGAATACTTCATGTGAGCAAACACAAAGCGCACTAAGCCAGTTTAGTTTGTTATGTTTAGTTAATCAGTGTAGAATTACGTTTATACAATTTCCCGGTGGATTGTTGAATATTTGTTTTAGAGTGAAGGTAAGCATTCATCGATTTAATCAACATATAGCGTAAGTTACACGGCCACTATTTTTGACGAGTGACACACTAAACGAATGATTTACGCGAGCGTTTTAAAAACTCCCCATTTTCTAATTGTTTTTTGCTTTGACTAGTCATATCAATGAGCGGTTTAGAACGCTGGTTTGCACGAGCGCCGTTACGACAAAAGTCACTGCCTTTTATTTGTAAGTTCATATAATAACGATTTTACATTCAAATTTAAAAAATCATTATACTTTTAGTGACCCTAGAATATTTTCTATGGAAACGAATAGAAATTAAACTATTTTTAATAAAGGTAAGCTGCATTACTACATCTCAAGCGATGTCTTCAAAAATACTACGTCTAAATAGCATTTCGTGACTTCGTAGACGAGTGGGTCTTGCAGACGTGCACGTTATGACGCGCCGTTTCAAAAATAGCAATGTTGGACGCGTGAGGCGGCGGCGGCGGTTACGCGCGAGACGCGCGGTCGCCGTCGTCCATGGACGTCACACAGAACGCGTGAGCGGGAAAGCGGCGGTTGACACGCGTCAGCCGCGCGTCTGCCGCGTTGTGGCGGCGTGCATCACTTGCATTTTTATCGTTTGCTGGTTTATTGTGATATTGACCGCTGAAAAAGGAATGTACCTAGTAGGAACTGTCAAAGATACGAATTTAATGATGTCTTGTTGTTAAAAGGAATACTAATGACATAGACTTACCACAAGAGACATTTGTGGTTTGGGGAGCAATAAACAACTCAACAGAAAAAAAAATTACACTTGTTTTTAATAATCATTAAGATGTTATATGTTCAGATAAATTGACATAATATGAACTTAATAATAAAAATAATGCACGTAAGGAGATGAATATGACTCAAAACGATTTATCTTATACATAAGCCTTCAGTGCATGTGTAGACTAGACGGTAGAGTTCATTAAATACGTACGTAGTAGTAGTAAGTAGTGTACTAGAAATTGGTAAAATAAAGTGACTAGCATCGTAGGTAGCTACTTTACCACTTGCCTTCTCCCACTAATGCCACGACTCTATGCACTTCATGCACTCTACCCATGTGTATATACGCTTAGTAAAGTTCGAGTGCTAGTGATGGCTGCGGCTGTCTTACTCTTCCTTCAGCCTTCAGTTTTTTTAACATCTCAACTAATATTATAAATGCAAAAGTGAGTTTGTTTGTTTGTTACGCTTTTACGCCCTATCTACTGAACCGATCAACCTGAACTATGCATACTTATAGGTTAGGGTACTGAGAAGGAGACAGTATAATATAGCTACAAAGAGGTGGCGCAGTAGAAGAGCCACGAAGACGACCACGCCTTTTTACACCTGGTATTTTTCGCACGGAGTATGCAAGGAATGCTTCAACGCCCAGAGCTCTACAGCTGCTCGGTAACATGCTCGTTCAGCGCAATGACTCGGATGTGTTCTATCATTCACTCTGTGTTTTTATTCAAAATGTTCAAGATTATTTGAATTCCATTAATTAAATTATTTAATCTGTAACTACTGATATATAATTTTTACATCCAATGACATTTATTTATTAAGCAGTTTATGCACACGGAGGAAAAATTTACAGAAAAAACTTAAAACTAGAGATACCTCGTACAAAGGTACTGCTTGTTTCTGTACTGTAAGGTACTGCATTTGAAATCTATTCCAGCAGACCCGTGAGAGGAGAGTATGATGTTAGAGGCGACAGGCGTGTTTACATTATAAACATAGACAAAACATGGAGCTGACGGCTAAAATATACTACTATACAATACTTACATATAAATACACATATACATATAAACTATATATAAGAAGGAAAAAAATAACATTTATGACATTTATGAGGACAATGATAACAAGTGATTTTTGAGATTAATTAAATTAAAATGACTTTTTTTATTGCATTGTATAAAAATTATTTCATTATGTCTGTGATTTTTTTATTATTAACATTGTTTAATTATTTTGTGACTATTTTGATTAGCATGCAGACGTTTTGGTGTTGGTAACTGTAAATCTGTGTGTAATAAAAATAAAGAAAGAAATAATATGACGCGGGCGAAGGTGCGGGCAACATCTTGTATTGTAAAATACATAATTCGTTGCGGAGGTAATAGGCAAGGTAATTCATAGTTACATTACGTAGAAAACAGCTACATTCGTATGAAATTAGATTTTGTTCTACTCGTCCAAAAAGCTACCACAGTAACGTGGGCAAATCAGATTATTGTCACCTCGCATTCGTCAATTAGACACTAAATTCGTTCTTACACTGTTTCATGTGCTTAATGCCATGAATATTGGCCTAATGTTATTGGAGTAACTGAATGACGAATAAAACCGGCCAAGAGTGAGTCGCACATTGTACGGGTTCCACAAAATTTTTCCTACACGCTTCTTGAATGTGGACTTTGATGTATAAAGATTCCATACGACTTCTTTTGTAAGTTTAACCAACACTTTCTTGCATGCATCTATTTATATTAAGAGGGTATACTAGCAGTGCGTTTTCCATACAAATGTATTACTCTATTTTCTCGCTGAAAACTGCTTCTAGAGGCACAATTCTTTTTACATACAATCTATTACTAAAATAGGTATGTCCCTATGTTTTTTTTTTCTAAAAACCTGTTTAAAAGAAAAAAAAATTACAAAAACAGTTTTTTTGAAAAAAATAAAAAATAGAGGCATTCCTATTTTAGTACTAGATTTTATGAAAACAGAATTGTGGCTCTAGAATCAGTTTTCAGCGAGAAAATAAATAAATAAATAATAAATAAATAAATATATACGGACAAATCACACAGATTGAGCTAACCCCAAAGTAAGTTCGAGACTTGTGTTATGGGATACTAACTCAACGATACTATATTTTATAACAGATACTTATATAGATAAACATCCAAGACCCAGGTCAATCTGAAAAAGATCATTTTCCATCTTGACCTGACCGGGGATCGAACCCGGGACCATCCGTGTCGCAGGCAGGCGTGTTGACCGCTGCGCCACGGAGCTCGTCATTGTTGTTGTGTTGTATATTCACACTTGTTGTGGTAGAGCCACGCCACTGGCGAAATTCACTTTTGCTTGTGGCATGAATGGGCCGGCTCGTCCGGGGAAGTACCACACTCTCACAGAAAATCGACGTTTGAGTAGTAGCTTTACCGCTGCTATGCTTCGTTCGGTGAGTGAGAGTGCCGGAGGCCCAACCCCCCCCCAAAAATTATGGCAGCGGAATTTAAAAGAAACAGAGTACCCCAGGAGGGTACCGGTACATTACGTACAGGAGAATCCCTCCCTGAGCATTCTTGCTTGGGCTGCCCTACGTATTCTGGGGAGGGCAACATCCCGCTCGTCATTGCTAAAGATAAGGCCACTGCACCCCCACACGAACTTCACGTTCATCTGTGCAATGTCAGGGGTATTCACTCTAACCTTAACTCTATCCATTACCATCTGGAAACTGAAAAGCCGGCCTTATTATTTTTGACGGAAACCCAGATTTCGTCTCCGGCGGATACGTCATACCTCCTCTACCCCGGCTACAAAATTGAGCACAAATTTGTGCCACACGCTGGTGTATGCGTATTTGTTAGGGACGATGTCTGTGTTCGCCGTCTATGCAATCTTGAAGGCAAGGACCTGTCCACTCTATGGCTTCGTGTAGATTGCGACGATCACCCTCGCGTCTATGCATGCCTCTACAGGTCCCATAGCGGTGATGCTGAAACTGACCGACTCATTGAGCATCTTGGCATGGGGACAGATTACGTGCTACAGCAAATTCCATCCGCAGAAATAGTAGCTCTTGGCGACTTTAATGCCCACCATACAGAATGGCTCCAATCGGAGAAAACTGATCACGCGGGTAGAACTGTTTATGCCTTTGCCACAGCCTATAGTCTTACACAGATGGTATCAGCTCCTACACGTATACCAGATGTGGAAGGCCACACGCCTTCTCGGCTTGATCTCCTGCTGACTTCTCATCCTGATGGTTATAAAGTCTCTGTTGGTGCCCCACTGGGCTCATCTGATCACGGCGTGATACGGAGCATAGTGCCATCCTCACGCCAATCACGGCCTCGTTTTTCAGGTTGTCGTCGTGTTTGGCACTTTAAGTCAGCAGATTGGGATGAGATGCGGGCGTTCTATTCATCCTACCCTTGGGGCAGAGTTTGCTTCTCATTCCGGGACGCTACTGTCATTGCCGACTCTGTTGCTGAAGTGGTGCTGCAGGGCATGGAACTTTTCGTTCCAAGTTCTGTAGTACCTGTTGGTGGCAAGTCTCAGCCCTGGTTTGATCAATCTTGCAAAGAAGCATTTCACCAAAAGCAAACAAGATTTCAGACCTGGTCTCATGCGGTGGCAGTAAAGGATCCGGAAATGAATATCCTTAAAAAGGAGTACAACTTTGCCTCTAGATCCTTCAAAAAGGCTGTGGCTGCGGCAAAGGCGAAACACATTGGAAGAATTGGTGAGAAATTGGCTAAACTTCCTTCGGGGACACGGTCATTCTGGTCTCTTGCCAAAGCCGTACAGGGTAATTTTTGTCAGCCATCTTTCCCACCATTGCGTATATCAAATGACACTCTGGTCCATGATGCAAAGGAGAAAGCCGATCTACTAAGCATTCTTTTTGCATCGAATTCTACTTTGGAAGACGGGGAGAAGATACCACCGAATATTCCACGATGTGCGAGTACTATGCCGGATATTCGGTTTACGCAAAAAATTGTCCGCAAAGCGCTCTTTTCCCTCGATATTCATAAGTCCAATGGGCCTGATGGGATTCCTGCCATTGTGCTCAAAAAATGTGCTCCTGAGTTGGCTCCGGTCTTAGCGCGTCTTTACCGACACTCTTTCACTACAGGCGTTGTCCCGTCAGCATGGAAGACTGCTCTAATTCATCCGATACCCAAAAAGGGTGATCGCTCTGACCCTGGCAATTACAGGCCTATTGCTATTACCTCCTTGCTCTCTAAAATAATGGAGTCCATTATAAACCACCAGCTCCTGTTGTACCTTGAGGAGCACCAGCTCATAAACGATCGACAGTACGGATTTCGTCACGGACGGTCTGCTGGCGACCTTTTGGTATATTTGACCCATAAATGGGCGGAAGCGGTTGAGAGTAAGGGGGAGGCCTTGGCGGCTAGCTTGGACATGGCAAAGGCCTTCGATCGGGTCTGGCACAAAGCTCTTCTATCGAAGCTTCCATCATACGGGTTGCCCGAAAAATTGTGCCAATGGGTTACCAGTTTTCTTACAGGGCGCAGCATCAAGGTCGTAGTTGACGGTTCATGCTCGGAATATAAACCTGTGAACGCTGGTGTCCCGCAAGGCTGTGTTCTGTCTCCTACGCTTTTTCTTCTGCATATCAATGATATGCTGCAAACCAGTAGCATCCATTGCTATGCAGATGATAGCACGGTGGACACATCGTACACCGGCCAAGCCAATATTTCTCCGGCATGCGTTTCCGAGTGTCGAGCTAAACTTGTGTCTGAAGTTGAAACTTCATTAAATCAAGTTTCGAATTGGGGTCTTTGCAACCTAGTCCAATTCAATCCCAATAAAACACAAGTTTGTGCGTTCACTGCAAAAAAAAGTCCTTTTGTCGTATCCCCTTCGTTTCGGGGCGCTTCCCTCGATACTCAGCCGAAGATCGGAATTCTGGGCGTTGAGATTTCAGGTGACGTTCAATTTCGCGATCATCTAAAAGACAAGGCTAAGTTGGCTTCTAAAAAACTAGGTGTCATTAGTAGAGCAAGGCAATATTTCACATCGGCGCATCAGCTTCAACTGTATAAAGCACAAGTAAGGCCGCATATGGAATATTGTTCCCATCTCTGGGCTGGGGCACCGCGATACCAACTCCTTCCTTTTGACCGCGTTCAGAGTCGTGCGATTCGTTTAGTTGACGACGAGATCGTCGGGCATCTCGATCCTCTGGCTCTGCGTAGGGATGTCGCATCCTTGTGCATTCTTTATCGCATCTATCATGGGGAATGCTCCGAGGAATTGTTCAACCTAATACCTGCCGCAGAATTTCACCACCGTACTACCCGACAGAAAGTAAAGTTTCATCCCTACCACCTGGATAACTGGCAGTCAACCACTGTACGTTTTAGAAGAAACTTTCTGCCACGTACGACCGAACTGTGGAATCAACTTCCAGCGGCGGTATTCCCAGATCGATATGACATTGGAACCTTCAAAAAACGAGTCTACGTTCTCTTAAAAGGCCGGCAACGCTCTTGTCACACCCCTGGTGTTGCAGTTGTCCATGGGCAGTGGAGATCACTTACCATCAGGTGACCCGCTTGCTCGTTTGTCGTCCTATTCCATAAAAAAAAAAAAAAAAAAAAAAAAAATACATTTGTATGGAAACCATATTGAAAAAATACTGCTAGTATACGCTCTTAAAATCACATCCACGCTGGTCTAGGAGAAGAGGAAAACGCAGAATTTACCAGCTGCTTCTCTTCCCGCGCAGGTTGTAGAACCGGCTGATGGAATGGGCGCAAATCTAAAGAATCATGTAAATAGGTGGTGCAACTAGCAACCTATCACTATTTTGATACCGCATTCCATCTTTAAGACCATCAACATGCTAAGCTGTGCACTGCGGTCTTTTGGCCTTAGGCTCTGTCTACGCCGAAAGGAATAAAGACGTGATACTATGTATCCCTTTCGGCCCTTTATTAATATATATATAAGTATATGTACAGCCGAAACACTGAATTTATTAGATATTAGATAGGGAATACAACACACATTAATTATGTTTGAATTAGTAGCGCCGAATAGAAATTCAAACTTATTGTATTACATTAATTTAATCATTTACCCTGCCTAATTAGCTCTTGCTCTAATTGCCTAGAGAAAACATAGAACAGTCAGTAGTCTGATACTAGTAAGTAATAGTATCTTCTGTGTAGTTTGTAATCTTAATTATCTGTGGTTTTTTTACGTCTCAGTAATAAATGAGTAGCAACAAGCGTCGATAAGAACACCCAGAAACCATTTTTTTTTTTTATAATGGGACCCCTCTTTAGTTTTAATTTTATTTTGTTTTGTGTGTTTATGTGGTAAAAATCTAAATGTGAAAGAGATTCACTGATGAGCAAATTAAAGTTAAATTCCTACGACGTTGGTCTTGCCGAATCAATTTTGGCAAAGCCTAGTTCGATAGTTGCAAAAAAAAATTACGAACTTATTATAACATTCCCTCAGACGTAGATCTCATAATTAGGTTACGACATGCCTTCTAGGATAAAAGCCCTTTAAAAATAAATAGAAAAACAAATTATTCGTGGTTATAGCGGCAACAGTTGTACAAATTCTATAAATGTTTCAAGTCTGCCTATTACGGCTCAATAAACACACCCTTATACACTTAGCTAATATATGGCTCTGGTAGTACAGAGAGGGTCGTGCTCCTGCAGTAAAGACTAGAAAGACCTGATGATGATGATGATGATGATGAAACACACCTTTGTGACGGATATGGAAGTATTACTAAGCCTCCTCTGCTTAGGATTTTTGTCAATGTCACGTTTCTTAGGGGCTATCTTTAATATATTTTGATCCATCCCTGTAGAATAACCAGGGATGTCATGAATTTATGAAATAAGAGCGCTTTATGTCGTCACGTCGGTGTTGGTTTGTTCTAAATCATCATCATCATCAGGTCTTTTTAGTCTCCACTGATGGAGCACAACTCTCTCTGTACTACCAGAGCCATAATAATATATCACAGCAGTCAGAGAATTTGGCCTACACTCTCCACGCTGGCCAAACGGGTTTGATAGTTCTCTTTGATGTTAATACTTAAGCTTTGTTTAGTTTTTGTTCCCAAGTCGCTTTCTACATCATCCACGGGAAGACTTGGAGTGGTCCTATTCTATTCTGCCGGGAACCACACGGCCTTGCTGAAAACCACACGGCCTTGTCCTAAATAGGTACTCGGAAATTTTATTTTAATGTTTTCTTATGTTTTCGCGATTGTTACACATTTAAATAAAATTATTTTAATACGGTTTTTATCGCGTTTATTACATTTTATTTTAGCTAATATTACTCCAAAGACTGGCCAACCAAAACCAAAGCAGTTATGAATGGAAAGCAGAGACGGAGGCCTTTGCCCGCGATGGGATTTAACAGGCCAGTAAATAAATAAATAATAATAAATAATACTAAAAAGAGAGAACTAATAATGGATCTGTGAGGCCTTCTCTCTCTCTTATCTGAGCGTGTTCTCTGTTGCATCCAAAGCTGGAATGCTTTGAGCCCGGGGTTCGTGACGATCATAAGCGTTATGAGGCTCCTCTTTAAATAAAGTAATATATAACTGTAGTATAGTAACTGGGTAGAAACAGTTACTAATGAAGAGGTTAGTAGAGAAGAAAAAAAAGGTAGGAGAAAAAAGGCACATTTTAAGTAATATATAACTGTAGTATAGTAACTGGGTAGAAACAGTTACTAATGAAGAGGTTAGTAGAGAAGAAAAAAAAGGTAGGAGAAAAAAGGCACATTTTAAGTAATATATAACTGTAGTATAGTAACTGGGTAGAAACAGTTACTAATGAAGAGGTTAGTAGAGAAGAAAAAAAAGGTAGGAGAAAAAAGGCACATTTTGAAGACCATTGAAAATAGAAGAGGAAAGATGGTGGGACACCTATTACGGCACGACGACTTGGCCAAGAACATAATAGAAGAAAAAAGGGAACCGGGAAGCCCAAGACACACCTTCATGAAACAAATAAAAGAAAAAAATAATGTTGCTACTTACAGAGAAGTGAAACAACTGGCGGAAGAAAGAGAGGAATGGCAGAAGCTCCACCGACAAGAGCCCAGCTCTAAAATTTGATAATGATGGTGATAACTGTAGTGGTAACTAGTGTTGCCAGGTGTCCCGATTTGCTCGGGACGTCCCGATTTTCAGGGGTCTGGGGACGCCTCCCGATTTGTACTTGATCGGGACGCTAAATGTCCCGATTAATCAACAAATAAAAAAGTTTTGTTATGTAAGATTAAATGCATATTTAATTTAGGTAATGAATATAATATTATACTTACAGAAGTATTGTTTTTGTTTACTGTTTCGATCTGCAACCCTAAATCCCGATTTTTTTGATCTCATGTACCGATTTAAAACAAATCGGATCAAGCAACACTAGTGCTAACCCTATCTTAGGTAACCTTAGGTGTAAGAATAATGTAATAAACATGTTAAAATCTGTATTTAAATTAGTTTTATTTAAATGTGTAACAATAGCGAGAACATTATTCACAATTAAGAGTAGTCAGTCTTTCTTATATGAATTATTTTAAACCACCATGTTACGAGCTTACGAAATAATATTAAAAATGTTATTTTAAATCAGCTATGCAAAACTCATCAACAATCTTATCTGTAAGTAAATTATTAATATCTAAAATATTAGTGAAAAAAAAGGTAACGTTAGCGAATAATGTGTGTAATAATATTCAAAACATCTCATGTGTTATGAATAAATTAATTTGAATGGAATTGAAGTGACACCACGCCTACGCAAAACTTCAGACTGTGCTAGCAAATTTAATTATTTAGTACATTAAGGGGTTTGTTCAGACAAGTAGTAAATCATATATATTATGATATTACACATGATATTATTTAAATTTTAAACTGAAAAGCAATCGCTTGACGTGGTATGGTCATGTGGCGAGGAGAGATGCCGAACATATGACAAAAAGAATGGCTCATTTGGAGGAAGAGGGAAGTAGAGGACGCGGAAGGCCAAGAAAGACGTGGAATGAATGTGTCAGATCGAATATGAGGTAATGTGGGGTGAATATAAATATGGTAAACGACAGAAAATTATGGAAAGAGTCGACATACAAAGCCGACCCCAAATAGGGATAAGGTGAGGAAGAAGAAGATTATATAAATTTTAGTGGCGCCTCATATCTTTTTCACAATGTCCCAAAGGTGAACTGGTAGACAATGCAAATAAAAAAAAAACTATAATTAATAAATAGTTGTTTACTTCTTTTACTCCTAAATCAGGTCAAAAAGAAAAATAAATATACTCAAATACATAAAAAATAAATAAAAATACTGTTAGAAGTTTGATATGCTTCAACCTTCTTATTGTAATCCTGGGTGATTGCATTTTGACGTAGAATGTGACAAACACATTCTACGTCTAACTGCAAAATACGTACAATATTACCTACGGCCAGAGACAATATAATTGTTGTTATAAATGTGATGGACGTAATGATACTTATTAATAGACAATTTCTAATATCGTTAGAGACATTTTATAGTGTATGAGATGATTAAAGTACATAATGATACAAGTACGGTAAGCTGGATATTATAGTCAAAGTGTTTATAGGCCCGAGGCGAAGCCGAGTGCTAGTAATAAACCGACGACTATAATAGACAGCTTACCGTACGAGTATCATATGACGTTTTTCAATACATTTGCGATTACTATAAACTAAAACAAGATTGCAGATCAGCAAATATAAATTTATAAAATTGGGAACTATGGCCGTTTGTAAAAATACATGTTTATAATTATCAGATACATTTACTCAGGTTTATTTTCTCCAAAAAAGTACATTGATAAACTTCTTCTTTTCGAAGTCGGTTTAAAAATCACGTCAAATTTTCGTGCTGATATTGAAACTCTATTTGCTCGGATTTTATGAAAAAGTTTCAATTTTGCATCTGTGGCATTGGGTTATTGAGCGGTTGTGATTGGTGTAAGGTAAAAAGCACTAGTGCCGTAATAAACCATTACGATACAGTTTTCGCTGTCATAAGAACCGTATTATTAGCAAATGTATTGAAAAACAACGTTACTCAACGGCATTCCCGAAGTACAACCCGCTGTTTTGGAAGTCTGATTTGGAAGTAAAAGAATCAAATGTCGGGTGGCGCTAGTTTCACTGATGGATAGTACCACAAACTCCACTGAGATGAGACGCAGAGTCAGTAAAGAAGTAAAAATAAATGATATTTAATACAGATGTTTGTAGATTTAAGAGTATGCCCACGAAAGAAGATACTACTAATTAAAGAAAGACAAAACAAGTCATTAAATATCAGTTCGTATTTTCGAAAACAAAGTTTTCCATTGTTTAGTCTACAGTTGAGCGACGCATTACCCCGCACCCCGCGCTTTTGGATTTTGAGTTTAAGGCGCTCTTATAGTAACACTAGCGCCACCCAGCAATTAAATTCCTTAAATCATAAATTGTATCGAATTTTAAAAATCTAACAAGTACAAAACTACTAAATTACTTATAGAATTTTTTGTATATTACAAGTAATTTACTAGTGCCATATTTAAAGAGAAAAATCGATTAACGCCAAAAGTGGCCACTTTTGGCGTTAACCTGTTTTTCTCTTAGTTTATCAAACGATTATTAGTGGAAATGAATACAAAAATACTACAAGTAATTTAGTAGTTATGTACTTGTTAAATTTTTAAAATTCGCTATATATTAGGATTAAATGAATTAACTGCTGGGTGGCGCTAGTGTTACTATAGGAGCGCCTTAAACATGTATTGCGAATTGTTCATGTTGGAGAACTAAATTTGCTGAAACTCTGGCGACAGCTTCCCGAAGGCTTTTGTTTGTTTACAACCGTTTAGCTCGATTTCGAAATGCATGCATCCTGTCACGATACGGCCTGGTTTGGGCAGAGTTGGGCGTTTTCAAATTGCTGCACTCAACTTTACCTATTTATTTTCCTTTACTATACTTACGGCACAATATTTAACGGAATAGCAATGACGTTGATATATGCCTATAATAGGCATATTATTGCGTCATTGCTCTTAAGGTTTGGTTTTACTGACGAACAAACACAATTAAACTATTGTACTAATAGTATCCTTAACACCATATGTTAAAATTAAGTGCATATTAATAACAAATACTAGATTTTATTATTGTTTACCTGTTTATTTTAAACTGTTTATGTTTGTATTTGTTTAGCTAGTTATTGTTAATTTCATTTAAAACACATTGATTAATAACTAATGGTAACATATTGATTTTTTCAATGTAGGTAACATTGAAACAACTCAATATGTGCAAAAAGAAATTAAAACTAATATAGATACAATGCAAGGTACAACACATAAAAATTTGTACATACATAACTTGTAACTACAAAATCTGTCCGTACTAAATTTAAACACATAAAATTTGTAATAAAAAAATTGGGTTTATAAGAATTTCATAAAGAAAAAAAATAATAGTTTGAAATATTTAACTTGGGAAAACAATCATCAGTTTCAACATAATTTATGAAAAAACATATTCAAGAGGTGCTCTTTTAACATGCAATAGATCAGTGTTGTTTACTATTAAAGAATTAATGATATCTGTTTGAAAGTGTAAGTAAAAATGCCATCAAAAACAATACTTGTCAAAAACCCAAGTCTCGCTACTCTGTTCTTCTACCGTAAAAAGTTGTGAGATCCATGTAATAATACCAAGTCGGTAAATTTATTAGGTCCCTACTAAAGTGACCTTTTGTCTTAAGTTATTACGTAATTAGCTAACCTAACAGTATCTTATTGTGACCATATTAAAATTAAAAACCTTTATGTTTAAATAAATAGATTGACTTGGCAATCGCATGAAAACATAATTAATGATATCTGTTTGAAAGTGTAAGTAAAAATATAACTACCGTGATAAAAAAATGAGTCAAAAAATTACATGTAAAGCCATGGTCCACCTAAAGGTAGAGGCATAAGAGAACTAAAGAAGATGTGGAGGTGTCCAAAGCATTCTTCTTCTTTAGTATCGATAGGACTTTTTATCCAAAAGACCGGTAATGCTTTTCGAGCGTATTATTATGTATGTTTCCATCTATGTATGTAAGTATGTCTGTTCCATTGTTCTCTATAGCGTACACAGTTTATCCGATTTTAAAGTGTGAGATGTCGTTAGATTCGTATTTTACGACTATGACTACCACAGGCAAGTTTTTTTTGCGCGTATTTTCGTTTTGGAACAGTAGCAGCTTTTGGAAAACTTCTGGACTCTTCAGCATGGGGACACAATGAAACCAGTTATTGATAATCTCCCTGCCTATATTTCTGTTTTCTTAGTCGAAAAAGATGCCAATGTTTAATAGAGAATATTCTTAGACACCAGGTTTTTGACGTCACGGAGTGACATTACGGTCGTATTTACTGTACAACTATACACTTACATAGCACTCAGATCGTTTTTAGATACATACTCGTACTTATTATCACGCCTTTTTCCCATGGGTGTAGGCAGAGACTATGGATGTCCACTTGCTACGATTCTGACAAATCCTTCTAGCTTCATATACACTCATTACTCTCCCCATGCTCTCCTCTTCGTTTTCGGGTACTTCTTACATCTCCTTAGAACGTCAGCAATCTGATCGCAGTACGTTCGACGAGGTCGACCCTGGCCAACTATATCATCCTTTGTGTCTAAGTTAAAAAGCAATTAACAATTGTAAATTCAATTTTAAATAATTTCACCGTAATATATTTTAAATAATGTTCAGCGAACGTTAACTTTAATTTCAACATCATTAAAAGTTTTGAAGGCATCAATTATTTGCTGGCAGCAAAGTTAGTGACAGCTAATATAACATTATTTTGTATAAATTAATTTAATATTGCTACTATGTATACTACTACTCAAAATGAGCAAACTTTGGGATTTTTTATTTTTGCTGGATTGTAGTATTCGTCTGCCATACGAGTACTACAATCCAGCAAAAAGTAAAAAGGGCACCGAAAATAAATAATTCAGAATTGCCGTCGGCAAAATTTGGTAATTTTTATAGCTGGTCGTTTTACGAATTAGATATAATTCTAGTTGGACATTTCAGGTGTTAGATATTAGATATTCTAATACTAGTAAATACTTATTTCATGTGTGAAGTGCAAAACAAACAGATTATCATTAACAACAGCACTATAAAGAGCGTACTTAATGATTGTGTAAGTGAATGAGAACGCCATATTGTTTTGTGACCAAAAAAGAATTCACTGATTTAACTTGAGAGGTGACGTAACATGAAACCATACATAGATAATTGCAGTCTGCGTTTAGAGTTTTCCTACGTAGAACATATATCTCCAAGGAGTTTTCAAATTCAATTTTACTTTATTAAATGATATCATTTTAAGGAAAATCTGTAAAATTAAGATGACCTCAAATATCAGATTCAAACTAACCACGCTTTAAAAACAATTTCGATGGACAGCAGCGTCTGAACCGATATATGCTACTGCGCTCACCAACCCGTCTGCCAAGCGTGGTGAGTATTGCAAATCCCGCCCCATGTAAATCCTTGGGGGAGGTCGATGTCCAACAGTGGACTTTTTACGGCTGATATGAATAATGATGATGATGTAGAAGAAGAATCTTGAATTAATGAGAACTCAGACCATATGCTTTGGATGAGATCAGAGTGATTGTCACGCTATTTGTTAAAGGAGAGTTGTGGTCACCACTATAGAAAAACAATATCTTCTCTTATGTCACGTAGGTTAAGCGGCCTATATGATTCAATTTCAAATCAACAGAGCAGAGTATAATAGGACCAGCAGAGTATAATAGGACCACTTCGAAGCTTCTCGTGGATGACGACGGAAACACAAGCTAAACAAAGCTTATAAACATCAAAGTGACCTCTCCAACCCGTCTGGCCAGCCTGGAAATGGAAGGCTAAATTCTCTGACTACGCTGGCTAATATAGTATTTATGGTTCTGGTATTATAGAGAGGGTCATGCTCCCGAAGTAGAGACAATAAAAATAAAGATCTGATGTTGAGCAACACAGCTCTATACAGCGTGTTTCAAAAATCCCTATAAGAAAGATGATATTCATTAAACCAACCAATTAGAATTTTTTTTATACTTTTGCTCTCAGACTATCATATGATACAACTAATGGTAGTGTCATTGTCCGTCGCCCCTGGCTGTTCTACAATTAAGAGCGTATACTAGCAGTATTTTTTCAATATGGTTTCCATACAAATGTATTTCTCTATTTTCTCGCTGCAAACTGATTCTAGAGACACAATTCTTTTTTCATAGAATCTAGTACTAAATTAGGAATGCCTCTATTTTTTATTTTTTCCAAAAAAACTGATTTTGTACAATTTTTTTCTTTCTTTTAAACAGGTTTTTAGAAAAAAATAAAACACTGTGACATACCTATTTTAGTAATAGATTTTATGTAAAAAGAATTGTGCCTCTAGAAGAAGTTTTCAGCAAGAAAATAGAGAAATACATTTGTATGGAAAACACACTGCTAGTATACCCTCTTAAAGTTGTTATTTTAACAGATGAATTATTAGGGTTATTTATTACGGTTAACACTTTTGGTTTAATAAGTATTTTATTTTTATGGGGAATCATGTAACATGTATGAAAAAGATAAATGTTAACATATAGGGATACATCACACAAATTGAGCTAGCCCCACAGTTAGTTGGAACTTCTGTCGAAGGATACTACCCAATACTTCCATCCTAATAATAAATGCAAAGGGAACTTCTGTCGAAGGATACTACCCAATACTTCCATCCTAATAATAAATGCAAAGGGAACTTCTGTCGAAGGATACTACCCAATACTTCCATCCTAATAATAAATGCAAAGGGAACTTCTGTCGAAGGATACTACCCAATACTTCCATCCTAATAATAAATGCAAAGGGAACTTCTGTCGAAGGATACTACCCAATACTTCCATCCTAATAATAAATGCAAAGGTAAATCTCTCTGTCTCTCTCGCTTAAACTACTGAGACGATTTGGTAAATTTGCGAAATTTGGTACACAGATAGTCTAGAGCCTGATAAAGGACATAGGCTACTTAATAATTCGAAAGACTGTGTGATGAAATCAAAAACCGACGGGACAAGGTCGCGGGATACTTTTTTCGTCAATTCTATACGTGAATCATTCACGTTTAGACCATGGAGTTTTAAAATGACATTGAGATTTATTACACTATTCTTTCCTCAATGTCAATCGCTTAAAAGATAGGCACTACCTAAGTGATAATATATGTGGGGGAGAAGTGTTCTGTCTGACTGATAATGTCACGCTAGGGGAACCGTGAATGAGAACCTCCTCTTTAATTGAAGTCGGTTAAAAAGGAGCGCTCTAGCTGTAGTTCTTATACTTGTTTTATTCCGTTTAATTTATTAAAACATTAAGCAAGTTCGTGCAATTAAGAATTCATTTATTCTTTCGTTAATCATTCGAAGTAGGTTTAAAGCGTAGAACAAACGAAAAGAGTTGTAAATATTCAGCGAAGTGTGTCTAACCAGTCAAAGTCAATTATTCAAAGTAAGATATTTTAAAATTCATTTGATCATTTTGTGGACGTTAAATTTCTTTACAATCGCTTGTTTACACTTTAATATAAATAGAAGTGTTATAGTTAAAGATATATAAATAATTTACTTATAGCTAAGTTTAGTGCCGCTTCCTTGGTGAACATTTTGATGTCGCTTCAACATCCACTACGGTTTATAATTATAAGTTAAATCTAAACAGTCAATCATACGAAAGCCGTAATGAATGTTGAAGTGACCGCCAAAGCATTGTACACCGTAGTTGTCAGCAAATAGGTCTTCTGATATATAGATCGCAGGTTAACGCTGGAAGCAGGCTACTTACTTACAACCGGTCAGAAAAAAATACTTCGGGGAGGCCTATGTCAGATAGTCCTTCTTCGTCTGAAATGATGATGTAATCATCATCATTTTGGCCATAATTGGCAGGCCGTCTCCCTAACACCAACGAGTAGCTCTGAAAGCTTAGACAAGTACTTGCACGGTTCGGAATTGAATCCATGACTACGCAAGAGGATGTTCATAACTACGTAAACTTTCGAGCTTTAACACATAACTATGAATATGACGTGGCCATATCGTAGAATTGATTTTCATGAAACGATTGACATTTTCATGAAATGGTGGCATTTTATGATGTGGCCAACTTAATTTGAGCATATCATTGAATCGTCAACGTTTAACGATATTGTCATTCACGTTTGGCTGGATCGTAAAATAGGGTGTCCAGGAAATATAATTAACAAAAAAATCAGAATATGTTAAGAAAATTTTGTATATTTTACGTCTGACTGCCACAAAATTAAACAAATATAACAATTCTAACAAATATAGGTAACAGAATAAAACCTAAGTAGGTAACAAAATTAAACATATATAGTAAAATTTAAAAAATATTAACACAAACATTTTTTTATTTAAAACCAACTCAAACATAGTCAGGTTAAATATTTATTATTAGAAAATAATGAAATTATTAAGAATCCGCCATCTTTCCACATAAACAAAACAAACAAAGCGTTTGTAGCCTACCGGTAATTAAAGAAACTATTTTACGATATTATCAAACAATCTTGACCATTTCATGAAAGAGCCACGCGTTTGGCTGCACATATCATTAAACGACATATTGTCATTGATCTGCCCAATCTACATCATGATGTGGCCAATAGACAGTAAAACATTTCATGAAATGCGACCATTTCATAAAATTGACAATCACTTCATAAAGTGATCGATTCTACGATATGGCCACGACAGATATAAACAGGACTTAGCACGAATCGAGGGCAACCATTGTCTCGCTGCGATCACGGTAAATGTAACTCCATTGAAACTTCAGCGGAAACACTAAATTTAAGGTGTGTGTTAAGTCCTCTTTATTTATTATTTATTATATAAGGACGCTCTGCCTAAATGTGAAGAGGAAAATGAATGCAATGTAAATCGGGAAAGAAATGTGTAAGGGATGATATAACTACTGCTACTGCCGATATGGTTAGGAATAGAAAACTGACGAAGAGATTCATAGAGATGACCACAAATAAGGAAAGGGGGGAAAAACAAGAAACAGAGGGAATCTAACCCCTGAGCTTCGTGTAGTTTTCATGAGTTTTTAGAGGTCCAGCCTTAGATATCTATATAGCTAGAAATTATTTGAAACGAACGAAAATCTATTAGCTTTTTGTTAACAATAGCAACTTTTGGCGGAAATGCTAAGTTAAAGCTTCTCGTTAATACTTTAAACTGAAAACAGTAGTTCATAGAATAATTAGAAGGATTACCTAGAGCATCACGGACCAAATTTAAATAATATTACCTTTTCCTTTCAAATGATCTCCTAACCATTGCGCCAAGGGGGGCATCAAGTTTGTTATACCTAACCTTCAGTATACCTAATTATATCTTCTATCTAACGAAGTAACTCAGTCATGTAGATCATGGGGTGTGATTTCTGAAACACTCTTTCCGCAAAGAATGTGAATCAACAAGGAATCAATACGTTTTAGTATGTAAGTAGACCATAATTGGTTCTATTTTTGGATTCCATTTCATTCTTAACTATAAGCGCCAAACGCGCCAAATAATAAAATCAAACGTCAATGTTGGTATGGTTGCTACAATACAACCAAAAAATATTTCCAATTACTTTCTGTCACTCGCTACGATTCGTTACCGGTTTTTAGGGTTCCGTACTCAAATATGATTCCCTATTCACGAGATTTCACTGACAGTCAGTCCTCCTGTCCGTCTGCACCGTGTTAACGTTGTCACGTTTCATGAGATAGAAGTGTGATGGAGATGAGAAACAATTGCTTAACAGTTGAACTTTTCACAGATGTTATAGGTGTACCTATTTCTGTATTGCCACTATTAGATGATAAAAACAAAATATAATCGGTGTATTTAACATACTAAAATAAATAGAGGAATCCCATGCAAACAACGTGTTTTTTTTTCGTTTTTGGCTTGAATGTCTATTTAGAAAGTATTGGATAATGGTAAGGAACCCTTCGTGCACGAGTCCGACTCGCATTAGGTCGATTATCTATCATTACTACTAATTCTAAACCTCAAATACTTATTCTTCCTAAACGAAATATTACAAATTGGAATTTATTATTACCGTGGAACTGCCTAGGATTTGTAGTATGGGGGATTTTCTTTTTGAGATCATCGGATATTTGAGCCTACTGGCAGTTTACCATCACCATGTGAATGACTCATTCGAACGTCAAAAATAGATAAAAACGTGATCTAATCACATTTTTAATGATTGCTGACGTCACAAAGAGTACAAAAGGGCCTTATTCCTTTTGTACTTATGCAATGTAAGCTGTGCCCTCCACCCTAGCGAGCCCGGTCTTCGTTTTGTCGATTCGAAATAGATTCGTTTATTCATCGTAGATCATTACATTAATAATATCGTTTTACATTGACTATTGTTATGCTAAACGTACCTACCTATGTAGCTATCTATCTTGATCTTTTGCCCCTGTAATATGATATTTATTCTTAAAAATTCGTTTTTCCCACTCCTTCATTGTGGAATATACTTATAAGTGTAGTCTATGTAGTAACTGATATGACAGTTATAACTTATATTTAAAAGCTTAGTCATAATCGATCTAGTTTATCTTTTATGTGTAGGTGTCACGAATTCCATTTCATCCATTTATTTAGGCTTTCATTCATATTTATAAAATGATTTTGATTTTATTTCATTTATTTATAAAACAGCGTTTTATTATGAGCTATATGTCATCATCATCATTTAATATGTCAGAACAATTTAACATGTCAATACTTTCAGTTGGTAAATATAACATCTAGTTATAGTTATAGCTGTCGGCATCAGAGTAAACTTATTCAAATTAGTATGCGAGGGAGGCACGTCAAAGAAAGGCGGATTAAGCCTCTCTAGTGATGAATTCATCCGAAATCCGTCACTCAAAGCGATTTTATATAAGCATAATACTAAAGTAAGTCTGTCTGTAACTTGCCAACCGAAATTTGGTATCAAGCCTGGAAGAAATTTTCATACCAAATGTATCTATATTATTGTGTTATTCCTTATAATACGTCTAGCCACCACAGTTCATGAGTTAGAGCCTGGTGATACACGGACAGAGAGACAGTAGTCTCGTGAATAGGATCCCGTTTTTACCCTTTGTTTACGTAACCCTTTATGTATGTAAAATAAATTCAACGCTGTATTAATGAAATTCAGGCAAAATAGTCATGGCAAATTTCGACAAAAGAGTGTGTGAGTATTTTCTCACATAACTTTTTAAGTAGGTGAAAAATATATGGGGAAAAAATTACCAAGAGTGATTATTATCAACACAAATAGGAAGTGAAACAATAGTAGTTACCCACAATAAGACTAGTTTATAAACGTAAAAAGTAAGTAAAACAAACAATAATAATGAAATAAAATAAAGTTTTATAAAGTCAAAATGGACCCGTGCCGTAGAGAATATTTCCGATGAGCTACTCCCTAGTTACTCCATATACCAATTATCCTGTCCTCTGTGAATTTCTCCATAAATAACCTTATCCTATGTTTTTAATAATTTAAGAGGGGTAGCTAATTGTGGATGTCGCTGCAAACGATATTTCTTTACAAAAATGAATATTTTTATTTAATGCTTTTTATGCTAGTCATTAGTGCATAATAATAGTGATACATCGTCTGGCCTTTCGTTGAAAAATGTCCGAACCTCAAATTTCTCCTTTTAACAAGGCAAGGTTAAGTATTCTTCAAACATAACCCATAAAGATACCCTTTGTTTTAGTTTTTATACAATAAATACGTATATTTGTGGGACACAAGCCTACATTAACATTTCAATATGTACAGTGATCACTAGATTTGTAGTGTAGTGACACCAAAAACATTAGACTGTTTCGGAACGACTAGTTAAACCGTAAACAATTAGGTACTCAATTGACATTTCCTATAAATATATAAACAAAGAATGATGTTTTCTTGTATTAATAGGAGATAATACTGCAATGTTCTCACGTCAGAGAGCAGTATACAAATATTTGACGTAGTTTGTGGTGGGAAGTCAAGGGGTGCAGTTGGGGTTTGCCTAGGCGATTTTGCAAATTGATTTTAGTGGACTTTATAATATGAAATTGGTGTAGTTTGGTGTTATAAATGCTAAAAGTGCTTGTGAACAATTTGTGAAATAGTTAAAGTAGACTGTTATATGGACTCGTATAGATTTGTCACCAGAACCTCCCACGAGGCGTCAAAGAACATACGCCATCTTTGATGCTACTTGTTAAAACTTTACCGTACAACACCGATACCTAGTATCTCAATTTACTGAATATTGGCAGAATCACTGAAATCTCGGAGGAAGCTATATTATAAAACAGAAGAAGAAGAAATATTTGATATTGACAAGTATGTCAAAGTCGCAATAAATTGCCTTTATTTTACATCGGAATAGGTACGCAGCACAAATGCATTTTTATATTTTAATCAAAGGAGTATTTTAAAATCTAATGACTAAAGGATTAATATATAATTTTTCTTATTAATTGCGACTTTGACATTGACAAGTACCTATATACTTGTCAGTGTCAAACCTTTTTACTGTATCTGCTAGTGGTGCACTCTGGCGGCACAGCTTTCAGTAATATTATGTCCTATTACAACGTGTTGTGGGAGTTTGTGGTGGGAAGTCAAGGGGTACAGTTGAAGTTTGCCTTAGACAATTTTTCAAATTGATTTTAGTGGACTTTATAATTTGAAATTGGTGTAGTTTGGTGTTATAAATGCTCGTGCTCATGAACAATTTGTGAAATAGTTAAAGTGAACTGAAAAATGGACTCGTATAGATTTGCCGCCCCAAGCTGCCACGAGGCGTCAAAGAACATACGCCATCTTTGATGCTACTTGGAAAAACTTTACCGTTCAACACCGATACTTAGTATCTCATTAAACTGGACATTGGCAGAATCACTGAAATTTCGGTGGAAGCCATAATATAAAACAGAAGAAGAAGAAGAACGTGTTGTACTTCAACAATTCAATGTCAACATTATGATACCAACCCTATTTATGCAAATAAATTATTTTGAGTTTGAATTAATGCGTTTGTCTTCAGACACCCTGTATAATTTGCGAGATGACAGCCGCAGTTGACAGGAATGAAGACATTACATTGTGAATGGGTTGACCACTTGTGCAGTAAGTGGTTAAGTCAACCTTCCGGTGCGCAGAAAGGGCAGTTGGCCAAGCTTAGATTTGTAAGCATTGGATAATTTGAGTTCGAGTATTTTCTTATTTTGATAATACACACCCTTTCTTTTTAAATTGTATCGGTATTATTTAAATTCGTACATAGTCTACATAAAATTATTATTTAATACGGTCTTATCGCGTTTTTTACATTATTTTTAAACCTAACGTTTCGAAACTCTCTAATCTTTGCTGTAAAGTGTTCAGCAAAGATTAAAGAGAGAGTACCTACCTACCTACATCCTGTTGAGTGTATGTCCACTTTACACTGTGTGTGAAATAACTTCTATTGCAGCACCATTGTATTTAGTTAGGTACCACATTTAACGCAATAAATTTAACTTTATGTTCGCACTACGCAGGTAGACTAGGTTGTCATTTTGTATATTAGGTATTAACCTAGTCCACTCTTGAACATAAACACTGTAAAGTGTTCGAAACGTTAAGTATATACACATATATATAACTAATGTAACAGATACAGAAGCGATAAGATCGTATGTTACAACTGCGAAATACCTGTTATGTAGTCCTCTGAATTACTAATAGGTAAGTAAAAGTAATTCCACAACTCGTCCCACATGCCTTGAAATTGCAGAAAAACAAAATTAACTAAAATTTCATTCTGCAACTCGTACCATGTATTTAAATGGTACAATGTATCATAAGAAAATATAATCATCATAGCATTGTTACATTACTATTTACAAAAGTGATCATCATCACCTTTGTTTACTTACTATCAACCGCAAAAACTTAACTGGTCAAAAGATTACATTGTATCTACCATTGGTATCTACATTCTTTTAGAGGTACATACCTATTTTCTCTTCAAAAATCACCACTGCAACCATGGTTTACTTACCTGTAAGCCATAAATTCGGATAATACTTGATCTAGTGCAAAGAACAGATTTTTTCACATTTAATGTTTTTTAAATGTATCTATGAACAAAACCGCAGCATAATGTAACATTTAAAAAAAAGATATATTTGACCTGTCTCACTAAAAGTACCAATCGCTGATAAGGTTTAAAATTCCGTACGAAAAAATAATGGGACGAGTTACGGAACGAATTTATTGAAAATTTTAATTTTCTGCAATTCGTCCCGAATGCGCCGTAGGCATGTGGAATTACTCATAAGTAATAGTCAGCCCCCGCCATCAATGCGTGGTCAAAAAAATACTACCTATTTTAGCCACTATTATCGTTTAGTAAGTAAATAAGCATATTCGGGACGCCTGGCAATTAAAAAGAGCGAATTAGAGTATTAGAAGCTTTGTAATTTCCCGTGGCTTAGTTAGGTATAACATCAGAGGTGTGAATTCCGTGGCCGTAAGCTGTAGCTTAACCTGATATATCCCTTTCAAAGAACACCTACATGTTTGACATCTTCGGAAATGCGCAGATTTATGCATGAAAACGCTAATTTATCATAATGCTTACATACATACATATTATACTTATTTACTTATAAATATGATTTATGTACTTAGAAATATGTTAATATTATTAATAATTGTTCAAAAGCTACAGACCAGTAGCGTTTCGGAATCGACCACTGCAGAGAAGAATCGCTGAAAGAAACTTTTTTTTACAGTATTGGTCTCGCCTACTCGCCTGAAGGGGTTTGTAAGTTTGTTTTCCTTTTTTTGTGATATCATATAAATTCAATTTCAAAATACATCCTTATCTACATGCTAGCCGGTTTCGGGTAGGTACCTGACTCCTGACTTGCCCCTTGGCACGAAATTATATTTATCATAACATTACAAAATCTCAAACAAGACACTCGATTTAAAAAAAACCGGCCAAGTGTGAGTCAAACTCACGCAATGAGGGTTCCGTACAATATGCTTCGTGAACACACACACAATGTTCAAAAATGTTTTATTCAATTGACTAGCGCTATCTAGTGGTGTTTTAGTGAACTATTTCCCTAGGTGAACTTATTATAGTGAGTTTACCACTTTATTTTTAACTGATAGAATTCTTATTATTTTTCCTGTAATCTTCAAGCAATATACTATATATTGTAATTTTTTGGAAATTTACAGCCCAGTAGTTTCGGAGATCAGGGGGGGGGGGGGGGGGGAATGGTCAAATATTGCCTTCTTTCGTGAATAAAATCAAAAGTATTGATTTTACCCGAACAAAAAAAAATATTTTTGAGATCCTCATAACAAGCCCTTTCATTTGATATATAACACGGTAAGGTTTGCAAAACTTTTTTTTAACATTTTATATTTGGACCCCCTAAACTGACCCTTATTTAAAAAATATATATATTTACTTTGCACATCCGTGTTTGGGTCATAGGTTTACACCATCTTACCAAATTTCATTTAATTTGGTTCAGTAGAATCCGAGAAAATCGACTGTGACAGACGGACGGACGGACAGACAGACGCTCGAGTGATCCTATAAGGGTTCCGTTTTTCATTTTTTGTACGGAACCCTAAAAAGAGGAAATGCCCTTTATTTGTGAGTATTTTCGTTAAAGAATCAACAAGAAAAACTATCACACACTATGTTCCCATAATACTAAGGCTCCTTATTGCTTATCAGAATGTAATAATTATAATACAGATCTGTAAAGCGACAAAAACTAAGCATGCATTGCCTTGCTGCATTGAAGGCTTTGCCATTGCATCTAGTGCCGCATCTTGGCATGGAAACCAAGGAAATACCTATAAGGTACCTGTCTAAAACCCCACCTAACTAGCATGGGATAATGAATGACGTGATAGGTACCTACATTTTGTCCTATTCACTAATTATAAATATGTATTTTCTAATCAGTGTACGACGAAAGCGTCTTGCCCGTGAGTTAGTACGCGTGTTCCAGGTTCCTTGAGATACAGCAAGGTCACATGTTATGTATATATTAGTAAATATACATATTATGTCTTGTGACCTTGACAGAGAGTACTGTACTTCAAACAACACGCGTACAAACTCACGGGAACTACGCTTTTGTACACTGATTGGAAAATATTTGTAGAACAATAGTGAATAGGTAGTTACTACATTTAAGACGTTCGCGTGTGTGGCTATGCTTATGTATGTATTAGTAGGTAGGTGTATGCATGCTGTAACGAGCAGTTAATAAACACTAACAGTCAACGAAGATGAGTCACGGACATCGTTTATCTTCTACCTATTGCAGTCCCTTGATATAGAACCATATAATCGTGCTATAGCACTTAAAATGCTACAGTTGTTATATGATACCTATAAAGTAATTTATACCTTTATTATATTTTTTTATATAATTAATACATTTGTTAAAAAGTAAACAGAGGTACAAATAAATAATATTTCTTAAAATATCACTACAAAACCTGAAAATTTCAGTAAATACTTACGCATACAACGTTAACGAATTACGTCAAAAATTTCAAACGTAAACAATGTTTAAATAACATTTAAAAATGACAGTCGTTCATCAAAACAAACTGAGAAAAAGGAAACATGACATAACCGGCAACACTTACCCTATTTCCCAAACAATGCACATTAAAATCACATGCTAGCAACACAACACTTCACCAATCACATTGGTTTATTTAATTATTCTTTTTTCAAAAATCCATGTCCCGATTTTGAGGTTATTTTGACAGTTCTTTGTGTTTCGTTCGCCGAAGTACACGCCAGTTCACTAGGGTTCACCCGCGGATACTGTTTTACCGACGGAACCGGCTCAGTGATGCCAGCGTAATAATTATAATCTCCTTTTAAGGCCCAGCGCACACTTGACGTATTAGATAATCCGAATCGGAATTATTAACTAAAAGATTGTGCACGTCACGTACATATAATTAAAATTAGGAGTTCGATTGCAAATTAAATAGAATATGGGTTGGCTTTTAAAATAAATAGCCTGCAAACGGCAGTGGTTTTTAAAATATTGTATATTGATTATTTATACATTTATTTCGTTGAGTATTTTTAACGTTTTTCAATTTTGAAGTAAAATCATTTTACTTCAAAAATGAAACTGACATTTAAATGGGTAAGGCAGACGAATCATGACGCATATTGTTATCACTTCTATCGGTAGTTTGTATTACCCACTGACTATTTTTTTTATTATACTATGTCTTAAAAATTATTAGGATCAATTTGATGATTATAATTGTTAAAATGATCAATAGAATAAATAATAATAGCATATCACTTGTTGATATGTTTTTATTTTTGATTTATTTTATATTTTATTTAAAAAGTATAAGTTATTATAAACATAATGATAATCACTGCGTAGGTAATTTTTGTATATTTTATCTAAAGCTTAGGCCACAGTAAGTTATGATCTTGTGTCGTAAGATACTCACTTAATCATCATATCTTATTATAGATAGGTACTTATATAGATAATCATCAATTAATCAGGACAATCTGAAAAATATCGTTTTCTATCATGATCTGACTGGGGAGTTAACACGCCAGCCTGCAACACAAGCGGTCCCAGGTTCGATGGGACCGCTTGTGTTGCAGGCTGGCGTGTTAACTACTGCATCAAGGAAATCGTCATTTAGGTTTATTACAACCTGCTCTTCGTTTCAGTTCCTGTTGTAAATTAAAAATATAAGGTATATGCATTTCCTTATTTTTATGATTTGCTACTCGAAAACTAAAAATAACTCGATTTCGGTCACTTAAGAGAATATAATTTCATTTAACTTCCTTGAGCTTTGCCTTTGTGGTAAATTACGCGTCAGTATTACCAATCCAGAAGAGCTAACAGCACATAGTTTCACCAAAACTTAGATTTGAAAAATTTATTGTAAAGTAGCCTCTCTTTCAGAGTTATTAATTTAATAAAATTGATAGTTGGATGATATGAATTAAACTAAGTTAAATCGTTATTGAAATTGATTCGTTATTTGTTCTTGTTAAGTCGCCGGTTCAAAAATAATATTCGTGTATGTTGACGCACTTCACTCTCCTCCCTCGTCTTCATTATAGCGCTACACACACAGTACGTGTGAGAAATATGAATGAACTATATAAACTGGTTACGTCAAACACGCAACTTGTTCTAAGTTTGAATTAATAGGCTTTTAGATTTGTAATCATACATATTGTCCGCCCACTATTTTTAGAACTTAATAATTTTTTTTTGCTTTTCTATTTTAACGGTGCTTGCTCGCTTATTCTATTTAGACACATATTATTTTATTTAGACACATATTTTTTTATGTAAGACAGAAATATTATTTACCAAGTAAGTAAGTGTTCAAAGTAAATAATAATTTGCATCATTTAGTATGCAGAATAATAAAAATAATTTTTAATATTTGAAATATTGTCATGATGATAATAACTGATCAACATGAATCAACTTCTTTATAAATTAACTTTTTGTTAAATAAAAATAAACCAAATAAAAATTAAAAAAGGAACATTATTAAAAAATACTTAACATACATATGAAAAATGCGCTACAAATTGGAAATCAATATGAAAAATCAATTCGCGTGCAAATCTATCAACAGTGACCAAATTAAGTTATTTATCGGCATTAACACTTGCATCTTCGACATTTTGAAATTACTTTCGCGAAAGAAAATGAATAAGCGAGCTATGCAATGTTAAAGTTGCTTTGGTTATTGCATTCATTCCAAACAAAAGGCTATTAAATATAAACAGAAAGCAATATTCCTAATAAGCGGTTGTAGTTATGGTATAATAAGTAGGGAAAGTCCTCCTGCATGCCTCCGTGACGTGCATATTTAATGCACCAATTACGCATAGAAGGACAAATTGGATGCTAATAGATATGTGACGTACGTAGCTCGTATGTCACTAAGGTTTATTTCACTTACTTTACTTGATATAAATAATTATGTAAAAGCACAGCCCTTTAGGCACGTAGCCGTAGGCCCAAAAACTGAACTAAGCGATGTATTCTTCTCAGCAGTGGTCTTTCTGAAACGCCAGTACCATGTTGATTTTGCAAATAAAAAAATACGTCGTTTTAAAAGCGATACATGATATTCATTCATTTTTATTCAGTCATTAATTTTTTGTCGTATTGCGTAGTAAATAATCCTTAACGCACACACTGATGTATAAAGAAACGTGTACATACATGTACATATTTAGTTTGAAGTAGTAATGGGAATTCATATTCCTCCACTTGTTTGAAAAGCCACACCAGTGCTTCGTTTTTTCTTCAATTTTAAAGTAGCAAAAGGATAGGCGCAAGTGTCAACACAACAACTCATTGTAAAAGCAAATGTGACAAGTTGAAAGGTTATAATAAGAGGAGGGTGTTGTCTTCACACAGCCCTTAGCGGAGTGCATATTTGATGCGCAAATTACAGCCCGCTTGGAGGACAAACGAATCGGAAGTTAATAGTGGCACACATTAAAGTAAATGGAGATGTGTAGTTTGTGTACAACGACTACAATTGCGTAGATGCTGTTTGACAGAATGTTGTCGTGTATGTTCTATCTAAGTTTTTGTTTGTTACAAATAATACACAATCTTTTACTAGGTGTTGCCCGCGGCTTCGCCCACGTAATATATATCCTGCATCCTTCTCAGTAGTATTATCAACGTGTGTGCCAAGAAGATTGGTTCAGTAGGTTAAGCGTGAAATTTCAACAAAATAAAACTTATATTATTTTGTTGAAATTTCACGCTTAACCTACTGAACCAATCTTCTAACCCCTGAGGTGGCAAGCCGAAATACGCGGGACTACAAATAACAATTATATAGCTTGTTTCATTACGATCACAAAATGATACATGCTAGTTATCATAGAAAAATATAGTTTTTTAAATGTTTATAGTACGCGGGGAAAATTTAGAAAATTACTGAGACGTCGCAATAGGTCCGTGTTGTCAAAGAGCTGGATCGCCTCGACGTTCACATGACGAAGCAATCTATACTCGTGTGCTTCGGCATATTTTTTAATAACTCTCTCGACGGACTGTATATTGAGGTCCCTCTGCAGGTCGTCGTTTCTTACATACCAGTGCGCATTTACAATAAATTACCCTCAGTACTTGAATTTGGAACCGTGGGATCATTTCGATGTTGCTCTTTTCGGTACAACCCCACAGCTGTATACCATAAGTCCATACTAGCATGAGGGCTTATTTGTATAGAAGTAATTTGTTTTGTACTGACAAAGCAGAGTTACTTCCAAGCAACCACTACATTTTTTGAAATTTCATTTCTAGTTCTTGCTTTTTCTTTTTCTTTTTCTTTTTGACGGGGGCTTTCCAACGAAGCTTCGCGTCTAAAGTCATTTACAATATGACTGATGAATAGGCTGTGTTTTCATATGGTATTGATTTTGCGTTTATGTATACAGGACTGTATTGTTCATGCTTGTTGATAAAAAAAATATTTCTCATAAATATGCTTTTTTTATTGCAATAAAGGACTTTTATTTTTTTTCAATATTTTTGTTATCTTATATTTTTATTAATAGGAGGTACAAATAAGATAGTATGACTACAAGGACATGTATATCCTCGTAGTTATACTGGTATGACAATGTAGTATGACCATGAGGAAACATCGGAAGTTAACGTGGACTGATTTAGTTTCATTTTTAATGTTCATAATGAAAACTTTTTTGTGATACGTGGGATGTGATTTCTTAATATGTCAATTATTTGTGTAAAGAAACTTGAACTAATATACCTGATTACTATAAATTTATTTTTATAAACTGCTTTAATTCTTAACTTTAATTAATTCCCTATCTGCTGAACTGCAATCTTATTTTAGTTTATGGTGATCGCAAATGTAGGTATTGAAAAACGTTATATGATGCTCACATTCAATAAGCTATCTATTAAGTCATCAATACGAGTATATTATTTAAGTACTTAGACTGTAATATCCGGCTTACCGTACTTGCATCATAATTTACTACTAATAAACCTTTTCTGAAAATATTTTTATAAGATACCTATTGATAAATTTTATTTATGAATGTTATAAAAACTACTGTATTAAATCTGTGTTTTCTGTTAATAAACTATTATATTGCATTTTCACTTCATTAGATATTGTTTATTTTTTTAATAAAAAGATATCTTCGTCATATCTTCGTTTTCCATATTTTATGTCACGAGTCTGAATTTTTAATGAACGTCAACAGTCACTGTGAATTTGTCCAAAAGTCAATTGTCGCCGTCGCCAAGGACCTTAATTTAAGCGTTTCATATTCATAAAGAGACTGAGCTATTTCAAATGCTGTTTAACACTTTGACAGGCATTTAATAACAAAAACACCTTACACGTGTAGATAAATACGAACAAAAATAGCATATGCTTAGCGTAGTAATATTTTTATAATCTATCAAAAATGTTATTAATATTTAAAATACAAATACAGGCGACACATTCCGACCTCATATGGAGGTTTTACTCACGTCAAATCTGAACTGAAAAGCGCGTATGTAGGCCTGTATCTAACTTAATAAGAAAAGAACTCGTACGTTTAAGCTATAAATAATGTTAATATCTTAAATCTTCAATATATTTAATGAGAAAATATGGTGCTTTAGTAGGGACATTAAAATTAATTTCAAGGAGTGACTCAGTCTATCCAAATGATATTTTTTTTTCATATAGAAAAATGCAGGGAGCTCGAATAATAATTTTAACCTACAAAAGTCAGCCAGCCGGCAATTCGTATGATAAACACAAACACAAAGAGTGGACTTAAAGTGGGATAAAGAGTGGAATACGTTGAAGTAGTAGCAAACGATAACATATGTCTGACGGTAACAATGTAAGTAATTTAAAAGGGTAATTTATTACTAAACAAGTTATACCAAGGGAAAATGTAATATTGGTACGTGATAACTATTTTTAATCTGCTTTGTCGTCAAAAGTTAGGTATAGATAAAAAAGATAGTGATAAAAACCGCAACGTATAAAATTACATATTTGTGACTGGGTAAAGGAACTTTTTTTTCCATACACAAATTAGCAAAATAAAGTTTTTCTTCAAAAGCTTTGCTTTTTACAGAAATTCCCTAGTCTGAAAGGAGAGAGCGCGGCGCTGGCAACACTTCATGATAAGGAGCTTTGGCTTACATTAGACAGGGGAGACCTAGTTCCCCAATAACCGAGCTTTTTCAACTTTACGCGAATATTTGCGTACGTTGCTCTGTTTAAAGCTGTTTCATTTCAAGTACTGTTTGTCGTTTTGTACTTGATACCAAATAATTTAATTACTGTAGTATAGAAATAGCCTATCATTCACGTTGAAAATTATTTATTAGTGAACTCCAATATAGGAGGTTTTCCTGTTACTTCAATCTGAAAATATTGCCAATGCGGTTTCCTTCTAGGATTCTTTGACTGAGATTATAAATGTTAGTAGATTACAAACGTTTTTAGACATTTTCACTTCACGCCATGAAGTAGTGCAAATTTTGCTTCCGGGATCACAGACCGACATAGTAAAACAAAAACTTGCAAGTGGAGTAATTTTAAAATCCTTTTTTTTTGCAGTATACTTCCGCCATACTTTTTTTTCTGAAACCACAGCATATGATACTCCAGGGAAGAATACGCACTTCAACATCAGTTAATCCGTTAAGGTCCTAGGTCAAAATTATAACATAAAAATAAGTCCGTTTCTTATATACCTAATCCAAAAATATTGGTCATGCATTTTTTTATTATATTTATTTTAGGAATCTAGCCCATAGAACAGATATACTTACATACATGTATACCATCTAGAAGGTGGATGTTTTTAACGAAAAACATTTCTGGTGAGTCAGTCGGAAAATAAAGTAAAAATGATGATTTAGTATATCGGATAGTACCCAAACCAAATTCTCGTTAGCTGGCTTACGTAACTGCAAACTCCTGTTTGACCTATTTTTAGACTCACTGGTTTATAAATGCGTTCTGTCTTTAATATCTGAACATTTTAGAGGCTGCATCCTTTGCACTTATGCGCCCGGGTTCCGTTTTTATGATACACTGGCTGTTATCCGCGGCTTCGCCCGCGTGATATATAGCCTATGTCCTTCTCGGTATCCTAACCTATGTGTATGCAAAATTTCATGATAATCGGTTCAGTAGATACGGCGTGAAAGCGTAACAAACGAACAAACAAATAAACAAACAAACAAACTCACTTTCCCTTTTATAATATTAGTTGGGATTAGTTGGGATTTTATACTGTAATATGATTAGGCTAAAGTTTTTACAGCCGACTGAAGACGACACCCTCCTTGGGTATATCTGGAACCGCAGAAATCACATACATATTTGTAGAAATGTAGAATACGTACTTGCCCACGGAGACCGATCGTTTTAAGGAAGAAATGTGAGGAGCTCCATGACCCCCTATTACGCTGTTAAGCAACCTTGTGCATGATCCCACGGGGATGGGAAGTGGCTATTTGGCATTGAGTTCACAGCAGTACAATAGAAAAAGTGGTTTATTTTGACGGGCTAAGTCACCTTTTCAAAGTAAACTCAAACTCAATTTTTTTTTCATTTTTTTTTATTAATTAATTATTATAATAATAATTTATAAATTTAATTATTTAACTACTTTACAAAAGTAAAAGGCGGACTTAAGAGGGTATACTAGCAGTGCGTTTTCCATACAAATGTATTTCTCTATTTTCTCGCTGAAAACTGTTTCTAAAGGCACAATTCGTTTTACATACAATTTATTACTAAAATAGGTATGTCCCTATGTTTTATTTTTTTCTAAAAACCTGTTTAAAAGAAAAAAAATTGTACAAAAACAGTTTCTTTGGAAAAAATAAAAAATAGGGGCATTTCTATTTTAGTACTAGATTTTATGAAAAAAGAATTGTGGCTCTAGGATCAGTTTTCAGCGAGAAAATAGAGAAATACATTTGTATGGAAGTCATATTGAAAAAAATACTGCTATAGTATACGCTCTTAAACCCAAAGGCTTTATCTACCAGTCAATACAGGTGGTGCTGAGTAAGGAGAATTTGGAAGTTGGTAAATATATCATTTGGTTATCCTCAATTTTTATGACAATTTATCGTTTACTAACTGTTACCCGCGGTTTTGCGCGCGTGATATATAGCCTATGTCCTTTTCAGTACCCTAACCTATGTGTAAGATTGGTTCAGTGGATAGTGCGTGAAAGCGTAACAAACAAACTCTCTTTATAATATTAGTTAGGTTAAGTTATATATATAGTTCAACAAAAAATATCCTGAATTTTATCTAGCAATATCAATCATAGGATTTGGCCTATACTCTCCACCAGACGGGCTGGAGAGGTCTCTTTGATGTTTATAAGCTTTGTTTAGCTTTTGTTTCCAAAGTCGACGACATCCACGAGAAGACTTGGAGTAGTCCTATTCTACTCTGCCGGAAACCAAACGGCACCGTTGTCTGCCAATCAACGGTAATGCAGGGAAGCTGCAGTGTTCCGGGACCTATTTTAGCCGTGGCCGTGTCTGGTGTGTGTATGAAGCACGACTTGGCCCCGGGCCAAGCCGTAAGCGGCGCGCGCCGCTCGATGCGTGCATCTTGCGATCGGGCGGGAATCGCGGATTGTAGCCAAGGTCGGTAACGTGGCTTTTCTTGAAAATAAGTACTCACTTTTTCCTCTGACTTGTTGTGACGCCTAATAGGACCACTACAATTCACCCCGTTGATGTCGTAGAAGTCGACTAAGGAAATACAAGCTAAACAAAGCTATAAATATCAAAGAGGACTCTCAGAGCCCAGCGTGGTGAGAGCCCTGGCTTATGTATGGCTCTAGTAGAACAGAGGGGGATCTGGGATCTCCTGCAGTGGAGACTAACTAAAACCTGTTGAAGATGATGATTGTTGTGACTCTCTCGTTTGTATCACGGTGTATATTTCCTGTGGCGGTATTCCCGAAAAACAGCTTTGGAACATTCATTAAAGGAGTCTCCTAAAAATGCCCACTACGCTCTTGTCACACCCTTGGTGTTGCAGTTGGCCATGGGTAGCGGTGAACCCTTATTAAGGTGGGCCGCCACCTCGTTTGCCGTCCTATACAATAAAACATGTGCCATTCTGGTAAAGCTACAATCTACAATTTGAAAAAATCGCGACAAACATTTCGTGACCAATTTGCGAACGTTCTTGAAAAGGCGTATTTAACAGGTACACGAAATCGTAGATAATTTGTATTCCAGTATTTTTTAAGATCATAAGTAGTCAGTAAGAATTCATACTACAAAAAGTCGTGATAGTAAAAATGATAATACCGTATTTAACAAAGCACGACGACGTACATACATAGTATAAGTTATATAGTCATATACATGTACTACATTCAATTTTTTGCGGCTGATTTGGTGAGGCTCATCTTCACCAATACATATACAATACATATCGTCTCAAATACATATACGCGCCAAAAATATTACCCTCCTTCAGTCGAGTTACAATTTAATTTAACCTAATACAGGCAATATTTACCTAAAAGGAGATTTCAAAAACTTGTTTGAATTAAAGATATATTTATAAGAGTACAATCACGTCTTTCTCCCTTGCGGGGTAGTCAGAGCCCAGGTCTGTAAAACCTCAAGGCCACGTTTAGCATGTTGGTGGGCTGTAGGTGAGAACGGAATTAAAATAGTAATGGGTTGCTAGCCGCATTGACTATTAACAGGATTCTAGACGTCCATTCCCTCAATCGGCTTTTACGATCTGCGAGGGAAGAGAAGCAGCTGGTAAATTCTACGTTTTTTCTTTCCTCCCAGATCAGCGTCGAAGTGATTTACGTACAACTTAAGTTATCAAGTTATCCTCAAAACAAGAAATGCGGGTTTGATGTCATTGGAAGGATATGCGTGTTAATAATTTCACAGTCAAGACTACCGAAGACCGTGTGAAGAGAAAAAAAAGCTGGAAAAAGGACCCAGGGCTCCGAAGTACACTAGCTGAAGATGCAACCGAGAACACATTCGAGAGACACAGAGTCGCATATGCAGTTACGCCGCCAGAAGAACATTACCCTTCTTCAATCGAGAACAAGTTGCCAAGAAAACCACAAATCACGTTATATAGGTTAGTTATAGGTCCTAATGGATTGACTGAGAACTAGTTTGTTTGGAACTTCACTAAGTTACATGCACTTCGATATTACTTTGTGCGCTTCCGGCGTCAGATATGCCCTAGGCCCTAGATATACGCGGAGAGTAGATGGTAGAGTAGACGGTGGAGTAAAAACCATGCTACTGACTCCCTCTCTCGTCCAAGTGCTATCCCGGTTGTATTCTCAGCTGCGATGCGTCAAAGGAAATAAGAACTAAATTGTACTAAGTGTCAAAGTGTCAAGTGTCAAAGACAACATTAAGAGTCTTAGATCTATCAACTAGCGCTACTTATCATTTTATTTCCTTAACTTAATTAATTCCTTAATCATAAACCAACTCTAATTGAAAAAATTTAATTCAGAACTGAGGTAGTAAAAATTACGTAGTATTTTTGGTTTGCGCCTATGAACGTTAGTATTTATCATCTTTGGTAAATATTAAAATTGACTTGAATAAAGGTTTTAAAACAACATCTCTCAGTGGGTTCAAATAAGGGAAAGTTAGAACGGAATTATAATTAAGTTATACATGGCTTGCATAATAATTAAAGAATTATTATATAAGCCATGAATGTATCAGCCAGTAGCCATTTAAGATATTACTAAATATTAAAATTAATTGAATGAATGTTTTTAATTCCTTTTCGCTTAACGGGGTCAACTGGGGGTTTATACATATTGTTGGTATGGAAAAGTTATTTTTCAGTTCCAAATAACTGATAAAAAGTAATATTATTGTAATAAAGCACATCTTTGTTTGTTCTAAAAAAAATTATCCTAAGGGATCTTTTAAAACGAAGATATGGATTGTTATTTTTCTTTTTCATACAGGCAAATACCGGCTTTTGCTATTTTCCGAAATATTCTTATATTCAACCCGAATTGGTGCAGTAGTACGCTAGGTGTAGGTACTCTACCGCAAACTCTACCCGTGTGTCGTAGGCTTTAGTGCATCCATGCCAGCTACCGGCCGCCCACTTGCCTATGCAGCGTGTCTGTCTACACTCAACGCATCCTCCGGAAGATACTAATATCGATGATACGAGGTATTTCGTTAATAATATCGAATCGTAAGTTGATTAATTTTTGAGTTAGTTAATCAACTGTCGAAAAATCATAAACAGCAGTTGGAATGTATTACTGAACGAAATAAATTTTAGCTAATTGGTCAACTATGGTGTTTTTTTATATTGATATTTTAGTTGCAAACAATAAGAGATACAGGTCACGTGAGTCATTCAACCAATTAGCGGACATCTCGCCATCGTCGAATAATTAAACTGCACTGCAGGATAAATAATAAATAAATAAATATATACGGACAAATCACACAGATTGAGCTAGCCCCAAAGTAAGTTCTTAAGAAAGACTTGTATTATGGGATACTAACGCAACGATACAATATTTTATAACAAATACATATATAGATAAACATCCAAGACCCAGGTCAATCTGAAAAAGATCATTTTCCATCTTGACCTGACCGGGGATCGAACCCGGGACCATCCGTGTGGTGACCGCTGCGCCACGGAGCTCGTCAAGGATTCCGTTAATTAATGAATTTCCTTAAATGCATATGTTAAATCGTGGTTTGGAAAAGGAAAAACACAGAATATACTAGCTGCTTATCTTCCCCTGCAGACCGTCAAAGCCGATAAAGGGATTGGGCGTAAATCTAAGGAATCACGTAAATAGGCGTAGCAACCCATCGCTATTTTGATTCCGCTTTTGAGTTTTATGGTTTTGGAATCTGTCTAGCTCGTAAGGGATAAAGACAAGATAATATATATGTACCTACGTATGCATAAGTTAAATAATACGTTCCGTGTATACAACTCGAATGCTTTTAATCCTAACTATTCTAATCCTAATTTCCCAACTAATATTATAAATGCGAAAGTGAGTTTGTTTGGTTGTTTATTACGCTTTCATGCCCTATCTACTGAAACGATCATGAAGAAATTTTGCATACGCGTAGGTTAGGGTATACTGAGAAGGACATACGATATATATCACGCGGGCGAAGCCGCGGGTAACAGCTAGTAAACTCATAATTATAATAGAGCTTACTGAGTATCATCATACGACCTTTTTCAATAAATTTGCGTTTACTTTGTAAATTAAAACATAAAAAATTGGCCAAGTGCGAGTCGGGCTCGCCCATGAAGGGTTCCGTAGAAGCAAGCTTAGATTAGCCAATAACTTTGTTTTTCATAGTGTTTGTATTAATGACAAAGTAATTTTATCGATTTATGAAAAAGTGCTATAACTTTTAGGTTTGCGCTTAGTTCTCAGCTCTGATAGTTTTCATTTCATCTTCGTTATATATACTACTCCTGTATTTTTTTTAACATATCTATGTATAACCGTTTAGTAGATAGAAGGGGGGGGGGGACGGGGGACACTTACCTCTAACAAAAATTTGCACTTTAAAACCAAACATTTCAGAAACGGATCCCTATATCGAAAAATGGTGTTGTCAACCTCACAAAAATTTTTTAAGACCTATTCAATAATATCCCACACACGATAGGTTCAAGTTTTTTTCTACCATTTTTTTGGCATGATTAATTTACATACCCATGCAAAACTACAGCTTTCTAGTATGTATAGTCTCTGAGTGACAGACGGACAGACAGACATGGCGAAACTATAAGGGTTCCTTGTTTACTACGGAACCCTAAAAAGCATCATGTTCTCACAATAAACTGTAAACAATGATTATCAAATAGTTTGTAGTACTCTAGTGCTTCACAAAACATTCAATAATATATATGTTTTCTTCCAAGTAATTTATTTCAAAGGGTAAGACTGGACTCAGAAAATTCATATAAGTATATAATAAACTAGCAGTGTGGTGGCAGCCGTGTGGCTCCCGGCAGAGTAGAATAGGACCACTCCAATTCTTCCCGTGGATGTCGTAGAAGGCGACTTAGGAAACACTAGCTAAACAAAGCTTATAAACATCAAAGAGACCTCTCCAACCCGTCTGGCCAGCGTGGAGATTGTAGGCTAAATCCTCTACAACTTTGGCTTTTGACTACTTTGGCTAATATATGGCTCTAGTAGTACAGAGAAGGTCGTGCTTCTGCAGTGGAGACTAAAAAGACATGATGATGATGATGATGAATCTAGCAGGCCGTCCCAGGTTTGTCCGTGGTACAACATAGCCTACGGCACTCGGAGATAACGTCCCTATTCAACGGTGAAAAATTTTTTGAAATCGGTCCAGTAGCTCCTGATATCAGCGCATTCAATCAAACAAACAAAAAATCTCTTTAGCTTTAAAATATTAGTATAGATGAATGAAATTTTAATGAAACTTCATTAAAGCAAATAATAAGAAAAAATAGGTTTTTAAATGACAAACTTTTGAGGTAACACCTTGGTGGTAATATACATTAAGTATTATAATACTATTAAATTGAGAAGATCTTCCTTTTTAAAGTCGGTTAATAAAATGCCGGGTTTCATATCTCTTTATGCCTTTCCCTGTTCACTGTGGTGTAAAATCCGTGCTTTGGAAAGCACGTTAATCCGTTAGTCTGTCTGTTTATCCTATGTTGAACGGCACTCCGCTTTCCACAGGTATTTAACCCGCTTTGGATTGAGGGAAGTATTTAATTAACTGAGCAGAAATTTATTTTACTTTGGCTCGCACCGACTCAAAAAAAATATCCCAACTAATATTATAAATGCGAAATTTTGTTTGTTTGTTTGTTACGCTTTCACGTCGTATTTACTAAACTAAAGGTTAGGGTACCGAGAAGGACATAGGCTAAATATTACGCGGGCGAAGCCGCGGGTAACAGCTAGTTGATTATAAATACGGATGATGACTATATTTTTTTCGTTATTATATAGAAAGTCCTCCCAAAAAAAGACACATCGGCGAAAAAACGCCATGCTAAACCAAAAACTCTCTTAGATATTACAGTGTTAACAGCACATTTTTTGGGCGATACCAGAACCCTCCCCAGAAAATGCTACTCTATCGTGACGTCACGGTGAGTAAAATGTATGGGACGTATGAATAACTTGTTCGACAGCTATATTAAATATTGCGTTTATTGTAATGGTCTTTTATTAAAATATGCTTTATATTTAGAGGAATATATAATATTTATTTTTAAAATGGACTTTTTAGCGAACGAATCGTTATCAAATTAAAAGTGTACTTTTATATTCTTACTAGACACATTTTGATATGTTATGAAACATTTTTAAGAATCTGAAGACCCATTTATCATGCTTATTGTAAATAGGTGTGTAAGCTATTAATCGTACGATTTTAAGAAAATTCACTATATAATGAAATTAATTTACAGTTGAAAGGTGTGAACGTGAAGGTTTACTTGCCATAGATATAATTAATATCATTATTATTACATTCACTTATTTAATTATACAACTTGTCATTTTAATATTATAATACCGGAATAGATGTCTTATCTGATGGCACGCGCTTTGGCAAGCTTTTCTAAAAACCGTTAGAGGCCGTAGGTCCACTGCAAGTTATCTAGATTAATTAGAATTTGTTTAAGTGTACAAAAGGAAATTTATTACCTACCTACGCATTTATTTGAAAGTAAAAAACGTATTCTGAACAAATGCAAAAATTTAAATGAAATTATTTTAATACGGTTTTTATCGCGTTTATTACATTATTTATAAGTACACCTAACGTTTCGAGCACTTTACATTGTTCGTGGCCGCAGGTAGACTAAGTTGACATTTGTCTAGTATTTTATAAGAACTGCAAAATCTACCGCCTAAAATACTACTACTAATACTAGACAAATGTCAACTTAATCTACCTGCGACCACGAACACTGTAAAGTGCTCGAAACGTTAGGTGTATATTTTAGGCGGTAGATTTTGCAGTTCTTATAAAATACTAGACAAATGTCAACTTAGTCTACCTGCGACCACGAACACTGTAAAGTGCTCGAAACGTTAGGTGTATAAATAATGTAATAAACGCGATAAAAACCGTATTAAAATAATTTTATTTAAATGTGTAACAATCGCGAAAACATAATGCAAAAATCCATAATGATTTTTATAGTTAGTCGGGATGTGAATATGAATTGAATCTAGCGTAGCGCCACCTGCGTATAGTGTGTTTATTGTAGGTTAGACGATTTCATTTATTAGTTTATATTTTCTACCCGCTCTATAATTTTCTTCTTACATTGTTTGTTTTTTGGAAAGGTTCATCATCATCAGCCTATACCCGTCCATTTCTGGACATAGGCCTGCAATTGCACGCCATCGAGATCTATCTTCGGCTGCTTTTTGCAAAGGTTGCCTGGAAGAAATTGCATTGTGATAAGGCCACCTTTTAAACAATTTGTAAATAATAAAACGCAATTTATGTTAACTGTTTCCTTATGTTGTGCAATAAAGGGTATTGTATTGTATTGTATAGTTGAAGCGCAACTCTAGTTTGTGTGAAATTTCGTAGACACACGGCAGACAAGATACCACCATGCTCTACATTGCGCCAAAAGGGGTCGTTTTTGAAAAAACCCATAGAAAAGCACAACTTAAAACAAACAGTCTTGTAAACAGTAGTAATCGGCGTATTCTTCTCAGCAGTGATCTTTCCGAAACGCTAGTAGTTTTTCGATTTAGCAAATTAAAACAAAATATGACGTTCAAAAAGCGATACATGATATCCAAATTTGAATATAATTTCATTTCATTTCAGTAGTCTAACATTGTTAAAAGGGTAATCAGGGCTTCGCAGAACAAATTATTAAGTCATATCTCAGTCTTCTTACTAAAGATTTATCCCTAATGGGGTAGCACTGAACGCCTAAAATGTACGCTTCCCCTAAAGAACACTCGACGAAGATTCCCGAAGCTCTTGAAAGTGGCGTTGAGCAGATTTTCCCTTTCTGCGAACGAACTCTCAGCGCATTGAAGTATTTTGTTTCTGTGCTTCGCTATTTCTCACCGAGCTTTTTCGAAAAGCCAACCTTACTAAGAAACATGGTTAAAACTCTTACTTAGAATCTTATTATCAGATCAATTTCAAGGTACCGATATAAATTTTAATGCTACTAAAAATAAATAAATAAATATATACAGACATATCACACAGATTGAGCTAGTCCCAAAGTAAGTTCTTAAGTAAGACTTGCGTTATGGGATACTAACTAAACGATACTATATTTTATAACAAATACATATAAATAAACATCCAAGACCCTGGTCAATCTGAAAAAGATGATTTTTCATCTTGACCTGACCGGTGATCGAACCCGGGACCATCCGTGTCACAGGCTGTGTTGACCGCCGCGCTCGTTTGATCGTCGGAAAAAATAAATGAAGATTGAATGAAAAAAGCCTCATAAGAAAGCTCAGGGTCGCTCAAAGAGCTATGGAGAGGGCTATGCTCGGTGTTTCTCTGCGAGATCGAATCAGAAACGAGGAGATCCGTAGAAGAACGAAGGTCACCGACATAGCCCAGCGGATTAGCTCTTTGAAGTGGCAGTGGGCGGGGCACATAGCGCGACGAACCGATGGCCGATGGGGCAGAAAGGTTCTCGAATGGCGACCACGTACCGGCAAGCGCAGCGTTGGACATCCACCGACCAGGTGGTCGGACGACCTGATAAGGGTCGCAGGAAGGCGCTGGATGCAGGCCGCTTCTAACCGGTCGTATTGGAAATCCTTGGGGGAGGCCTATGTCCAGCAGTGGACTTCCTGTGGCTGAGATGATGATGATGAATAAATACTATAACTGTAGTGGCCCAATGGTCTCAAATAGTAACAGCAACTCAAAAAAACTAGTATCCTAATATCATCATCATCAGGTCCCCACTGCAGGAGCACGACCCTCTCTGCACTACCAGAGCCATATATTAGCCAGAGCATTCAGTATCCCACTATGCTTGACTTATATAATAAACCTTTTACTTTGAAGCACAATCTATCCCTTTCGATCATTTTTAGGGTTTCGTATCCAAGAAATAAAAATGGGACCCTGTTTACAAGACTTCACAGTCCGTCCGTCTGTCCCCAGGCTGCATCTCATGAACCGTGATAGCTAGACAGCAAATACTAAAAACAGTATAAGATAAATATGTTAAAGTGGCTCCCATACATCAAATGTGATTTTTGCCGCACTTGGCCGATTTTTTAAACATATTATTATATGTATTCAAGTTAGCCACTTTGTTATTTATTTTGTATGAAAATAATCAAATCAATGAATAAATAGTGTTGTCTTAAGTAAGATGTACGGAATTATGAAACAAGGTAATTTTTTAATCCAATAATTATTCCTACTGCACTGTGTTGAAAAACATCCTATGTTTTTTCAAGAGCCTTATTGATCCTCATATTATACAATAATACACTATTATTTATTTAGGAACAATGAACATAATGAACTTTTAAATTACATTAAATGATACATTAGAATAATTGGTTATATAACTATATAATCGGTCAGCCAAGCAAGGAAAGCAATCATTATTAAATCGATTAGCAATTATTTATGTCATTATGGACGACTGTATTTATTAGTTAGAACAGCATATTGATTATATAAGCAGCAATAAGCGATTTATGTTTAATCAAATTTTGGTAAGCACTTATGCCATGTGGTACCCGGCAGAGTAGAATAGGACCACTACAAGTCTTTCCACGGATGTCGTAGAAGGCGATATATTTTTTATTTATTTTTATTTATTTATTTATTTAAACTTTATTGCACAAATTAAAACAAAAGTGTACAAATGGTGGACTTAATGCCATATGGCATTCTCTGCCAGTCGACCATAGGACCAAACAGAAAAATTGAGTATGGGCGATAGAGCGAAATTGATTAAAAATAACTATATACTATAAACAGTACACATGATATAAATATAATTGAATATATAAGTATACACATGCATAAATACATACACACATAGATACATAAATACATACATACACATAAGGATGACTTTTCTCTTATTTTAAATAGAAATTCAGTGAGAAGAGGAGACTTCCTGAAGAAATAATGTGCGGACCGCACGCTTAAAAGCACCTCGACTTGGAGCTCTTCTTACAGACTCAGGGAGCGAATCCCAGAGCTGAATGGCTTGATCCTGAAAAGATTTTGCCATGAAATCTGTACAATGACGAGGAGTGGCTAAAACTAAACTGTTTGAAGAACGAAGAGGGCGGGAATGAGTAGAACTCAGGAGTGGAAATTTAGATTTCAAATAAGAAGGAGAATTAGGATCATTAAGGATAGTATAAAGCATAGACAGAATTCTGGCGTTACGGCGAATGGGAATGGGAAGCTAAGATAATTGAGAACGAAAAAAGGAAACTTGGTCGTATTTTCGAAGGTTAAAAATAAATCTGATGCAGTTATTTGCTAATTTATCTAACTTTTGGACTAAAACTTGATTTAAATTCGTACAGCAAACGTCGGCATAGTCAATCACAGGTATTATCAAAGATATAGGCAACACAAGGTAAACAAAGCTTATATAAATCGCAGCTTTGGATAATATTTGGCTCTGGTAGTACAGAGTGGGTCATGCTCCTGCAGTGGAGACTAAAAAAGAACTGGTGATGATGATGAAGCACTCAGAAGGAAGTAATCAAGTAACTAATTTAATTTTATGCAGTATGGTGCACTCTATGTGCAACTGCCAGATGGAACCATACGATGATGGTTGGGAGCACATGGTGACAGGCATTAATGGACGATTGGACTTAATATATTTCCTCTTATCAAAAAAAAAGATCTCCTCTTAATAAAAAATAAAGATTATCAACTTCTGGCTGCAATCCCTAACATTTAGCAGAAGATCTTCTCCGACCGTTAGTGTTATCGTGGGTTTTCCTGTGTTCCTGTGGCAGTGGTTGTTTCATCACTGCCGATCCCAAGACATGATCGTAGGGCTTGACTAGCCCTACTGTTGCGACTGTTGTTGTTGTTACTGAGAGTTGCTGTAACAGCAACTCTCTTTTTTTCACGCAGGTACATAACAAGATAATGATATGATTACTACGGCATAGATTATGTTCTTCACACATATCATATTTTGAAACTCCGCTTTGATAACGTCTATCATTATTTAATTTAAACATCGAATCCAAAACATAAATAATCCCTACACATCCTAGGATAAATTTTCTGTTTTATTCCCACACAATCTTGTACATCTTAGACTAGTGGTGGAACTGGCAAGGAATAAGTAGTTTGCATGAACTGGTGTTGGAAGCATACAAAGTAATTCAACTCAAACTGCATATAAACCTTAACGTTATATTTTAGTTTGTGGTTTTACTGCTACTAGCCTTGTAGGTAAGCTTGAAACTTGTCGTCCTCGCCAGCTTACGCAAGCAAAGCCTTAAAGATTACTGGAGTCCATATGTCTGTACTTTTCTAGCTAGAGATTCTATTGACACAAATTCCACCTTCGAGGGAAATTATTTTCTGAATAAAACTTTTTTTTACACAAAAATTAAACCGTCTTAAGTCGAAACATCCATCATGTTAATGTTAATTTAAGTAAAGTAAAGTAAAGTAAAAATTTGTTTTTTTTCTCCATAATTGTTTCAATTAATGTTTTTCTACCCTAAGGGTTGAATTATTTTACAAATTTATTATGGAACCACGCCGGGGTAATAAATACTCTTTCCAGTAAAAAAAGATATCATTTTGTAAAAACTTATGCGTCGTCATACATAAGGCACTGAGGTTTTTCGGACGAGAAGATACTCATTTAAATAAAATTATTTTAATACGGTTTTTATCGCGTTTATTACATTATTTATACACCTAACGTTTCGAGCACTTTACAGTGTTCGTGGTCGAGAAGATACTGTTTCCCGAACGCTGCCCAGCCGAGTCAGATTCGTCATAAGACCTCATCCTTGAAGCTGGAACTTCCAACCTGGATTGGTTGGATTGACTGTAGACCAATAAGTCTACCTGGGTCAATTAATCCAGGTTAGAATTTTTACACATAAGCTTTTTCCCGCGGCTCCACTTAAAAGTTTTGTGTAATCCTTTCTCAGCGAATGCCTCCGTTAAAAACTATCAGCGTGACAAATTTCAGCGCAATCCGTTTAGTGGTTTGTGGATTGATCAATCAGTCAGTACCGCTGAGATGACAGGCCTAATGTTTATTAAAATCCCAATCCCAACTAATATTATAAATGCGAAAGTGAGTTTATTTGTTTGTTTGTTACGCTTTCACGTCGTATCTACTGAACCGATCATCATGAAATTTTGCATACACATAGGTGAGGGTACTATAAAATCACGCGGGCGAAGCCGCGGGTAACAGCTAGTTATTTTTGAAATAATCACTCCATGCTGGTTTGGGAGAAAAGAAAAAACATAGAATATACCAGCTGCTTTTCTTCCCGCGCAGACCGTAAAAGCCGGTCAAGGGATTGGGCGAAAATCTAAGGAATCACATTGTTAGGCGATGCGGCTAGCAACCCATCACTATTTTTATTCCGCTTTCCACCTTTACGTCGAACACCTTGCTAAACGTGGCCTGTAGGCTCTGTCTACCCCGCAAGGGATAAAGAAGTGATAGTATATGTATGTATAAATAATCACTGTACTTGCTTTATTATACTTACTAATAACCATTTAAGATGACTGTCCGTGTATCGTGATACAAAAATTAGTATTGAAATACCACAAGTTCGGGATATACTAGTAAATATAATGCATAAGTTAAAGTAGGTATAATTCAAAAGGAAGTGAGGTAGAAAGCCAGTGCCACGATACCGGAAATATTCACTTTTGCTAGTAGCGTGAATAGGCCATCTCACAGAAAATCGACGTTTCAGTAGTAGCTTAACCGCTTCTATGCTGCATTCGGTGAATGAGAGAGCCGGAGGCCCATCCCCCCTTCCCCTATGCAGAGGGAAAAATAAAGGCCGGTAACGCTATTGTAGCAACCCTGGTGTTGCAGTTGTTTAAGGGCAGCGGCAATCAGCTACCATCAGGTGACCCGCATGCTCGTTTGCCATCTCACGTCGTAAAAAAAGGAAAAATTAGCAATATATAACTACCTTTAACTCACCTGCGCTTCAAAGCCATCAGATATAGTTGTGAGGAGTAAGCTACACACTTTCTGTGTTCTGTGGGCGTAATAGCTCAGCATTTTGACACAACCTAACATTGCTGAAGCACGACCCAACAAATGATTTACACCATCATCTAGTTGCTAGGTAAAAATAACTCGCCAACTGACGAAATAAATGAAGAAAGGCACTAAAGAACTATATATATAGGGCCGTAAAACAATTGAATAAAATTGTTTTGATGGGTGACTGCTTACAATTTAACTACCACAGCAAAATATAAATCATGTCTGTGCTAACTACTAACAATTTACTTATTTTCAGTAGTTGTGATGAAAATCCAACTCAGAGGTAACGTGTCCTGTGCCTATACTATAGAGACTATGTTTTTAAAGCCCTATATGAAATCTATATGTTATGTATGTCATACATATATATTTAAAAACAAAGATCCTGCATAGCAAAATCTTCGTTTAACTGCGACGTAATTGTATTAACCCGGTATGTAATCATTCACTCAGCCTTGTATATTCAGCACGCTTAGACCCGTGCCGGCGCAGCGTGCCGACCGCATGCGATCCTGCATATTGCCGTCATGTGAATCATGTGTGTTGTTAGATTCTCGGGTCAAGTCATAGGACGCGAGCGATAGGCAATGCGCGGGTGTACAAGCTGCTATTCCTGTCATGTGAATTTGTGAATCATGTGTGTTGTTAGATTCTCGGGTCAAGTCATAGGATGCGAGTGATAGGCAATGCGCGGGTGTACAAGCTGCTATTCCTGTCATGTGATTTTGTGAATCATGTGTGTTGTTAGATTCTCAGCCGGAGACGTAAGCGCAAGCGTTTTTTTACCCGCGATTGTGCGATTGTTGACATTTAGTAATAACTAGCTTAAACAAGCTGCATATTTTTCTCATGTGAAGTTGTGAATCAGGTGTGTTGTTAGATGGGGCGATGCGCGATACAACTAGTGCTGATTCTGATGTATTCAATCGAACTTTGGAGACTGGTTTCCTTCTTCATTTAAGCGCAAACCTGATGCCCTTTTAATATATCATCTTTGGTGTTTCCGGGGCTCCACTACTATGGAAATCTCCCTCATTTGAAAAATTTTTTGGTGCCATACAAGCTGTGGTGCGTCGGAGCTCGGGGTAATCCATCATGACAGCAGCATTTATGCTGTGATATAATTGGGCAAAGTTTTTACGGCCGGTAGCTTGCTTTACACCAACCCTCAACAATCGCTCTAGAACTGAGGACCTATAAAACATACAATTTATTACCAGCGCCGGGAACAAAACTTATAATCGTTTAGGAGGCAGGCGGGTTAACCACAGTCCTTCGGAGTGTTAAAAACGAAAGATGATGACGATGATATCCTCTTTGTCCTGTCCGTCAACATCAAACCTCGTTTCAATTCCGTTGGTGTCTTGCTCGTTGGCCACTGTTAGTGGCCAAATGCTCAAATTTATAAACATCCATTAATCATCATCAATCTATCATCAATATATAATTTGGCAACATCCGTGCCGCAGCGGTCTACACGCCAGACTCCCACTCGGGTGGCCCCGGGTTCGAGCCCCGGTCAGGTCAACATGAAAAATGATCTTTTTCAGATTGACCTGGGTCTTGGATGTCTATCTATATATGTATTTGTAATAAAATATAATAATATCGCCCATACCACAAGTCTCGAACTTACATTGGGGCTAGCTCAATCCGTGTGACATGTCTGTTTATATAGGTATATATGATTTATTTATTTATTAAGTCAATCGCTGCTCGCTAGCACTTTATTCCTAGTCCAGCTAATTTTCGTCCGCTGCGTTCGTCCGGCTCATCGGAATTTTATTATGATGCGGATGCACGGCCAAATTGCGGATACTCCGACAGGATTGCCCGGCCGACCGGCCCGGCGATCCGGCGCACATCTCATTGTGTCAGGGTTTCATAAGGCTGACATACAGTACTTGTCGCTTGTTTGTTTTTCGTGTGTGTAAGTGGCCAACTGACAGCCGGGACCAACGGCTTAATGTGCCTTCTGAAGCACGGAGGAGCTCGAGATATTTTTATGCCACTTGCGGTCACCCATTAGCAAGTGGGGACTGCGCCTGGGGTTGCTTAACATGCGAAAGCGCTAATAATGCTTACGCCCATTAAGCCATCGGGCTCCTCTACATACAGTTCTAAACACGTGATAGTACTACCTACCTTAAAATCTAATATTGCTTATTCATAGAAAGTATAACGGCTTCCAATGAGCTTGCTTTAAAACTTCAGAGATAAAACAACACTCTGTATAGTTACTAATTAACCCAACGACGGCATCTTCAAAAGATAAATAACAAATTTAAAATAACCCAAATTGAGCTAGCCCTAAGTTAGTTGTGAACTTGTGTCGTACGATACTAAATGAACGATACTATATCGTACAGCAGATACTTATACCAATAATAATAAATACGTAAATATATACGGACAATCACACAGATTCAGCTAGCCCCAAACTAAGTTCAAGACTTGTGTTATGGGTTACTAACTCAAGGATACTGTATTTTATTACAAACACGTATATAGATAAACATCCAAGAATCAGGTCAATCTGAAAATGATTATTTTTCGTCTTGATTGAACCCGGGACCATCCGTGACGCAGGCCGGCGTGTTATCCGCTGCGCCACGGAGCTCGTCAGCTCAAATCTGCGAAGAATCTTTTTTCATAATGACTTGGCCGGGGATTGAAAGCGGGCCCACGTGTCGCAGACTGGCGTGTTATCAAAAGTCAAATTCTCAAAAAGATATTTCAGTTATTCCTAGCACAAAATAAGGGTTAGCACCAAGAATCAATAATACGAGTACGGCTAAGTACTTGAATATTTGAGAGTTTGTTCGGGGAACAGAACAATCTGATTTGTACCACTTTCAGTAGCTTCGGGAACCTGCCTTGAGTGTTTCGTAAAATTTATAATAAGCTAACAAAATAGGCAAATTGATAAAAAGAGGGTCTTGGATGATTATTTATATAAGTATTTACTATAAAATATAATATCTTTTAGTTGGTACCCTACGACACAAGTCCACAACTGGGAGCTCAAACGGTGTGATTTGTCCCTATTTTATGTTTTGTTTTTTAATTTACAGTACCTGATCAAGAAGAAGGACCAGCAAGGTCACCAAGCGGGATTCGAGCTGGGAATCTTGCTCGTGCTCTGTTTAACCAAAAAGCCATCACTGCATTCCAACTTAACTTATACAAGTATAGGCCCGGTAGAATAAAGGGGTACCTATGTATTGGAAGGCATGTAACATCCTCGTCTTCATTGTCACTTACCATCAGCTGAGATGGGAGACGAGACAAATGCCTAATTCAACAATTAATAAATATAAATAATATCATCATCATCATTATCAGGTCTTTATTAGTCTCCCTCCACTGCAGGAGCACGACCCTCTCTGTACTGCCAGAGCAGTCAGAGGATTTGACCTACACTCTCCACGCTGGCCAGACGGGTTGGAGAGGTCTCTTTGATGTTTATAAGCTTTGTTTAGCTTGAGTTTCCTAAGTCGCATTTTACGACATCCACGGGAAGATTTGGAGTGGACCTATTCTTCTCTGCCGAGAACCACACGGTATATAAATAATAAAAAACTTAATTGACTCTCATACATAACTTATAAGCATGACCCTAAGTTGTAGTCGCGGGATAATACCCTTCTGTTATTCTTAAGAAAACATTTTTAAGTCTCAATACCTCCGAGAAACTTAAGCGATGCTTAGTTAATATTCACAGAACTGAAATGGAAAAGTTCTTGCCTTCGAGAATAGTTTTAAACTCTTGAAGTTATCGAAAGCTTTTCAAACGAGTCGATAGTCACTTCTTTTCAAAGTGGGAGGCCTACCGAAACTCAATCAAATTAGTGAACTATTTTTTTTTTTTCCTCAGCACCAATTTGAAGATTATACAATGAATAATTTTTAAATCGGGTTCATTAATGACAGAGATTTGAAGTTCTTAGCCGATTCAATTTGTTTATTGCATTTCATATTCTACTAACTACAGTAAGTACAATATGAACGTTTGCTGAATTTTTTAACATAACATTAAGTTGGAACGGCGAAGGGGTTATTAAACAAACGAATTAATCGTTTGTTAAATATTTAAATACTAAAACGGTACATCTGAAATGGAGGTAAAAGTACATAAAAAGGAAAACGTCGATGATAAATCTAGGCTGCTTATTTAAATAAATGTATTTAAATTAAGTGGGCTGTAGCTGTAACCTTCGATTGAGTATGAAAAAACTACTTGATGAAAGGCCTTTATAAAGTTTGGGGACCAGTGACGTTCTTATCATGTCGAGGGAAGGTCGGAGGGCGTCCGTGTCACACCGTTGACAATGGTCCGATTTTTCATTGTTGTCTACTTACAGATAGTACTTATCTGTACTTCTCGTTGGAACTTCGTTAAAAGTCATATTTTCTTTCTTAGAAATGTAGGAAAATTACTGGTCGTGAGACGAGAAACTTGTTGGGTTTCATTCAATTGAAATCAGATTTATTTATCATTTCAGAAATGTTAGAAGCTTTTGTTGGACTTGTAAAGCATTTGTAAGCTGATTATATAGGTGTAGGTAGGTATGGCGAGGGAAAATTAATGAAAATCGATAATGTCCCGCGCTCAGAGGCAGTTTTGGATTTTATGACGCAAAAATATGAATGTTATTTATTAGCTTGACCGATGTGTGTGTCTTCTCGTACATTTGTCAATAGTATCTAGGGCTTCGAACTGATAGCGGGCGGATCCATCTCACAGATGGGAACAATACTCCACACCAAGTCCTAGCCTTGGACTCAATAATAGCAGGAAACGTCAATACTAAGAAGTTCGAGATGTTTAGCACAGTAACAAGAATTTTAAAAAGTGGGAGCCAAATTGTGCGGGCTTCTTTTTGCAGTGAACAGACATGCCTGGGTCTTGGTGGCGTTGAATCTTACTAGGTAGGCATCACCCCAATCGGAGACAGCCTGCAGAGTAAGAATCAGAATCATATAATCCTAAAAATGTTGGTGGTATGACAACAACATGTTACAAATTGGTATTGCACACATACCAACTTGTATGTAATACCATCATTGTAAGATTGGTGCGGTCCAACATTGCCTCTGTAAAATTATCTATTTCTGATCTCTTACTGCCTCCACTTGCAACGATCTTTACAAACCTCTCTCGCTTCATCTGCGTTCATCAACGGTTTCGGATACTCCTGACCTCCTTACTAAATATACCTCCTATAGACTGGTCTACCGGAATAAATGAAATCCAGCCATAAGTTTGAAATTAAACATTTTACACCTTTAGCAAATTCATTTTTAAATTAGGGGTTCTAAAGGGCCCGCTTCTCAAGCAATTATGATCTTGTCGTGAAGTGTAGCGGCGAACGAGCAGCGTCCCTCAACTCAAAACGGAATACTAATAATGTTATCTGTGATTCCGTCAATATTATGACTGGTTGACAGGATGGCTCGTTCTGCGGAGATTTTGTTTTCCGTAAAATATTGAAATATGTAATAAGTAGTTATTTAAAATATGACACTGATTTTCGAGATACCGAAAACTAAATATTGTTCAAATTCTTAAAATAACATGGTTGTAATCTGTCCACTCCAGACGGAAAATTAATAATGTTTAATCTGCGATTCATTCCGTCAATATTATGTTTGATTAACAGGATGTCTTGTCTGGTTGAGATGGCTCTGTGAAGATATTGTGTTCTATATAAGTTTGAGATTATGTGACACCGATTTTTAGAAAACTATAACATCGCCCTTTGTATACTATACATGTGTGGTTCCCGGCAGAGTAGAATAGGACCACTCCAAATCTTCCCGTGGATGTCGTAGAAAGCGACTTACGGAACTCAAGCTAAATATAGCTTATAAACATTAAAGATACCTCTCCAACCCGTCTGGTCAGCGTGGAGAGTGTAGGCCTAATCCTTTGACTGCTCTGGCTAATGTATGGCTCTGGTAGTACAGAGGGGGTCGTGCTCCTGCAGTGGAGACTAAAAAAAACCTGATGATGATGACCTAATATATTTTTCAGTATCAGTACACAATAATGTTTTAAAAACGATAAAGCATTTTAATCTGTGCACTCCAGGCGGAATACTGAGTAAGCGGAATATGTTTTATCTGTGATTCATTCCGTCAGTAATAACATTATGTTTGGTAAACAGGATGTCTCATAGGGATGGGCCAGCTAAGATATTGATTTCTATTAAAGATTGAGATTAATTAGTCCACTCCAGACAGATTTTTTTATCTGTGATTATTACCGTCAATAATTATAAAATATTTGGTAAACAGGATGTCTCGTTGGGATGGGTCACCGGAGATATTACTTTCTATAGAATATTTAAATAATAGTTTAATTTTAGCTGTAACAATTTTTGAGTAACTGAAAACTACTCATCGCCCATTTTAGTTTGCAAAAGCATTTCAGGTTAAACTTACACAATCGTTTTAATATTTGGTCCAATAAAGTAGAGGCAAAAAGGTTTGTATTCAAATACTCGTAGTTGATACAGGACTGTCTTAAAATATGTTGTGGCTATTAAATCAACCTTGCAAATTTAGGAAAACACGCCTTAAAAATTAGATCTATGTAATATAGTAAAAATAAAATGTATTGTCATTGTTGTTTTTTCCTTTATCCTAATCCTAACTAATCCTATCCTAATCCTAACTATCCTAACTAATATTATAAATGCGAAAGTGAGTTTGTTTGTTACGCTTTCACGCCTAACCTACTAAACCGATCATCATGAAATTTTGTATCCACATAAGTTAGGGTACCGAGAAGGACATAGGCTATAAATTACGCGGGCGAAGCCGCGGGTAACAGCTAGTTACGTATATTATGAACATAAATTCTTTAGATACCTACAAAAGTGCTAAAAATATTGGAAATATAATAATTAATCTCAGAACAACACATTTAGGTATTTAAAACTAGCTTTGACCCGCGGCTCCGCCCATGTCCTTCCTCCATAGCCTATGTCCTTCTCAGTACCCTAACCTATGTGTATGTAAAAATTAATGATGATCGGTTCAGTAGATACGGCGTAAAAGCGTAACAAACAAACACACTCACTTTCGCATTTATAATATTAGTTAGGATGGGGGCAGCATTGGACCCCGTATATCCTCTTTAGACCTGCGGTGCAACATACAAACAGACACGTCAAACTTATGACTCCCCTCTTTTCGCATTGTTGCGACGGCTTTTACAGGTAATTCAGGTAATAAACTTGCGAAATATGCAACGTAGCGCTGCGATTTAAATTTAAGGGTACGAGGAATTGAGAGCGGAATGTACAGCACACGTGAGTTATTCTCAACTGCCGAATACCAGACCGTAATATTAGTTTTAATTCGTGCACACGACTGTGTGTATAAGTTTATTATCAGGATCCACCCCGTAGATTGGATTGAGGTATTGACGTACGTATAAAGACAAAATATACAGATCTGTGGACGGCACGTAACGTGCGACTGAGAATAGTAGCAGCCAAAACTGGCTTGCTTTTCGAAACCTTAAGAACATTTTAGCATGGAGGAGTACTATGGTACCGGTTTTAGTAGTTTAGCTGCCCCTTGTACACTACAGTGTTTTACTGTAGTGTACAAGAGGCAGTTGATACACAAGTGTAGTAGTGTACAAGGTTGTGTTGTGTTGTTACACAACCTTGTCCTGGTCCTCCGAAAAGGCTGAAAATTAATAGACATTTCAGTCAGCTTAAAAATACGTAAGTGAAACTGCTTTGTGGGCACCTAGATAGTTGCCTACCATGGTAGTATGGCACTATTATTTTAGCATGCTAAAATAATAGTGCCGACTCTGCGCGGGTGAGAATAACCCGTGAGCTAATCGATGTAAAATGCTGCATCGCACGTCGCTAGCGGAGTTACGCTCGGATGCATTAAATAACGCTATGGATAGCATTTCAACTCAAATTATACATGCATACATATATGACTTACCCTGTCTAAAGTATAACATGGCTCAGGCTGAAAATAAAATCAAATGCTGCATTGCACTTAGCAACCGGAGCTAGGCTCGAAATGCTTATATAATCTGAAGTAAAATACTGTCCGGTGCGTTATTCGGGGTATACAATCCGAATAACGTGCCGGACATTATTTTTTTGATTAACCTGCCTAAAGGAAAATCTGGTTCAAGCTGAGAATATTATAAATTGCTGCATTGCATGTCACAATCGGAGCTATGTACATCTGAGTATATCAATCATTGTCCGGTGCATTATTCGGGGTACCCAATCCGGATAACGCACCGGTCAGTGTTTTACCTTTGCCTAACCTGTCTAAAGGAAAATTATGTCCATTCGAGCATAACAATCTCTGTCTGGTGCGTTATTCGGTATCCAGTCCGAATAACGCGCCGGACAGTGTTTTACCTCAGTTCATATAAGAATTTGCCTAACCTGCCCAAAGGAAAATCTGGTTTAGACTGAGAATATTATAAATTGCTGCATTGCATGTCACAATCGGAGCTATGTCCATCCGAGTATAACAATCAATATCCGGTGCGTTATTCGGGGTATCTAATTCGAATAAACGCGCCAGACAGTGGTGTAACAAATTATGTAATCTGTTTTCTACCCCGTTTAAAGGAAAATAAAGTCATTATCATTAAGTATTTTCTTAGTATCCACTGCAAGAGCACGATCCTCTATGTACTACCAGAGCCAGAGTATGTATATCAGACAGAGCAGTCAGCTGTGGTAGAGCCACGCTACCGGCGAAAATCATTTTTGCTGGTAGCATGATTGGGCCGGCTCGTCCGGGGAAGACCCACACTCTCAGATGACTGCGACACATATACCTATCTCCATATGATGTTAGCACACGCGTTCTGTCAACCAAACTCGGTCAAATTGGTAACTATGTATTTGCACGATAGACTATGCGTTGGACACATCTTTTTTCTACGTTTTTAGGCTAATAGAGTTAATCTAGGCTTTACATAATCTAAGGATAGTACACGCGAACCCGAATAATGCCTTTCGCTTGCCTTGAAAATAGGGACCTGATAATGAAATAATTTTGTATTTTATAATTAGCCCAACAATATTGTCGTCAAGCGCTTAGCAGCAAAGTTCTCCGGAACTTTTCGGCAGTTTGCGGGATTCGGTGCATTCCAGCGTCAGTAGTCTGGAGTCGCGGAGTGCAATGCGGCAACTCGCATCGATTTCACAAAATTATTAAACTTTTGAAGTTCGCTTTGATACTGAATATTTTTTTTGTGAATAGATGTTCATTTATTGATTTGATAGTAGTTAGCAGCCCTTACATGTAATGTCACTCTATGAATCAGGGTCTCAAAAAAGCAATAGTATTATACACGGTAAAATATTGACCGTCTTGGACATTGACAGGGGCGATTTAAACCGTCGATATAAGTAAACAACTCTTGCTGTGGGACCAGTTTGGGACCAAAGCTAGAAAAAAAATTACATTTCCATACAAAAATATTTAGCTGCCCAGTTATTTTGAATGGAAATGCCAAAAAAAATTGAGTTCCCAACATTGGTTCCATACTAGGTCCATGGTTCCATATGAAAAGTAGTTCAAATCTACGGGCTATTACCTCTAAAAAGGTCTAAAACTATCAATATTTCAGCGTGTATGTATGTGAGACACTCTCATCTATGAGTATTACTGTAATATCTCCTATATTCATTCAATCACTAACTAAATTATTCTTGCAATACTTATAGGTGTTTAAAAGCTTGTAAAAATAACATACACCTGAAACAAAGGCATTAAATAGGGATATGTAAGGGTGAAGGATAAGCAACACTAGTTCTGTAAGGAATAAAACAAGCTCTTATTTTATTCCAATTACTCCGACCCCCAAACTTGTAAACTTTTTGCATTCTGTAAATCAAAATGATACAGAATATCAAAAAGGCCTTCTAGCGACATCTACAACCTCTTTCAATAGTACCGCTTCTGCTTGGCATATTGCTTTCACTATCACCGAACTCAACAACTAACTGTGCTTGCTGCTAGTTAACATTTCTTTGTAGTTCCGAAAAATATACACAGATGGCGTTAGCAGTCACATACCCGGGAAATTTCAGATGAACTAGTTCGAATCTTGTTAAAAAGTCGTCCATTTGTGAGACGGACTCGCGCACAAAAGGTTCCGTACTTTTATCTATAAAACATTAGACTATCAAATAAAAACGGCAAGAAACATGTTTACTCTATGGCAGCGTCCCTTCAGTATTTAATTATTTATTTTTAAAGTAAATACACAACTAAACATTCCATGAATTTTTCAAGCGTCTACCTGTTGCCGTTATTAATATCGAGTAAAAAAACAAAAAAAAAATCACGTTTGTTGTATGGGAATACCTCAATTTTTTTTAAGTATTTTTTATTATAGCGGCAACAGGAATACATCATCTCTGAAAATTTCAACTCTCTAGCTTTCACGGTTTATGAGATACAGCCTGGTGACAGACAGACAGACGTCAAACTCTCGTGAATAGGGTTTTACCTTTTGGGTACGGAACCCTTAAAATAGCTTGACTGATTTTGAAGTGCGAGGTGTTATGGAAACCCGGCTTTACTCACGTTTTCGCCGACTAGTTCGGTCTGCTACGAAGACCAGCATCGGGGCGAGTGATAGGTGTAGCGACACGACGGTTGGGTACGCTTCCCTCAAAGCACTGATTTCCATAATGAATGTATCTCACCTAAATTTTAATCAATTATTATACATACATACATATTGTCACGTCTTTTCCCTTGCGGGGTAGACAGAGCTCAGATCTATAAGACCTAAATAAAAGCCACGTTTAAAAACGGAATCAAATGTAAAATAGTGTTAGGTTGTTACGAGTAGCATCGCCTATAACCATTATTCGTTAGATATTTGTCCATTCTTTAAGGCTTTTACGATCTGCGCGAAAAGAGAAGCAGTTGGTACATTTTTTTTTAACTCCCAGACCCGTGTGGTAGTGTTACTTGTTATGTAGGTATTACACCATAATGTACGCCCCATAACATGCCATCGTGAATAACCTTTAACATAGTGGACATAAATGACCGTATTAGCGTAAGCACGGTAAGATTAGCCAGTAACGATACGGTTACATAACTTTATAACCGTTGCACAAGGGGTCACGGGTTCGGGCCCGGCCAAGACAATGCGATGCTCCTAATGATAATGTTAGGTTTTAGGGATCCGTCTAAAAAGGTTTTGATAAAACCAGTTGCAAAATTATGTTCTGTGATCGATATGGATTTTGATTGCTTGTAAAATTATGTTTTCTGGAACTTTGGGAAATGGCGTACCTTGCTATAAAAAGAATTGTATATAATACTAGCTTCTGCTCCCGTGCTTGTCGGTTATCGCAAGTGAAACCTATTTCCATCCTCATTGTTTTACATATTGTACATACAATACAATATAATAACCCAGATTGACCTAGCCGCACAGTAAGTGGTGAACTTGTCGTACGATATTAAGTCAACGATACCATATGGTCCAAACCCCTAAATCGTACGTTAATTTAGTATCCTACATCACAACATACATACTGTAGCGCTAGCCCAATTTGAGTGAATTAAAAAGATATATACAGTATGGAACCATTTCCATACATAAATTCTCTCTTGGCTGTTTTAACTGCACGCCGTCGCACACTTTCGATGTAGTAGTCCAACGTCCCAGGTATTTGTCATTTGATTGTGGGAGTCGTCTTATTTTAGTTTCCAGTTACGTGGTGAATCGCAAGTTTATGTTGCCTTCTTTTTAGTATTAAACCATAGGTATTAAGTAGGTAATTCACGTGTTTCCAAAATAGATGTGAATATATTTTAATATGATATGACGTAGAATCTTGCATTAGTACCTAATAAACTTCCTATAAAGACATGTTCCAAAAATAATGCATGTATAATGATATTGTAAAATGAAAACAGATGAAAAAAAAGAAAAGTAAAAAAGAAATAAATATAATATAATCATTAATCATACAAAGCCCTGCAGGCGAGTAGGCGACCTATACTGTTGAAAAGAGTTTCTTTCGGCATTTCTTCTCTGCAGTGGTCGGTTCCGAAATGCTAGTAGTCTGTAGCTTTTGAACAATAATAATTAGTAAATGCATAATACTTAATAAGATAATTTTAAATGTGATTTTACGTGAAAAAGTGCCCGCAAGGCCTTTTTTCTAAATTTAATAAACGTTTTGAATCTTTTAAAACTTCCATATTTTTTTTTAAATTCATTTTATTTTTATTTCTATAAGTTTCTTTAAAATGGTAGTAAAGCATATAATAAATAAGTAATCAATATACCTAATACTATGATATGATAAACTATGATACGTAACTTAGCTGTGTGGTTCCCGGCAGTGTAGAATAGGACCGCTCCAAATCTTACCATGGGTGTCGTTGAAGGCGACTTTGGGAACACATGCTAAACAAAGCTTATAAACATCAAAGAGACCTGTCCAACCCGTCTGGCCAAGGAGAGGGTCGTGTTCCTGTAGTGGAAACGAAAAAAAACCTTATGATGATTATGACCTTGACTTCTTTTTTAGACACATTGCCGTTGCGGTAGCGGCAAGTGTGACGCATTTTAAATAAAATGACAGGTCGCGATACAACAGTTATCGCAACACTGCTGCTGCCGCCTTTTTTGTTTTTGAATGACCTATGTAGTTAGCTCCAAGTGAGCTTTTACTTTTTCACCGTACTTTTTGAGGAGAAGGCAAAGTGTCAACCAGTAATGCGAACTGACATGACACGACTTAGTGTACCTACTAAGTTGTGTCCCTTGAAACGCGTTATCTCTGCTTGCGCCACTAGGAAAGCGAAGTGGAGTAAATTGGCGCGAACAATGGGTGAGGCAACGTAATGTGCTGGACACCGTAATTGACAGGTGTCGGTAGGCGCGGCAGAGGAGGCTCCGTCGCTTTACGGTGTGGCTCCTATCTTTATCACACTTGTAGTCTGAGTCATAAAATTTACTCACAGACATTTGATAGTTTGATGGATGTTTATCATCGTTACAATCGCAAGAAGTCTACTGTAGTAAAATATGCCTCCCCCAAGGATTTCTATCATGGGTTAAGGAAATTAACCCATGAAAATTACATGCAAAAGTGTTTAATCAGCCGGGCAATTTGTATGAAAAAAATTATATTATGAAAAGTTCGTCATAACGAAGAGCTGAGTCACCTTATACCTTAATATACGCAGTCATTAAACCTCTTTGCCAAATTTCATTTATATTGTATAAATTCTTCAATACATCAGTGAAATTTCAAGATTTCTTGTTTTCAGAACATTCGGAGCAAATTCATTCAGGGCCGGACTGCGCCGGAAGGGCCCGTTTGCCGTCAGATCGCAACATCAATGAAATACAACCCTTTGACATTGTTGAAAATTCAAGAAAATTTATCTTTTATGTTTCAGAAACATTGTCCAATGAAAATGATACGCATAAAAATAAGTGTTGTTGAATTCGTCAAAAGTTATCGCTATTCAGATATTTCCAAAACTATCGTTCCGGGATTAGTTTACTCAAGCATCATAAATCATTGATTTTTCATTTTCCCCTTAATTTTATGAATTAGTACGTAGATAAAGGGAATCATGCATGGGGTTCAACGCTGCCCTATTTAAAATATATCATTTAAATAAAAGAAAACTGAGGTTTTATTTATGTTATTTTTTTGCGAACCATGAAACTATATTTCAATTGTTTACAATTTAAAATGAGAACGTGAAGCTTTTCTTAACGTTATTGACGAGCTCCGTGGCGCAGCGGTCAACACGCCGGCCTGTGACACGGAAGGTCCCGGGTTCGATCCCCGGTCAGGCCAAGATGAAAAATGATCTTTTTCAAATTGTCCTGGGTCTTGGATCTTTATCTATATATGTATTTGTTATAAAATATAGTATCGCTGAGTTAGTATCCCATAACACAAGTCTTACTTAAGAACTTACTTTGGGTCTAGCTCAATCTGTGTGCTTTGTCCGTATATATTTATTTTATATTGTCAAAACGGCGACTTTTGGCAAAATGGGATATTTATCTAAATCAGTAGATATCTTAGTACACCTTCTGTCTTGCTGTATCACCTGCACACGCGAGGAGTAAAGGTGGCAAAGTTCTGCTCAACACTATTCGCCCGAGTCGACACGCTAAGAAGAATTAAGTAGATATCTTTGAGTTAGCATCTTGCGACACTAGCTCACTACTTGCTGTGGGGCTTGGTTAATTTGTGTAAATATTGTTCCTTTATATTTTTTACGTCACTGCTATTTTTCAGGGGCTTATCGCAATGATTCCTACATAACACAGTCGTGGCGTTGCCGGCCGTGTACGGCCTCACTCCCACCGGCCGGATTAAAATTAGTGCGTTGCGTAAATTGTAAAGATTCTTAGATATTACGCAAGTGCGTTTTGAGGAACTTTGCGAGTGGGCAAGCGACGAGTGAGAGAGATTTTATAAAGATTCGAATTTCAATTAGACGACTTTGTATGTGACTTAGGGGCCATTCAAGTATTACGTAAGCAGAAAAAACAGCTAATCTTAACCCCCTCCCCCCTCTTCGCAGCAAAAGTAACAACAAATCTTCCCCCTCCCCCTAAGCTTACGTAAACATTGGTATCATTTTCCCAAAAAATGTTTGTGTATTTTGCGATCGTCAACTCCCCCTTATCCCCCATGTCATCAAAAATAAGCAGACCCTAGACCCCCCACCCCATTTCACTGCTTACGTAATATTTGAATAACCCCTTACACTGTGTGTTTAATTATTTTTATGTGTCTATATCTATATTTTTATATATATTTTTTTGTCTTTGCGTCATTAAACACTTTCATTAAGATACTCCTTTTGTTTTAAAAGCAATGACAGCAAGTATCTACCATCTTATTGTCTATTCATATCGCCTATTTCATTACGGGAATTTCAACGACGACATTTTGCTTTTACCACCACCTACACAGATTGTCGTTGACAATTATTTCGTTTCATTGAAATAAATTCAAGAATAATATCTACGAACCTTTCAAGAAAGCTTTTGTTTAAGCTGGAAAGCGCACCTAGACGACACTGATTTGTATAGCGCTGCGAGACACTTGTCACGCCCACCTCTTGACACTGTAATAGGCCTTTTAAATTAAGTTACTTGATGGTGTTATTAATTAATATGTTCTTGTTAATTGGCATTCGTTAGACCTTAGCGGGTTATAATTATCGTCAAAATAATGCAAAAAAAAAATTACTTATATTCCCTACTTACATTAAGAAACTTTATACTTACATAATCGCTAAAATCGTAGCACTCAATATCGGACGGTTCATCACCATCATCAGGTCTTTTTTACTCTCCACCGCAACCGAGCACGACCCTCTCTGTACTTCCAAAGCCATATATTAGCCAGAGCAGTCGGAGGATTTAACGGTTGGGAGGGGTCTTTGATGTTATAAGTTTTGTTTAGCTTGTGTTTCCTTAGTAACCTTTACGAGATCCACGGGAAGACTAGGAATGCTCCTATTCTATTCTACCGGGAACCACAAGTCATGTCGGCATCGGATGGTTATTAAGTTTTTTTATCTTCTCGTCCTCATCATTCAAGCATATAAATTTTCGGTTGGTTATTGAGGTTTCTTCCGATATTCCAATTCTATTCCCATCAGATTGAGCGATTGTCGTCTGACCTTCGCAATCCAAAGAGTAGACCAGAACCATATCTAGGATAGGTTTTAACAAACGCTAAGAGACGTTCGGAAACCACAGCTAAAGGAGCTTGGGGTCAACGATATGTTTTATTATGATGATTGTTTTCGGTACATTACTAACCTTAGCTATACCTAAGTAAATTACTGACGTCAATATTTTCCTGTTGTATAATAAACTATTAAACAATCATCATCATTTCGTGTGCACACCCTGGTGTCAGAGTTAATTAATAAAATAAGTGTTCCTAGAATCTTTTATTAAACGAACGGTTTTATGATTTGATTATAATGTTTTCGATCAATAAATATTTACAATTAAATTGCTGTAAGTAAATTTACTTGGGTGAAGTCCAGCAGTGGAGACTAAAACATAATGATGATGAAGAAGTAAATAAATAAAATAAGTATGTCGCCTTCGCTTGCTTCCTCGTTATTATTATCGTATCCTGTGTGAAATAAATACGTATAAAATTAAGAGCATACCTCTGCCTCGCCTTCTCGTATGCCTCGCGCCACAGTGAGTACACCCACACCTATGTAATGTAATGGCGTTGGTTTCACAGATATTCACACAATTTCTCCGGCCATTCTTCCACGGCTCCCGGCTAACGATAACTCTCAAATTGACTTGATTGACCCCAACTAGTCACATTGCAAGCTTCCTTCATTTGTAAGTACACTTAATTTTTATTATTTTTCCCTTTTATGTTGATACTCTTTACTAATATTATAAAAAATAAGGATTTTATTGTTTGTTTGCATTGAATTGGCTCTCTAAACAACCGGACCGATTTTCAAAATTCTTACAACTTTTAGATAGTTAATTTATCTGCGAGTGGCATAGGCTATATAAATTACCCAGTCGCGGAAAAACTGCTAGTGTTACATAACGATGACCTTTTTGGCCTAGTGGTCATCATGCCAGGCTGGTACTCTAGTGATCCCGTGTTCGATCCCCAGTCACGTCAAGATGGAAAAAATTAATGACCTTTTGCAGGTTGACCTGGGTCTTGGATGTTTATCTATGTATTTGTTATAAATAATAAGTTGTGAACTTGTATGACCGAATGGAAAAAATGGAGGGAGGGCTTTGCCCAGCAGTGGGACAGTTAATGGCTCGAAATGAAATGAAAATGAAATGTGAACTTGTGTCGTAGGATACTAACTCAACGATACTATATTTTATAATAGATACTTACTTATATAGAAAAACATCCAAATTTTCCACAAAAACCTGGCCGAGAATCGAAGATGGGATCAGTCGTATCGCAGCCTCTAGTGTTATCACTTATCAACCTTTTTTTACTCCGAGTAGAAAAAAAATTAGGGACCAATTCAAAATTTCAATTGAGAAGTAAAGTTATATTTTTCCAAGATTAAGTTTTTTATTACATACATACTATCACGTCTTTTTACCTTGCGGGGTAGACAGAGCCCAGGTCTGTAAAACCTGCCCAGTTTAGCATGTAGATGGGCTAATAGTGTTTTGTTGTTGTTCCATAATGAAGTTAAGGATGTTCCAATCATGCGGTCAGGTCTTGACTTTTGACCTGCCTGGTTGCGTCACAAGACCTTTCTGCTTCCTCTGGTTGCTGTCGGGAGATCCTAGATCACACTAAGTGAATTGTACAAAGTAGTAACTTATACAAAACATTGAAAGTGTACTTTTATTTCTTCTTATCTTCGAAGTTTATAGGACCGTTTGATTTTATTTGGAGGACTGGCACAACTCAGCTTAAATAAATGCTTTAGGAGTAAATAATAAAACATCCGTTTAAGTTGGGTTATTGTACATTTGCTGCAAAGTAAATTTGTCGTGGAAAATGTGTAAATTTGTCGTACCTAATTCTCTATTCTCCATGTCTTCCCGTGGAATTCGTAGAAGGCGACTTACGAAACACAAGCTAAACGAAACGTATAATATCAAAGTGACCTCTCCAACCCGTCTAACCAGCGGTGAGCATAGGCTAAATCCTCTGACTGCTCTGGTAGTACAGAGAGTCATATCTTGCAGTGGAAACTAATAAAGACTTGTTGATGTATGAATTTCCGCAGTTATCAAAAAAAAAATAACAAAAATAAAACGAAATCTTTATTTATATTAGTTTCCATATTTTTAAAGAATTTAACCTTAATCTTAAAAAATCAGTTATACTTAAAACGGTCATTCTACACAGTCTGTTATTGATGAAACAAAACCACTTGAATTTCAGCGTGTTACAATAATTATTTTGATATGGTCAGATTATTTACTTGCATGATCCCTAATTATAAAGTGAGGTAAATATGCTAAAGGCTAAACTATCGAACAAAACATGGCAAAACATCACGTTTGTTGTATGGAAGCAAATATTAAATTTATTCTGTGCCCTGAGCTACTATATACCTACTGTGAATACTTATTCACTGACGCCGACCATCCAAACCACAGAACAACAAAGTTGTTCTGTGATCCAAACAGCTGATTTATTGATTCTCTTACAATTCTTTTATGAAAAGGCAAGAGACAACAAGAGGGAATGGACGAAAATCACAACTAGCAACGAGGCTTTTGCGTCTTTTGGCCTTGGACCCAGTTGTTATGGAATATATTCTCGGATACAAGAGAGTGTTGCTGTGCTAATAATAGTAAAACTGCGAGAATTGTACTAGACCTTGGGAAGGCTGTATGCAGTTATGGAATATTAAATAAAAGGCTGTTATGATGATGCCGCATGACTTGCAGAAAAAAGAGAGAGTGCTGTACTACGCGACGATCATGATTCTTGATCTGACCCCTTGCGTCATCAGACAAGTTAATCTTTTCGAAATATTTTGATTTAGTGTTCTACATAGGTATGGAAGAGTTTGATTGCGTGATTAAATGTGCTTTACTGAAAATGTTTTGGTTACTGTTACCTTGTCCCAATTTGTAAATCGTACCATTTTTTCTGGCAGTTGTACTTAGATGGCACCACTGTAGAGTCACTACTTTGTATTGACTTAATTATTTCAGCTTATGCTATTATATGGCATACGAAAAAAATTTTTTTAGTCTATGCTATATGGCTTTCATTGACGCCTTTCTTTACTTTTCTGCAAAACAACATGCAGACAAAGACACCGTCATGCCTTTATTTCCATGATTAAAAATCATGCCAATTTTTCAATGCTTGTGTGTGTGGCAGCTTTGTGCTATTACACGCGTCCTGTCAATTTATGCCCTCAAAATCCGTCGAATTAGTAGCTGAGTGTGCGCGCAACCGCCTATGGGTTGGTCTCTAGCTGATATCTGTGGTCACTAGTTTTTTCTACGCTTTTAGGCTAAGAAGAGTCTTTAGAAAATGATTTTATATTTGAAAATAGCTTCAAATAGAAAATCTTTTCTTAAAAGTGTTAAAAATACAATTTAGGGTTTATTCTCCTCCCATATTGACTGCATAGTTTGTGATTACATTATATGTTCCCCGACGACAGCCTGATCACATGTTCGTAATAGATAGTTCGGGGTACTGTCCCGTTTTATCCTACGTCAATTGATACCGATTATTTTGTTTATAGCAGTTATTTTCAATCGACTTCCAAGCCGAAGGAGGACCTTCAATACAACTGTATGTTAAAAGCTCAGCCCCCGTAGCATGGCACGCGCGACAACGTTTATCGACTATCGCCATCTTGTTTTACGCAATACTGAAGAGCGAGAAGTAGATAGTTTATCGCGCGATATAAACGGCGTCGCGGGAGCCATGCGACGGGGGCAGGTTAAAAGTTGTTAAAGTTAGGGATACGACTTGGTCCCATTTTGATATCATGAAAATCAATTCAGTAGTTTGGTTTGCGTCGACTTTTTTTTATCTGAAAGGGGATTAATTATGAGGGCAATTCGCCCTGGCTCCTTCGTGAACAGTATCAGAACTAAGATATATATTCATACATCTGCACCAACAATAACCAGGCTTCCTATAAGTAATGATCGCTTTTTGACCTGTTACGTGTCGCGCCCTCAGCCAAAGTGAGTTTGACCACAATCCTTTCTTGTCTTTCATTCATGCAGGCGCTGACTGTGGCTAACCGAACTCCGGGCTCTGATGCACCAGAACTTAGGATGGGACTATGAAGTCGCTTGGAAAAGGAGGGAAACTGCAACGTATACCATTAGTTTATCTTGCTTTTTTTATTAAGTATACACCATCAAAATATATTTATCTTTCTCTTCCACGCCTGATGGGAGAGAAGAAAAAGATCAACGGCTTTTCTTCTCGCGCCGACCGTAAAAGCCAATGTCTAAGGCCTTCGAAAGGCAATGTTGCTAGCAACCTAACACTATTTTGTTTCCGCCAGGACAAATACGCAAATATATTTTTATTATTATATTTAGGAGCCCGATGGTCCAGTGGGTGTGAGCTCTATGAGCACTTACGTATGTTAAGCAACCCCTGGTGCAGTCTCTACTTGGATGGGTGACCGCAAGTGGCATAAAAATATCTCGAGCTCCTCCGAGCTTCGGAAGGCACGTTAAGCCGTTGGTCCCGGCTGTCATCGTTGATGGCAGTCGTTAAGGTATGTCAGATGCCTTAAGGCAGCTTGAAAAATCTGACACCAGTGTTGGCCACTTACACATACGAAAAGCAAACTTATTATATAGTACCTAGTTATTTTTCTTCCAAATCACATAAACATGGATGATAATACACATCCGTGTCGTCATGCAACATTATCTCCACGACCCACGTTGCATCCTGTAACGCTGGCTGTCTGACCTGTACGCTCGCGCCCTTTCGCTTCCCGCTTCTCCATTATAAATGCTGAAGTGGGTACTTTGATTAAGCCACGATAAGACAAATCATGATAGGACAAATCAAAAAGTACATAGCACATTTGATGTACGAAACAGCCCGCACTAAGTGCGATAGACTCATGCAACATCTGCACGACCCATAACGTTGCATCTGGTAACGCTGCCTCTCTGACTTGTTGCATCTCGCGCCCTCACCCAAAGGGAGTTTGACGCCAACTATTACTTGTTGTTGAAGTATGAAACCGTAAGTCGGATCCCGAACTAACAGCGATAGGGTCATACAACATCTGCACGACCCGTAACTTTGCATCCTTGCTGGCTCTTTGACCTGTTGCGTCTCGCGCCCTTTCGCTTCCCGCTTCCGCCATTATGAACGCTGAAGTGGGTACTTTGTATAAGCCACGATTATCCAAGACTTGGTGGATGACCACCTTAATTTATTCCTTTAAAGCGCTGTGGTATATTTACATTAAATAAATTTATTTATTATTACATGTGTTCTCAACTGCACTTTTGCTTTCATTCATCCTACGTCTACGAACTACACCGACTTGAATGAATGAGATCATAAAACAGAATGTACAATTGACGACTGAACTGTTTTCTACATATAGTTAAACCCACATTAGTATGGATTTAATAGTACTCAATATATAGTTTTAATTACCAAGTTAAGTTATATTATAATTAAGTCGTTAATACACTTCTTGCAATTGTCTAGTTAGCTATTATTTCATGTGTTCTCAATTGCACTTTTGCTTTCGTACATCCAAAGTTTACAAACGACGCAGACTTGAATGAATGAAACCACAAAAAGATCGTACAGTCGATTACTCAACTGTTATCTAAATATCAAAGTTCTACACGAGCTCCGTAGCGCAGCGGTCAACACGCCAGCCTGCGACACGGAAGATCCCGGGTTCAATCCCCGGTCGGGTCAAGATGGAAAATTACCTTTGTCAGATTGACCTGGGTCTTGAATGGTTATCTATATGTCACAGTCATCTGGTTGAATCCGCCGCCGGCTACTTTAAAAACTAAGAAAAATGAAATCATGCTACCACTAAATATTACAAAGTCGGCTAAGATTCAACGACTTTGCTAAATGACATTCATTCAGTCAAGACGTTGAACGTTATATTCAACGACTTGACGAGTTGTCCTTTAGTCATTTAATTAAATGTCGCCATTCAATGAACGCGCTAGTTATTCAATCAAATAGCAGATTCAACCAGATGACTGCGACATATATAAGCATCTATTATAAAATATTTAGCATCGTTGAGTTAGTATCCCATAACACAAGTCTCGAACTTACTTTGGGGCTAGCTCAATTTGTGTGATTTACCCATATATATATATATATATATATATATATATATATATATATATATATATATATAAAAATAAATAAAATAAATTTATACATAAGTAATTATTTATTAACCAACCCGTCTGCCAAGCGTAATGAGTATGGCAATATCCCAATTCCAACTGTCCCAACTTCTCAACTAATATTATAAATGCGAAAGTGAGTTTGTTTGTTACGCTTGCGCGCCGTATCTACTGAAACGATCATGATGAAATTTTGCCTACACGTTATTTGGAGTACGGAAAAGTACATAGGCTACCTTTCATCCCGGAGAAAAGTGCCGTTCCCGAAGGATCAACAATAACGTGGGCGGAGCCGCAAGCGAAAGCTAGTCCCCCATATTTGGGGGGACTATTAGTCCAGCAGTGGACTTCTGGTGGCTGACATAATGATGATGATAAGTAAACATTAATTTAATTGTATGTCTCAAAACAATTATGTAATGACCAAGTAAAATAACGTTATAACGTAGGTGTTACTACATGCCTAACAATAGACTAGTGAGCTTTTATAATAAGTACTGTTCACAACTGCACTTTTGCTTTCATTCATTCAACGTCCACGAAAGACGCAGATACGAATGAATGAGACCACAAAAAAGTTCATACAGTCTCTCATGACTCAACTGTTATAAAGTTCTGTACCCAACCCGTCTACCAAGTGTCAAAATCACCCATATTAGGCAGGCCTAATATTCTAGCAATGGCCTTCTTATGGCTCAAAACTGGTATGTAATTACCAAGTAAATTAATAGAAAGGAAGGCGTTAATATACGTCTAACAATAGCTTTTATAATACGTGTTGTTCACAACTGCACTTTTGCTTTCATTCATTCGAACCTTTACTTCTTCTTCTTCTTCTTTTCGTGTCGGTGGCAAACCAATTATTTTTAATTTATATTTTTTGCTCCCAAAATGCAGCCACTTGGATGGCGTTAGTATTAGCTATCATCAGATCGTCCAATGTACAGGAGCAGGAGCACAAAGAGCAAGACAACAAGTGGGACATTGTTTGGGCCTTTACGAACTACGTCGTTGACTCAATGAGACCACAAAAAAGATCATACAGTCGGTGAGAAGAGTGCGTTCTTGGATTATACTACAGTGTACAGTTCAAATCAAACTTTAAGCGACTCAGATACTCAGACATTAGCTGCGAGCTGCGCACAACGCACCTCGCTCGCCTCCCCGCGCGCGCCGCTGAACCTTATATTGTGTACTGCGCATCGACTCGCGCGATGTTCCGAGCCGACATAAAGTTTGATTCGGACTGTACCAGCTTTTATTTAAAGTCTTTGATTATAATCAAAGTTTAAAGTATACAACGTGTTCGATGGTCAAATATTGCAATCACATCTACAGCTAATTCGGTAGTTGCCTAATGTTAAGATTATATAAAATTTGTTTCTAATGAGACTAATTTCTATCTAAAAACACTATACAGAACACTTTTAATTTGATATCGATTCGTTATTGATCTTAAAGCTTCTTTAAAGTTGGGTGAATAGGACCATTTTTTTAAGTCTGCTAAATTTATAGCAACTTTTATTATGAAACCATTACCATAAACGAAATATTTCGTATAGCTACCAAACAAAGTTCTCACGCCACCCATACAAAATACAAGCTTGTGACGTCACAAATATGTAGGCATTTCAGCGGCGCGTTTTCACGTCTAAAAATTTACGTCTAAAAACATGTGTCTTTAAAACTTTTATAGCTGAAAGAGTTTTGTTTAGAAATGTATTTCTGTCACTGTTGTGTTTATTTTTGGCAGGTCTTTATATAGCAACATAAAAAAAATTTTAGTCAACATGCCCATTGAGATTAAATTTTACATAAGTACATACATGCAATATGATGTAGTTTTTTAAGCTTGTTTCGTGAAACGAAAGTCCTCAATTATCGGTCACAAATTTTAAAGTAAGAATGAATTCGCTCATAGATATTTATTTTAATCATGCAGTACTAATTACTTATTTATTTATTGTTTGTATTGCTTTGAAAGACCTATAAAGCCAAGGCCCAAAGTAAAAATGAACATTACAAACAAAACACTTTCAAGGCTTACTGTACAAAATAATTAGCGTCTTTTTAAATAGTGACGTGAGTGTTAAGCGAAAGTCACCTTTGTCCTTGCGCGCTTTGAACCAAAAAACTGAAAAATATTTTTACTCTTACCTCTATTCCGCTAAGTGGCCAACATTGGAGCCAAAAGAAACTGATATAACGATTGCTACTTTCTACTAATGTTTTAAAGAGGAAAGATTTAATTGTTTAATAATAATAAATATATACGGACAAATCACACAGATTGAGCTAGCCCCAAAGTAAGTTCGAGACTTGTGTTATGGGATACTAACTCAACGATACTATATTTTATAATAGATACTTGTATAGATTAACATCCAAGACCCAGGTCAATCTGAAAAAGATCATTTTCCATCTTGACCTGACCGGGGATCGAACCCGGGACCATCCGTGTCGCAGGCAGGCGTGTTGACCGCTGCGCCACGGAGCTCATCACTTTGTTGTTTGTATTATTAAAATACGTAACAACGGGTTCCTCACGTAAATCAGTCAGCTACCGGCCGACATGTTTCAACCTCATGGGGAGGTCTTCATCAGGGCGAATGTGATTCGAGAATTCGAGACGAGCGCACTATGTCGTCCCAATCCGCACTGGGATTCCGGATGAGGTGGAAACATGGCGGCCAGTAGCTGACTATTTACGTCAGTAACTCGTTGTATTTTAATAATGTATGTATCTCACGTTAGATTTAATCAAAAGATTGTTTGTATGTTTGCATGAATAGGCTCCGGAACTAATGGACCAATTTTCAAAATTCTTTTACCTACAGAAAAATTTATCTGCAGATGACATAGGCTGTTGTTTACGTAGACAAAGTCACGGAAAACTTGCTAGTATCTAATAATCACAGCCGTGTCTTCCGTGCTGGTGTGGGAGAAAATAAATATATAAAATGTAACAGCAGCTTCTCTTCGTGCACAGAACGGGAAAGCTGACTTAGTGATTATGCTAAAATCTAACGAATTATGTCAACAGCAAATGCGGTTAGCTACCCATTACTTTATAATTTCATATTCCATCTATTTGTTTACCAAAACACTAAATATCGTTTAATTGGGCTGTCTTGCAATGGATAAAGATGTGATAATATGAATGTATGTACCATTAGTAGACACTGAGTTTCGAAGATCAACGGCAACAATGACAACGACCATCAAGTAATTTACTAGGGCATTCAGCTATTAGATTTTTAAAATTTGATATGATTTAGGACTTACAGAATTAATTGCTGGGTGGCGCTAGTGTGTCGTAACGTCTGAACTCACAGCGCCTTAATGTGCCTTCTAAAACTTTAGAGAAAAGTATTTTTTTTTTCATCTCACCTGCCCTTAAACAGTGTCATTAAATGCAAGCAAAGTGGGCTGGATGGTCGCTATTACGACCGCGGGCTATAAGATTTCATAGAAATTCCATAAATCCCGAAAGCGCATAAATTATTTTTTTAAATTTAATAGGGCACTATACCATGCACAAGCGTCAAATCTTCTACATCCAAAAAGTTTTCTAGTCGAATATTCAAATTTGGAATTGCCAATGAACCCGATGAAAAAAACATTTGAACTATTCTGCGAGATTTTGTCCTTAATTCAAATTTGGAATTGTAAATGGCCGTGCGTGGCTGGCTGTTTGTATTCATCGATCTTTGACTTCCACTTTTTGGATAAAACATTTTCGTTATCTGTGTAATCCTCGGATGCATTTTCTGTTCACTGTTTGCCGCTATTTATTTTTAGGCATTATATTTATAAGTAATCGTAATTTTCATTAATTTGCATGAAATACATTCCCTATGATAAATGAATACATAATAAAGGTCAATAATGTTGATATAGATAATATAATCAGCCAGCTTGCAGACGCATAAATATTAATTTTCAAGGTAAACTATATAGAATATTCATACTATACAATTTCAACCAATATAATATGAAAAATATTTTTTTTACTCTTCTATTTACTCGGTGAGATGAAAAACATTGTGTGTATCACGGCCGGTATTAGATATTACAAACTCGGACTACTAAAAGCACTCGGCTTCGCCTCGTGCTTGTTAGTAGTCGCTCGTTTGACGTAATGTCTTCTATCCCGCCCTTGCTACACAATGTACTATTTTGGCATAACTAACCTGATGGGTCACTTTAACGGCCTTTTTTGCCTTCTGTTGTGATATTTTTTTTAATATGAAGGCTTCAGGCGGTAGCCCGTGCCCAATAGTTTGCCTGACGACAATCAGGCATAACCAAAAAAAAGGACATTCAGAGATGTGACATTTAGAAAAATAACATGAGTGGCCCAGGCTTGTAAGATAAGAAAACGGTACAAAATAAATCATAATTAACAAAACACCAATCAGTTAATTCTTCAAAAAAACGTCGATACCATCCGCCGCCAATCCAAGAACGAAACAATGGCCGACTGCGATATGATTATCAGCCGAGATAGCCCACACAATGGACAATTTCATGTTTTCATAATTACTCCTACCTTGAATGAAAATTAAGTTTCGAATTACCGGACAGAACAGTTCAAAAACGGAAGTAAAACTTCATCGGCCAAAACAACATCAATCATAAACACCCATCGTGGCAACGCTGCAAGCTTCCTGGGCATCATGCTACACAGGCACTTTTTTTAAATACTTCCTATTTGTCATTGATGGACTACATTCTATTCTATTCTACGTCGAACACCTTGTCATGTACAGCAGGCCTTAATTTAGGCAAATATTTCTCTTCGCAGTTGGCAGTCTATTCGTTAGTATTATACTGTCTGTTATAAAAAATTAGACTAATTAACGGAAAAGATATAATTCATAGCTAGCGTTCTACTCATTTGTCCTGGATTTAATTGTAGTCCTGTGAGACGTTTACGTATTGAATTAATAAGGATAGACTCGGGTAATAATTTGATATCCGCCACTTACCGGTCATGATGTCATCAACATTATGTACGAATAAAATATCCTAGGTAATCAAAAAATAAATAAAAGTAAAGTCACTTGAATAAATATAAACCCAAATTCAAAGCTTATAATTACCCGCAAGCTGTTTGTTCTTACTTGAGCTTTATTTCTAGCCTCTCATAATTGTATGTCTTCACATTTGGTTTTTACACAAGGAAGATGCTTTTGAGTAAATTATAATGATTATGATTTACGATTAAAGGTTTTACTTTGTTGTTTTTAATTTTGAAGTTAGTTATTACAGTAAGTTACTGTTTTTTTTTAATATAAGGATAAATCACATAGATTGAGATACTTTGGAGCTATCCAAGGTAAGTCGAGTCTTGTGTTATGGGATAATAACTCAATGATATTATAATTTATAGCAAATAAAAGAGCAAATACATACACAGATAAACAACCAAAACCCAGGTCAATCTGAAAAAGATCATTTCTCATTTCTCACTGGGGATCGTACCCGGGACCAGTCGTGCCGAAGGCTGGCGTATCCTATAGGCGTATACTCCTCCCTCACTCTCGCAGCGTTCACGCTGCGACAGAGAGTGAAAAGGAGCAAAAAAATATCTTTATTTAATGTTTAATTTTTTGGTAAGCTTTTATTATGACCGATTCATACTGTAAAGTGCCGAAACAAATCTACTGAGCCCTAACACGATAGCCACTGGTTTAGTAGTAAAGAATAAAATTATGGGTGACTAGTTGTACTAGTTTCGCTAAGATTAGCTCTTAATAGGGTTCCGTTTGGGTACGGAACAATAAAAAGCACCACGGCGTAAAACGTGTCTCTCTCTCATCATAAATGTTCTCATTCAGGTTTCTGCTATATGATATTTATTGAATTCAAGGCCTATTCATGAATTAATGTAGTCAGACCAGTCTGGATGACTTCACAAACCTTGCTCTTGATATTATATCCAGCTAGGTTTATACTGGTTGAGTTTGCACGCATTCTCCCAAACGAGAGTTCCTGAACTCGACACTATACTCTCGACAAAAACGCAACCTCATCATCATTTCGTGTAGGTGACACGGTCAGTCGACCATGCACACCCTGGTGTCAGAGTTCTTCGGAACCGCCTCTCGGCTTCTGACGTGGTTCCTTTAACGACTATCAGATGGCAGACGTGACCAACGGCTTAACGTGCCTTCTAAAGCACGGAATCATCTTTCTTATTAGACAATCAGGTGATTTATGCCTGCAATGTCCTAACCAAACTGGAAACAACTTAACAAAGTATGTTTCCCGTGGGAATCGAACTCACAACCCCAGTCAACAAGGCGAACGCCTTAACCTCTGGACCATGGAGGCTCTTAATCTGACACACGAGAAGTAATTCTGGCCGTCGACACCAATGCTAAAATCTGCCAATCATTTGAAACTAAACAGCAGTAAAACGAGCTTTATATTTTTTTATTATTTATTATTGAATAAGGTATTTGTCTCCCATCTCACCTGATGATAAGTGATAATGAAGACGAGGATGTTACATATTATTCAGCCAGTAATGGGGATAGACTTGACGTACAGTTAAATAATGATATGAACCAAGCAAACTGTGCTCACCCACACTTGCCAAACCTGGTTAGTATGGCAAAACTCCCTCCACTGATGGAAATCCTTGGGGGAGGCCTGCGTCCAGCAGTGAACTTCATGGATCAGCTGAGATTAATGAAGAACCCTTAACCTGTGCGAATCTGACTAGCATTTATCCAGTTTTACTCTAAACGAAATCCATAATGGCAAACGGGCTATGGAAAATCGTCCAGGGGTACTATTTTTGAACTTGTGGCTGTTCGAAAACGAAGGATTTTGGTAAGGATAAATCGCTCGTCCTCGGAAGTCGCCTGTATAATAATGGTGCCGTGCAGTTTATTCAACCTGTTCGTGATCGACCGCCGGCAGGCATGCAGTCAGACAGGTCTAAGTTACGTCACGAATCTAGATGCGTGACATTATGAGCTTATCTTAGCTTTCACTTTTCTAAACTTCACTGTGTGTACGTTCTGCTTTTGAGAGAATAGCATCAACAATACAAAGTAGGTAATTAAAAGGTTTACTTACTTACTTCCTTACTTTATAGGTTTTGGCCTCTCACACAAGTTTCTTCCACCTATAATCTTTCCGGTTTCTTTACTTGTGTCTGATTCGCAACCTGTTGGGTTTTTACCATGCGGTGTTAGCCCTCCGATGAACCCTACTCCTTTATCCGTGCTTGGGACCGGCAGTGCTACGAATGTAACACTGGCGAAATTAAAAGGTTTAAACTTTTTTTTAATCAGACGAGAAATTTGACGAGCTCCGTGGCGCAGCGGTCGACACGGATGGTCCCGGGTTCAATCCCCGGTCAGGTCAAGATGCGAAATGATATTTTTCAGATTGACCTGGGTCTTGAATGTTTATATAAATATGTATTTGTTATAAAGTATAGTATAGTTGAGTAAGTATCCCATAACACAAGTCTTATAATTTACTTTGGGGCTAGCTCAATCTGTGGGATTTGTCCGTATATATTTATTTTTGTTATTATATTTAAATCTTTCACGGGTCTCTAGGTAAATATCGCTAGACAGACGGGCAGACGGCTGGACAGACACACGGACAGACGGAGACCCAGACAATGAATAAACAGACGGACAATAACAAAGTGATTCTTTTGTCGCACGAGGCCCAAAGAAATAAACCATCCGTGTCACCTTTTATTACCTTTTATTACTGCCTCCGTGGTCCAGTGGTTAAGGCATTTGCCTTGTTGACCCGGGGGTCGTGGGTTCGATTCCCACGGGAAGCATACTTTATTAAGTTGTTTCCAGTTTGGCTAAGACATTGCAGGCATGAATCACCTGATTGTCTGATAAAAAAGATGATTCCGTGCTTCGGAAGGCACGTTAAGCCGGTGGTCCCGGCTGCCATCTGGCAGTCGTTAAAGGATCCACGTCAGAGGCCGAGAGGCGGTTCCGAAGAACTCTGACACCAGGGTGTGCATGGTCGACTGACCGTGACACCTACACGAAATGATGATGACCTTTTATTATCCAGGATGTGAACGCAATAAGCGCCCTATAAGCCGTCCTTAATCCGCGCCCTTCACCCACTGGCCTGCACACCACCAGGACCGGTTTGTTCCGAGACCGAATAACGGACTGCTCAGATCAGTTACAATTATGTTTTATGTTTTATTATTGCATGCTGGCAGCCGTTTAGCTGTGTGGTTCCCGACTGAGTAGAATAGGACCAGTTCAAGTCTTCCCGTGAAGTCATCCCGTGGATGTCGTAGAAGGCGACTAAGGAAACACAAGCTAAATAGCTTATAGACATCAAAGGGATCTCTGAAACCCGTATGGCCAGCGTGGAGAGTGTAGACCAAATACTCTGACTGCTCTGGCTAATATATGACTCTGGTAGTACAAAGAGGGTCGTGCTCCTGCAGTGGAGACTAGAAAGACCTGATGATGATGATTATTGTATGCTGGACCAATGTTGTTACCAGTGATGACTTACCGGTCTCCTAAACGTGGCCCCTATCATATGGACCCCATAAGAAAGCTCAAGGTCGCTCAAAGAGTTCTAGAAAGTTCGGTGTTTCTCTACGAGATCGGATCAGAATCGAGGAGATCCGTAGAAGAACAAAGGTCACCGGCATAGCGCAGTGGTTCAGCTCTTTAAAGTAGGAGTGGGTTGAGCATGATTGATGAAAAAAGGAGAGATCATTTAAAATTTCGTTCTGAGGGTCTTGTGACCCTTCAAACTATTTTATAAATCTACTGTTTACAGTTAAATGAGGACATGAACCTTTTTAAAAAATGTTTGAAATAAATCGTGGAGATATTATTTAAAATTTTGTTCTGAGGGCCTTGATAACCATTTAAACTAAATGAACTACTGTTTACAGTTAAAAGTGAGAACGTGAAGCTTTTTTAAGAGTTTTTGCCAAAACGGTTAATATTACTGCTAAGTTAAGCTTCACATTCTTACTTAGAGTTTATTTTATATTAAAATTAAATTCACCTTAGAAACTGAGACAAACAATCCATTAGCTTTTCTTGACATTTTAATAATTAGAAATCCTGATAATACTATTAGTCATACTGTGTATGGAAAGCCTACCCATAACGACAAATATCTCAATTGCAAATCCCATCATCATCCATGTCAGTTGGCTACCGTTGGTAAATCTTTGTTTCAGAGAGTACATGGCATCTGTGACACCCACCACCTCAAGGAGGAGCTTCAACGAGTAAAATCGGTTTTAAGAAGCAACAACCTCAACCTCCCAAAAACACATCACAGAAGCCGCCCAAAGCCTCACACAGTTGATCGTTTTCCTGCCATCTTACCATATGTAAAGGGAGTCACGGACAAAATTGGTAATATACTTAAGCGTGCTTCAATCAAGACCTACTACAAGCCGCACAAGAAAATAAACCAACTTTTAAGACCTGTCAAATCTAATATCCCGTTACAAAATGCTGGAGTTTATAAAATTGACTGTGAGTGTGGTTTATCATACATTGGGCAAACAAAGAGAAGCATCGGTACCCGTATAAAAGAACATATTGCTGACATGAAGCATATGCGCTCAACGAAGTCTGCAGTCTGTGAACATGCCCTAGACAAACCCAACCATTATATGCGTTTTGATAATCCTCAAATCCTTGCAAAAGAAAACAGATACATTCCAAGAATACTTCGTGAGGCTATTGAAATTAAAAAACATCCTTATTTCAATAGAGAGGATGGTTGGCAGTTACCACCAGCTTGGGATCCAGTCATCAATTTAATCAAATCTCAAGCTAAGCAGAAGACTGCAACACCTTCAGACACCGTGAGCCAATACTGCGTACATCCGGAACGTTATCAATAAATATTTTAGGCGGTATATTTTGCAGTTCTTATAAAATACTAGACAAATGTCAACTTAGTCTACCTGCGACCACGAACACTGTAAAGTGCTCCAAACGTTAGGTGCATAAATAATGTAATAAACGCGATAAAAACGTATTAAAATAATTTAATTTAAATAGTTCAAACAGTTAACAAGGGCCGCAGGACAAAATTGTAAATTATCTCTTGTTAGTGGACCCCAAAAAATCATGCTGCCTTAAGTAATCAGTTAGGTTTGTCCAATTTATCCGTGTCATTTACCGGCCAAGTATTGGCGTTCGCGTAAACAATACGTATACACACCAGTTAGTAATTTCCCACGCTTTCGCCGGTTTGGGAACTTTCGTGGTTACATCGCGATTTTATCGATCTGCATTAATTACAACGTTGTGTACACTAACTAGCATGTGGACCCAACCTTTAATTTGCACGAGTTTTTCTGACAATGGGTCATAGATGGAGCCAGGGATGTCGTCACAACTTTGTATCCACGCACAAACATTGTGCATCTACCATAATATGAGAAAATAAAAGCACTCTTCAAGTCTTTACCTAATATAACAAATTATAGGAATTTATTTAAAATTAAAGTAAAACAAGATTTTTAAAATTATGCTATCATCACGGACTAACTCGAGTTAAAAGTTAGTCGAGTAGAGTTCTAAGTGAAAAGTGAAAAAAATCTCTGCCTGCACTGTCATCGCCTATGCCGCCCACCTTGTGCTGTACGTGCTTCTAACAAGCCATAGTTTGATCCCATATTTTTGAATGAGGTTAAAGCTTTTTACCTTTTCCGAGCTTATGAGGAATTGAGACTCTCTTGAATTGACTGTGTAGTTTTTGTTCTTTTACCAGACTTTTGTGGTGAAGGCAGAGTGCCCTCACCCGTAAGGGGAACTTCACCAAATGGCCCCCAGAAGGGCATCGGCCGTATTGGCCGAAAGCTTTGTTGCCAGAAGAGCCTATATCCTGGGTAAAATTTACCAGACACCATCGGGCAGTCACAAGTAATCGGAGCAAAAACTCAAAAAAACTACGATAGCGCGTTGTAGGATTTGCAGTAAATATGTTACTGCCATCTCGCGGCAGCTGCGGTAACCATCGCTCAACTAAAACAAGAAATTGGCCAAGTGAGAATCGGACTCGTCCATAATGAGTTTTGTTTTGCAAGGTAAAATACTACTATAATTTTTCGCCAGATAAATACTTCGTTTTTCATATTGCTTACTGTATGAATGACAAAGTTATATTATTTACGGTTTATGAAAATGTGCTATACCTAAAAACTACACATTATTTAACGTTCAAACCAATTTGCATTGAGAGCGTTTATTGAGATCTCCAGCATAATAATACTTTTTTTTTGAGACTTTTCACTCTCTAATTAATTATTAAATTAACTTATTAACACACATTTTACGGCCTATCTTTCAAACTTTTGACTTTGAGAAAATAATGGTCTCCGGAAATTCAATGTCATATTTAATGACACCACGCCCTAATAGGTTTGGAGAGCCACTTTTTCTATTTTAGTATAAAATTGTAAAGTGGTTCACATAGATCTCAATACCAATTCTTACTGTGTAGTTCAATAGTCAATAGTTCCGGAATCAAATGGCCGTGACATTGTGTTGTGGCAAAAATTCAAGGACGGAGGGACGGATATCGGAGTCTGGGTGATAGTACCTGTTTTTACCCTATGGGTACGTTACCCTAAACATTGAAAGGGTTAACCCATTGCATATTTGCCATTGTCTCACATTAAATAATAGTACCTATCCAACATTCCTGTAGGGCGGTGGGGCCCGGGTATTATATCGTCTTTATCTGGGGTCGTCTATTATAAGTTATAACAGCTGCCGCTGTCCATCCATACACCCATTACCACCGTCAATCAGTTTAATCCTTGTCACCCCTGAAAATCTTAAGACGTTACACGTAATCATCATCATCATCATTTCGTGTAGGTGACACGGTCAGTTGACCATGTACACCCTGGTGTCAGAGTTCTTCGGAACCGCCTCTCGGCCTCTGACGTGGTTCCTTTAACGACTACCAGATGGCAGCCGGGACCAACGGCTTAACGTGCCTTACAAAGCACGGAATCACCTTTATTATCAGACAATCAGGTGATTCATGACTGCAATGTCCTAACTAAACTGGAAACAACAAAGTATGCTTCCCGTGGGAAATGAACCCACCACCCCCGGGTCAACAGGCAAAAACGCCTTAACCGCTGAGGACAACGTAAACAATTGTACTGATTGTAATTACATAGTTAACTTTTTATTTGCTTTGTATACAATATTAGCTGTTACCCGTGGCTTCGCCCAATTGAAATATAGCCTATATCCTTCTCCGCAGTATTATCGTGTAAGTAGGTATGTCATATGTCAAGAAGATTGGTTTTGGTTCAGTAGATAAAGCGTGAAGAAGCGTAACAAACAAATAAATATACCAACTTTCTTTCGCCTTTATAATATTAGTTGGGAAGTTGGGATTTGAGTAAAATTATTGACGAACCAACAAACATTAAGAAATAAAATAAAAAAAATTACATTTACGCGACCGTAACGGGAATAGATGATGGCGGCGCTTCTCATTCAACAGTCACATGTTAGTTACTGTGCCATGAAAAATGTTAATAGTCACATTACTTGTTATTAATACTTAATTTACTCCAAGTCATCGTCACATGCTTGGAGCACTCAAAAACTAAATTAATTAGTTTAAGTTTGCATTACAAACAATCAAATCTGATGGTTCAATGTAGCCGATGGACTAGTACTGATGGCGAAAAAATAACGATAGCGCGTTCTAATTTCGTTCAGAGCCATCTAGTTTGGCTTTGAGGAAGCTTTGAAAAATGACTATAGAACAAAAATTATAACTATAATTTAACCGATTTTTTGACAATGATGAAAAAAATAATTGGAAACATACTTCTTTAATGTTTTTTTGTAGATAGTCTTGTTATAGCATTATTGGGACTTCATCCGCGTACTTGACAGCCTTTGGGCTATCCTGATGTAAGAACCAGCTGTAATATTGTAGAATGTCATATACGTCCAGTAGTTTTTATATTTGCAATTTAAGAAAATGTGCTATTTCTAAAAAAAATTATCTCATTTAAACATATTCCAACCATTGACTTTGAGACTCGTATTGGTTTGATGAATTTATCCTGTATGATCATTATTATTTTTTTGTATGTAAAATTGTAAAGCCGCGTACAGAATACATTTACTTACCAAGTTCCGCTGTGTAGTCTTAATAGTTTCGGAATAAAGTGGCTATGAGATATGGACAGACAGACAGAAATGATACATCTATAAGGGTTCCGTTTTTGCCATTCAGCTAGGGAACCCTTTCCTTACCGCGCATCTCGTAGAAGCCGGCAGCGGTAATGGTCGAAAATTTAGGGAATCATGGCAATAGGCGATGCGGCTAGCGACTCATCACTATTTCAGTTCGCTATTCTAAATTTTACTTTAACTGGCTGAATCTAAAACCATTTCGAGGTAATTGCTCTAATTGTCACAGATTTCAAAAACGATTACTGAGCTATTCAAGAAATAAATTTCGCGTTTTTTTCAACACCGATTTAATTCTATTCATATAGATTTTTCGTCAAAAAAATATATTCATGCATGATATGTTACTTAAATATTGATTTTTTTCCCTTATTACAAAATGAAAAACGACAGCGAATGTGACATCACTTGGGGAAAAATTTTAAATTCAAGTTTACGAATGAAAACTTTATTGAATCGCAAAAATACCGAAATCATCATCGTTTTTAGAACGATCATCATCTTCAGGTCTTTGTTAGTCTCCACTGCAGGAGCACGACCCTCTCTGTACTGCCAGAGCAGTCAGAGGATTTGGCCTACACTCTCCACGCTGGCCAAACGGGTTGGAGAGGTCTCATTGAGAGGTTTTAGAACGATAAATTTAAAAACATTGTCTTGTGTTTGTCGAGTTTTTTTTTGCTTTTGTGTATTGTTTCAAAAAGCGCTCGTTACATTTCGATAAAAATTTAATGGGACTTAAATTTTTATCGAAATGTAACGAGCGCGAATATTTATTTTAAAGTGAGTTTCAACCTGTAACCGTTAAAAGGCAAAAAAAGTCTATCGCCGCTATCGCCGACGCCTGATGTCAGGCGTACAGACCAGACTGACAGATGGACATTAAAGTCTCAGTAAATGGTCCCGCCATAAGGCTACAGAACCCCAAAACTGAAGTTGCTATAATGTAGAACGCTAGTTTACCAAGCCTATACCTAGATGGCGCTGCGAGTCATTTAGAACGCGCTATGAGAATTTCTTAGCCCTCGAATCCTGATTAAGTTCTCTCCGTATAGTAAATTCGGAATTTGTTAGATGAAGCAAACTCAATCAGGGCCTAATTATTTGGCCCTTCGGTCCATACGGCAAAACATGAGAGTGTCTGCTCTCCAAAGGATTTGCCATTGTTTCTCAGTTCGGCCCATCTGACTATGAGAGTTTGCTGTCTCTCCAAGCCTTGTACGTACACACAGGCAACGCCCAAAACCGAAGTCCGTCCATCCTAGCGGCCCTTTGGTGATTATTGCCTTACAGGTTGACCACTTCAAAAAGTCAGGGGAAGTAGCAAAAGCTCACTTTGAGCTAGGTAAAAAAAGTTCTGCTAAACGGATTAACAAAATCAGTACTACGATTAAACTATGTAAGGGACAGTGCTTTGATTTCCAGCCTTCCCATAATGTTAACAACGCAACCTTGACATAATAGACAATACTAGATCGTTCGTCTTGTAATTCCTTCTGCACCTCCAAGTTACATCTGGCGCCCGCAATTGCGGCCGCGTTCGCCACGCCTCCAACACCGTTGGGACCACAGATATTAGCATATTACTAGGTTTTCAGACCAATCGCCTTGTGGACATCGACAGCAGCGCAGTGACAGCTTCATTATTTTACTACTACATTATTAGAGTAGTAAGATGGTCATCTAGGGTGCGACGTCAAAACACACTCCTGGTGTTGCAGTTGTCCAAGGCAGCGGTGATCACTAACCATCAGGTTGCTCGTTTGCTGTACCATAACATTTAAAAAAACTCAGGCTCAGGAACCCACAAAACGTAGCGTCGCAGGAAGATTGCACGTCGAGTACACGAAGAACTGATTATGATGAACAACTGATGCACACATCGATGTGACGTTGCAGTTGTCAAAGTAGTGAGCGCCCGTGATTTTGGACTCGGGACATCTCCTTCATCGACTTTGTTAAGCAAGAACAGTTCTAAATGTCATGTTTAAAATAATGTATATATTCTATATAATTTTGAATTTATGTAATATAAAATTTTGTCATTTATTTAAACTTATGTTTGTGGAGAAAATCAATAAATATTTGGTTTGGTTTGGTTTTGTTTTTAACTTGAAAACTCACGGACTTACAAAATCATTCCTTCTATTTGACCCCATTAGGCAGTTATACTTGTTCTTATTTAATTCATTATGTCATGTATATAACTTGAAATCTCTCAGGCTTTCTTACATGAGCCCCTCACTTATCCACCATTATTTTTTCTAAAGGAACCAATTCATTTTGTAAAAATATTATACCTGTTCCTTGTTATTTTGGATACTTAAGCTAGCAAAGTTCCTACAAATTTTATATTTATAACCCGAAAACTCACAGACTTTCATACAAATTTGTTTCCCCTATTGACTCCCTTGGGAGATGAATTTCCAAAATCCCTTCTTAGTGCTAACAAGAACTTATAAAAAGAACTGTCGTGTAAAATTTAAGATTCCTAGTGCTTGTAGTTCGGCTATGCGTTGATATTTCAAGTTGCTGCTCTCCATAGGCTTGCCATTGGTTAGTACTATTATTAATTCTGTGCCATTAGTTCTCAGTTCGGCCCTTAAGGCTATGCATGCAAATCGTGGTCCGTCTGGTATATGAGAGTTGGTTGTCTCAAGCAAAGCCCAAAGCCAAAGTCCATCCATCCTGGGGGCCCTTGTAGGTCGAGGGCACTCTGCCCTCACCTCAAAGGCCCGGTGATGTAGCTCATTCAAATTCATTTGGAGCTACCTACATAGTTTAATAAATAAGGTATTAAATTTGTCGTTGGTGTCACTTACCATATGTAACAATATTTAATTAATTATCGACAGCCGCAGATTAGGGTACTGAGAAAGAAATAACAAGGCTATATATTACGCAGGCGAAGCCGCGGGTATATATATATACCCGCGGCTTCGCGGCTTTTTGTAATGAGTGGCGGAGAGAGATGAGCGGCGGAACAGAGGGAAGGTCTTTGCCCAGCAGTGGGACAGTATAGGCTTATATAAAGTTTACGTATATTTTGTAACTTTATGTAGGTAATTAAAGTAGTAAGTTGGGTGTGTGCCCATGATGTCATGGCTAGCCTTATAGCCAGCAAATGCTGAGTTAGGACTTGTTTGTATACTGTAATTTATCTAGTGTATTAATTTTATATTTCTTTTAAGGTGCATTCTTTCGTCTTGTTTCCTCGCTTGTTTTGTTTATTTATTTGTGTCATGCCATGTTCTATTATAGTTTGTAGTTCTGGAGTCACTTTAGAAGGATTGGCGTCAGGCAGGCAGCCGGCTGTAAAAACTATCGCTAACTAATGGGCACGCATTTCAGATCAGCAGAAGTAAAAAAGAATACTAGTGCTATCGTGCTGTTTTTCTGTACTCCACTGCACCGTGAAATGCGTGGAGCACCCAAAAATATTTAGATATGAATGGATGATTTGATGAATGAATCTGTGGAGACGGCTTAGTTCCTGGCGCAAAAACAATCATAGCGAGTTTCAATTTCGTTCGGCGCCATCTAGTTGACTCTCGGGAAGCTTTGAGGGTTGAAAGCCAAACACAATTTATTACCATTAAAATTGTTGAAAATGTTAATGGTAATAAATTGAATTTAAAAGTATAGGTAACTAATGTGAGCGTAATCAAATGTACTTAAATAAAATTTTGCATGCTGTACTTTTATGGTAGATACGAGATACTTATTATTTGTCATAACACCTTTTGTTCTGTATTATGCAATTATAGATTTCTGATAAAATCGTCTGAACCACTTAAAAGAAGCGGTAATGTTTTTTCGCAGGTATGCATGTATGTATATATAATGTAGGTATGTAAGTATGTCTGTTCATTACCGTTTCTTTTATCCTAAACGACTTGACCGACTTTGAATTGTGAGGTGTCATTAGATGCTTATTATTCACCGTAATGAGGTAGGTAACGTCAACAAAAAAAGTTATTTACCGGAGGTAAATATTAAAAGGGCAGTTGTCTTTAATCTTTTGACATAACGCTACCTGTTAATTTTAATAGGGATGGTTCAGTAGGTAAGAGTGGAGGGAGAGATTCTCTGCATAATAAAGGGGTAGGTATTTTAAGTTGCACCTGATAGATTCTTGACTAGCTAATAACTTTTAATTGTGGTGCTATTAATTATTATTACTTGCATGGGTACTTAACCGGATAGTTTTTTTCTTCCATTCTGCCAAGTGATAGTGGGACTGGTTCTCATAGTGTTACGTGCCTGTTTTTAAATTTCTAATAAAATAATTACAGACTTCAATTCTTTTCTTCACTTTAGCAATAAGACATTTCTTAATTTTTCATGATTCTAGGTCACTGGGAATATTAGGTTTCATGTTCCATGGATTTTGAGCAAATTTACGATAAATGATATCTTGTAATTGCGTTAATTTAGAAGATTGATTTTTTTTACAAGAGATAGACAAATACGTATGTTATTAACTTAAATTTGACGTTCAAGCGGTGCTAAAAAAGAACTTTGCAGACAGACGGACTTACAGTTGATCCTATCAGAATTCTTTTTTACCTTTTGAGATACAGATAAAAATCTAAGATTTGTCTGCTGCTTCTCTTCCCACGCAGTCCGTAGAAGCCAGGCGAGGGAACGCGTGAATGGGTATAAATCAGTATAAATATGTACTACCATGAAATTTCAAAATATGACAAGTGTTATTTAAGTTTTCATGTTAATGTCATTACGTTTTATCTCTGATCCGTATAATCTGCACTGATCAAGTTCTACGCAATATGTACTACAAAAAACCGGCCAAGTGCGTGTCAGGCCACGCGCAAAGTAGGGTTCCGTAGTTGCGAATGACAACTTTGAGTTCACACTTTATACACTCGCACCTCACAGTTTAACGACCAAAAACATCTAACTATGAAGATTGTATGAAATTTTACATTTTCCAGTACATTTTATAAGTTGGGTGCCTATAACTTTTTAGTTTGTACTTAGTACCCAGCTCTGATAGTTTTCCTTTCAACTTCAGTATATATACTACTGCTGTAATTTTTTTCACGTATCCATATATAACCGTTTAGCAGATAGAGGGGGGGGACACGTACCTCTAACAAAAATTTGCACTTTAAAACCAAATATTTCGGAAACGGATCCCTAAATCGAAAAATGGTGTTCTCAACCTCACAATATTTTTCAAATACCTTTTTAACGATACCCCACACGATGGGTAAATAAAGAAAAAAAAAAAATTACTTACCCACTTTACTTGTATGGGAGCTACCAAAAAAAAATTTTTTTTCAAGATTTTTTTCTACCACTTTTTTGCCATAATTAATATACATACCCATACCAAATTACAGCTTTCTAGTACTTATAGTCTCTGAGTAAAACCGCGGACGGACAGACAGACAGACAGACAGACATGGCGAAACTATAAGGGTTCCTAGTTTACTACGGAACCCTAAAAATCAGCCAAGTGCGAGGCGGATACGTACACGAAGGGTTTCGTACAATTATCTATATTACATTAGACTAGCAAAAAAATATTACGTTTGTTACATGAGATTTAAATATTATTTTTAGTATTATTATAGCGCCATTATAAATTCATCATTTGTGAACGTTTCAACTGTTAATAAATATCACGGTTCATCAGAACACCCTATTGATGAATGAACAAACAGTGAAGTCTCGTGAATAGGGTTCAGTTTTTTCTTCGAGTACGAAACCCTAAAAGTATTGTACTTAATTCAAAAGTTTTACTCGTTTCGCCCAGGATTCTGTGGTGAAATAAAATCCAATTTATTTCTTAGTCGTATATTCCTAAGACTTATAAAAAAGTCAAAAATAAAAACATAAAAAACATACTTGTACTTCACGTTCGAAATAATTCCGAACTTCAGCCTCGTTTGGACAAACAAGAACAAACATACGAACAAAAATACTGTCCAGATTAACAGAATGCTTTCTTAGAAAACATTGTCGTTAGTTCGAATTATTATTAACAAAATAAATGCGTACGGCTGTTTTAAAACAGAGTGCGCATAAGTCTTTGAAGAGCCTCGAAAACTTTGGAAGAGCAACACAACTTAAACAGCAATATCAGTAATTAATTTTCAAAATTAACTTTTGAAAAATAATTCATATTCTAAAACGGACCAAAATACAGTAGTCCAGTTAAGAAGTGGATATAAAAGTATAAAACAAAATAACTTTTTGGTAACTAAAAACTATATCCACCTCCTAAGGCGCACGCAAAGCCGTATGTGTCAATTCGCCAGCGAAACATTAAGAAAAAGATTAAAATTCGCTGCAAGCCAATAGCATTCGCCTCCGCGTACGCCTTACTCCAGGCACTCACCTAAACAAGGCCTCCTGAGTATTACAACATATTTACAAACAAAATACTTGGTATCGACGGTAACAATTAGTTAACAAATGACTATGCGATTACTTTATATGTACAATGTTGTGATGAGCGTACCTACTCAGTCCCATCCGTGGTGCTCGTGATGGATAGGCACCCACACCTTCTGCCACACGGGCTTCCACACTTTCTTCCAAGCAGGGACTTCCACGGTCTTCCAAACGGGAACTTGTATTTGCTGCCACTTCTCTACCCAGATTTTCTTCTGTACAGGTACCCATATTTCCTTTTTAATGGTCTTCCAAATTTGTACTTTCTCTTCTACCCATTCTTGTTTCTTCTCCGTTACCCAAGCTTGCTTTTTCTCTGTTCTATAGAACTGTTTCCACTCTTCTTTCCATTCAAGCTTCTTCTCAGTGACCCATTCTTGCTTGTGGACAGTTTTGTACACTTTCTTCCACACGGGCTTCCAAATCATTTTCTTCCTCCAGAGGTCGTGGCTGGTGTACTCCCAGCCATGGTCGTCTTTGCCGAGGTACTTCTCTCCTGGAACGCCCTCTTTGACCCACGCGGGGATGAAGTTCTGTTTCCATTCGGGCACTTGTATGGTTTTGGTCACTGGGACTTGGATTTCCTTCCAAACTGGTTTCCAGACCTTCTTACTGTCAGGGACTTGCACCTCCTTCCAAATCGGGACCTAAATCATAAATGGTTTTATTTATATGTACTAGATTTACATAACAGATTGACAGAAATATAATCATCTCAAATCCTCAATCAAATCAATCATTCACACTTACTACTTTCAAATATGTATATTAAAATGTCATTAAATTGGACGCTAATACGTTATAACATGTCAACTGACAAAATCACCATTAAAATAAAGAGCTTATAGTTTCTAGGCTTTCATTGATCGTTTTCTGTGCCATTTTTCTAAACCAGACAATAATTTTATCATTCTTTACTTTCTTTTTATTTTGTTACGACAAATTAGTTACATATAAATTTTTATAAATCAAAACCAGTATAAAAAACACTTATTTTAAAAAAATACTCAGTTATTTATGTTGATATTTTATTGCTTATTTATTAGCGTCCAATTATTAATTTCTACCAAAGAGAATAAACCAGTCAAATATTTACAGCTCATGTTATTGCTCCTTAAATAATTTACTAACTAAAAAGAAATAAAACTATTAAATAAATACCTAACTAGATAAAAACAAACAAAAAGCTATAAATAAAAAATGTCCCGCAGTTCGTTGTCACACGAAAGGGTACCCAGAATGCTGGCAGCATTGCCACGTTGGATGGCAATGCTTATGTTCTGTCCAAGAAAATTACCAGCCGTCTGGTTACCCTATTTAGTCTATTATTATTACTTAGCCTATTTATTTGGTCTAGTTATTTACTAACTAAATTATTCACTAACTCCAAATGCGACTAATAAAATAATGTCAACTGATTGAATTGATAGCGGTCATTTTTGTCACATATACTATACTTAACATTTTACCTATACATCCATAATTGTCAAAAGACGGTGGTAAAATTAATTAATTAAAAAAAAAACAGTATAAAGGCAAATATCAAACCTGCACTTCTTTCCATATGGGCTTCTGTACTATTTTCCAGGCTGGGATTTGTTCCTCCTTCCACTGTGGCACTTGTTCGGTTTTCCAAGCGGGGACTTTCGTTTTCTTCCATTCCGTTTTCCACGCTAGCTTCTTCTCGGTCTTCCATATCTGCTTCCACTCCTCCTTCCAGACGAGTTTTTTCTTCCAAACTCCTTCTGGGGGTGGAGAGTGCCATCCTCCGGGAGAGCGCTTCTCCCGGGACAGGGGTTGGTCCTCATGCGAGAGGGGGAGGGCGAGCGCGGCGGCGAGCGCCAGCGCCACCCACAGCTGCAACAAACCACATCATCAGATCACAATACACTCATTACATCAAAATACAAATTCCTAAAAGTCTAACTTTCTACTTTCTTGAATTTTAATATTTTTTATCTTTCTATTTGAGCTAATCAAATTAATTTATAATCATTTTGATTTACATAATCAAAAACTAATTTCGTATGAATTTGTAAATGTAAGTAATGACTAGCAAAAATGTTAACTATGCCTATTTTTGGAATAAATATTTAAGTTTGATCGCGACTGGACGCAGTATTGCAGTGCATGCGCCTACGCAACATAAATAGCACTATGCGACACTTAGAAATAATTACGCTAACCGTCCATGTTAATATAAAGTTGAGTCACATTACTACTATAAGCAAAACAAATAATTAAACACAATACGTTATAACGTCTTATTAAGATTTTTTTTACTTTTTATATAATATATTGTTTTGTTTTATTTTTTTAATATACTTATAAGTCGCTTCTCCACAACCGACATAGCAAATAGTCATTATCACATTTCATTTATAAAAAAATTAAACATCACAACATATCTAATTTGCAATTAACTTTAGTTATTTTATATATTATTTTATAAAAATATTTTAAACTTTTTAAGCTCGAATAACATTGTTGTCAATTAAAAATCGATGGTAATGATAAATTCACAGTAATAATAATCCACAGTCACATCACTTCACAGCACCCACCGTGAGTGCTAGGGTCCTCATATCTGACGGAGCGACGGGCCAAGGAGGCGACTGCAGGTGTCGCGGCGCCGCACTGCTTTTTAAGCGGAGGCCCCTCTCTTGCGAGTGGAGATGACGCCCCATACTGATCGGGACTTTCTAAGAAAATTTAGATTTTCAATGTTGGCGGATTGCGCGCAAATTACCACAACACCCTGCCGTTTGCAAATCAATATCGTTAGTAGGCTGCTCATGTGATGGTCAGTAGAGTAATAAGTGGTCGTAGAGAAAAACAACATAAAACTTACGAACACGCAAAGAACATTTTGTTTGGGTAATAAATGGAGGAACTTAGGACAATTAAAAAGTACATTAAATATACAGCTAATACAAAAACTAGAAGAGCATAAATTTTTCAGGGTCCAAAATTCCTATTTAAAATAAATAATTTAAAACAAAACGAGGTAACTTTTAAAATTTTATACTACGTGGCCCTAAATAACCGTTCAATCTATGTCATGAACTACAATTTACAGTTTATAGTGTGAACGTGAATCTTTAATTAGCGTTTTTGTTAAAAACGGCCACTTTTAGTGAAAACGCTAAGTAAAGCCTGACAACAAATATTCCTACTTAAAGCTGGAAATCAAGTTTCATTAAATACTCGTAGGTTAGCTAGGGCCTCGCAGAACAAAATATGAAAAGAAAACTTTGATTTCCCTCTAAAGATTTATATCAAACTAGCTGTTCCCCGCGGCTCCGCCCGCGTAATACATATATTTAGTCAGTACTCTAACCTATGTGTATGCAAATTTCATGATGATCGGATCGGCGTGAAAGCGTAACAAACAAACAAACTCAATTTCGCATTTATAATATTAGTTAGGATTAGGATAGGATGGTATGCGGCTACCATATAATTCATGTATCATATGGAATAAAATACCTCCCGTGCTAGTTTTGGAGAAAATATAAAATATACCAGCTACATTTTTTCCAGCGCAGACCGTAAAAACCAGTTAAACGATTGGGCGAAACTCTAAGAAATAATGTTAGTAGGTAATTCAGCTAGCAACTCACCACTGTATTGATTCCATTTTTCACCTTTACGCCCACTAACACGCTAAACATGGCCTTTGGACTTTGTGACCTTGGGCTCTGTCTACCCCGCAAGAGATAAAGACATGATAATATATGTATTATGTCAACTTTGTATTTAACAAAGATTTTTATTCATCATCATTTCGAGTAAGCGACACGGTCAGTCGACTATGTACACCCTGGTGTCAGAGTTTTTCGGAACCGCCTCTCGGCCTGTGACGTGGTTCCTTTAACGACTACCAGATGGTAGCAGGGACCGACGGCTTAACGTGCCTTCCGAAGCACGGAATAATCTTAAGATTTTGATCGAAAATTGGATACACGTATCGCTATTTGCACGTCATATTTTCCTTTCTTGTCTTTTTTTTAACTAGCAATTTTACAAAAGAAAGACCCAATTGCAACGGATAGGAAACTGCAGAAGACCTTGACTGTAAGACCATTATGATCTAGTCGGCGCACGAGTGTATCGATACAAAAGACTTCAACGCACCCGAGCACTCGTTTGAAGGCGCGCGCATAATGTGAATATTATTATGTTTGGAAACCATTTAGTGGTGTTTACTTGTACTTTTATTGTGTTTGCTGTTTGTTTATGTGGCCATTACTGGTGTTATCTGGCCTTATCTGTGGCCACTACTGGTAACTTCATCTCAGCCGCTAGAAGTCCACTAGAAGACATTTGCCTTCCAAAAGGATTTCCAAGTTCTTAAATTAGTTTTAAATAATATTTATGGCGTCCGCGTAAGACCAGCGTTGTGGTTTATACCGCAACATTAAGCTGAGCGGAGACCTTTTTGGTATTAACATGAGAGTTTTATGCCTCTATAATTGTGTTCATATTTTCTAGTTAAGTATTATTCTTGTGTTTTGATACAAATAAACGATTTTTATTTCTTTTCTTTCTTTCTTTCATGGAGTGATTTTGCCATATTCACCACGTTAGGCAGACGGGTTGGAGAGCGCAGTTAGTTAGATTATCACGGGTCCGACGCTGCTGCCCATTGGAACCGTTTTTTTAATTAATGAAGGGATGCTACGAATTGGTGTTAGAAATTTTCTCATTTTTTTAAGCTGCCTTAAGGCATTTGACAACTTAAAAATTGTCGTCTAGTAATTACACCCTCCACCTAAAGTATTTTAATGCCATTAGTGGTCACCCATCCCTGTCGAGGTGACGTCGGTTGGTGCTTAACAAACGTTTGCGATGATTTGCATTTTACACTGAGCTTCAAGATGTTTAATATAAACTTAATAAGATTTATTCCCCTTTTAATTATAACAAATGGTATCCCAATTAAAAATAAGAACATAACCTTAAACATAATTAAAACTATTAAATAAACACCAACCAAAATAAATAAAAACATCAACTGTAAACAAAAAATCCCACAGAGCATTGCGACACGCAAGGGTAGGTCCAAAATGCTGGCAGAATTGCTTAGTTGGATAGCAATGATTATTCTTTGTCCTAAAAATTGCCAGATTTCTGGTTACCAGATACCACCTCCAGCTTCCGGCTTTTATAATGTTTTCTAACCGTTTAGTAGTGTTTGCAGTAATTATGGTTAGTTGCTTAGCAAATAATAGTTTGTTAACAAACCATAATTACTATGTACTTTTTTATTATGTTTGTATAATTACAGAAAAAAATATCATCATCATCATCAGGGCTTTTTTAATCTCCACTGCAGAAGCACGATCCTCTCTGTACTACTAAAGCCATATAATTATTAGTCAAATTAGTCAAAGGATTCGGCCTACACTCTCTACACTGGCCAGACGGGTTGGAGAGGTCTTTTAGATGTTTATAAGCTTTGTTTAGCTTGTGTTTCTTAAGTTGCCTTCTACGACATCCACGGGAAGACTTGGAGTGGTCCTATTCTAATCTGCCGAGAACCACGCGGTAGGAAAAAAATAAATACATTGTTTATTATAGCAATGTTTAGTTGCCTTTCAAACATATTTGAAGGCATCCGTGGTGCAGTAGTTAACAAACCGGTCTGTGACTCCCGGGTGATCCCGAATTCGATCTCCGGCCAGATCATGATGAAAGACAATCTCTTTCAGATTGGCCTCAGTAAATGAATAACTCTATCCATTGGTGAAAACTGCGTGAAAATTCGTGCAGTAGATTTTTTTATTTATCAATAACAAACAGACATGGTGTAGGACTTTGTTTTATAGTATGCAGTGATAGTAATTAGGCCTTATTACTTTTATTTCTTTAATTTTTTTAAATATTTACGGAAAATTTACGCAGCTGGAGCAAGTCCCACAGTAAGCTATGAACTTATGACGTAGGATACTAACTCAACGATATTATATTTCATAATAGATACATAGAAAGATAAACATGGATTACCTAGGCCAATCAGAAGTTCTTTTTTTCAATACTAAACCGGAGATCGAACCTAGGATCACTCTTGTCTGCCACGGAGGCCTTATTTATAAATAAACACATAATCATTATTGATACTCGGAAATTCTAGCTTTTTATGAAGAGACAGTAATCAGGAAGGAAGACACAGATATGTTGATTGATGAAAGCCATAATTACTCTATAAAGCACGTCGCGAAGCTTCTGAAGCTTGAGGACATCCACTTGCGGTCAGTGTCGCAAAGGTCGCCCTCTCCCAAAACCCGATTGGGTGTTGGTTCAAAATGCTGAGACTCCAAATAAGACGCAAATAAACTAAGAGATTATAAAACCTCCTTAACAAAAAAAAAATGAACCGCGGAATAAAAATGAAAAGATAAAAATTAATAACCCCTAATTTTCTAACTTAAAATAATATCAATGGTAATGGATTAATTTTAGGGTATATTCTATCCAATGAAAAGGAATTATCAAAAACTTGTGGTTATACATAAAAAATATACACGTCGAACCTCCTCCGTTTTTTGTGGGTTGAGAACTATGAACGATATTTTATCTGTTTGTTTGCGTATACCTAAAGAACTCATCAACATTATCCGAGCGTATTTCCAGTTGCATGTTCAGTGGCAACACTTCAGAGCCCGGGGTCTGCGACCTAGCCTAGGTTATTTGACAAAATATCTGATTGTTATACAGATCGACTGCTGTTTGACCTCCGCGACCCAAAGGATAGACAAAAACCAATTCAAGGTCAAGTTTAAGCAAGCTTTAAATTGCGTTTACATCCTACTTAACGTGCCTTCCTAAGCACAGAATCAAGTTTATTTTCGAATTCAGGCGATTCCATTCTACAATTTCCCAACTAGATTTGAAATAATTTTCACAAAGTAAGATTCTCAGTGAGATTTGAAACAACTATTGGACAAGTTGTCAACGAATACCTACATTAAAATTGTTTACCTAAATAACCCTAAAAAATTTTAATAAATAAGTTGCATACCAATAAATTTCTCAATTAGCTTAAATACTGTTTGTTTTATGAATCTGTTGTATTCAGAAGTTTGGCATGAATTCATTAGTGGGGTTAGTGACGCTCTTAAGTCTTTAGCAGCAAGATCGTATTTCATTGTGCAACTAAATATGATATTTTTTGTCTTCTTACCTACTTTGTAAGGATTTAAATGACCCAAACAATTACTCCATAAGTTAACCAATGAAGCGATGCCTGTCTGACGCGGGAGGCCAACTACTTACGGTCATTGTCACAAAGGTCGCTGTTTCTCCCAAATAAGTCCCAACTTGAGAGTGGACACAAATCACTAAGACACCAGATATGACGCCAAAGTATCTACGGATGTTAATTGTCTACTTGTCAACATATTAAGGTATGGTCAGGCGTGTCGTCCTCAAATGCCTGTCGGGTAATAGGTATGATATCAGGTACGCGTGCCTGGCCTCCCGAGCCGCTGCTTTCTGATCCCCAATCCATCCGAGCAAGTAGCATCCCAAATACCTTTATCCTGTTCATCATCATCATCATCAGGTCTTTCTAGTCTCCACTGCAGGAGCACGACCCTCTCTGTACTACCAGAGCCATATAATAGCCTGAGTAGTCAGATGATTGGGCCTACACTCTCCACGCTGGCCAGACGGGTTGGAGAGGTCTCTTTGATGTTAATAAGCTTTGTTTAGCTTGTGTTTCCTTAGTCGCCTTTTACGACATCCACGGGATGACTTGGAGTGGTCCTATTCTACTCTGCCGGGGACCACACGGCTTACCTTTATCCTATTCCAACAGTCCAATCCATTACCATAGCATTACATACCTACATATTATCACGCCCTTTTTCCCTACCGGGTAGACGGATCCTATTAGCGTAAGACCAAAGGCCACATTTTGCGTGTTGGTTGGAAAATGGAATCCAACGTCAACTATTATTAATTCTGTGCCAACGTGGTAATGCTGCCAGCCTTCTGAGCGCGCAAACGCAAGATAGCGATCAACCCGCCTTTTTTGATTCAACTTTTAAAATTAAGTTTTAGCATGAACTACAGCAATAATCTTAATTAAAATTTTATGTATTTATATATTTTTATTTTGTTTTAATATAAATCTCCTAACTATAAAATTTGATTAAGGAAACTAAAATAATACTAAAATAAAATAATAATATCTCCAAAAATTGCATTAGTATCAACAATAATTGATTTTGTTGACTTGAAAATTGCTTATCAATAATTAATTTAACAACTAGGCCACTAAAACGTATAAAAAATACCATTTTTGGTTAAAATCGAATGATTTAAACTATTTAAAATAAAACCATTTAAGTGATTTAAACTAAGTATTATTTTGTTTGTACTAATAGTTTACCACAACATTATGGGTACAAAAATATTTTTTCCTTACTAAATAGAATATCATAACATAAATTTGGTATTATTCATTAGCGTTTTTTTCTGACCGAAAAGGCCCAAAATTTATTTTGTCGCCAAAGACTCCAGCATATACATTCAATATATGTTAATCAAACCCTGTCCGTTTCTTTTAGAGGTGACTCAGACCGTCAATATGAACAACTTTCACTATGGGACTAATGATGGATAATTTTCATACTTATTGGCTGGCCGGTTGAACATGTTTGTATGGAAATGTCTTATGAAACAGAAGGGACGAGGCAGGGTCACTGGTGATGAGGCTTTTGAAATTAAATACAGAACTGGCGTAAACAACGAGTATTTTAATCCATTATGGACAGTCAGATTAACACTCAGCGTAACAATATAGTGGCTAGGCTTATGTTGTGCCGTCGGCTGCTCGGCAAAAAGTGACGCGTTCGCTCGGCGGAGCGCGCCGCGGTGAATACAACGGCGATATGGCGGGCAGTGGGGCGAGCTAGGACGTCACGCCGTATCGCAATTCATTCGTTGCGTTACACTTAATATTTTTTTCATATTTTCAGCATTAGTTCTATATTGAGTTGTTCATATTGACGGGCTAGGTCACCCCTTTACGCCCACATTATAAAAAGACGGCGTTAGGCACAAACTGAATCACTACAAAAGACGCAAGTAAACTCAGCCTATTTAGTGTAAAAAGGATTAACTAATTACATATCTAGTTTGGACTTTTATCGACTATAAAAAGTTAACAATTATTATCTTGACATTTTATTAGCTTTATTTGCATTTTTAGAGGCGGACTATCTACGTATATATGGACTTCAATCTTAAATCAAGTTAGGTGACATTTCCACCAATCACCAATGCCACCCTCTTCAAATTGGTAGTGGTTGATTTATCCAGACAGTTATTAATCCATAGCTTAAATCAATTAAGTGAAGAGTAACCTGACGCTTGAGGTCACCAGCTTGTGGTCACAAAAGCTGACAAACCAGAACTGATACTACTAAAATTTAGCACTTTAAAAGCTGTGTTGTGTGATATGTACCTATGCACAACGAGTATCATTGTGTGACACTATGAACAGTGGTTGGTTTCGCCGATGGTTTGAATAAATAAATAATACACTATACAATGAGTGATGAAATTGTGTTGTAGGATGTTAAAAGGCAGATTTTTCATGTGCCTTACTCATATTACATATATTACATTGACGAGCTCCGTGGCGTTGACGAGCTCCGTGGCGTTGACGAGCTCCGTGGCGTTGACGAGCTCCGTGGCGCAGCGGTCAACACGCCAGGCTGCGACACGGATGGTCGCGGGTTCGATCTCCAGTCAGGTCAAGATGAAAAACTATCTTTTTCAGATTGATCTGGGTCTTGGATATTTATCTATATATGTATTTGTTATAAAATATAGTATCGTTGAATTAATATCCCATAACACAAGTCTCGAACTTACTTTGGGGCTAGCTTAATCTGTGTGATTTGTCCGTATATATTTATTTACTTAGATACATAAACATCATAGACCTAGGCCAGTCTGAAATAGATCAATTTCCATTATGACCTCATCAACTCATAGTAATCATCTGTTGCCAACCTATTTTATACCGAAGACCTTTTTCGCAATGCCTCACGGATTTCGAAAATATTTCAAGGTGTTTTCCTGAAGTTTTTGTAAAATATACAATGGGGAATCATTTCTGAGTTATGGCCGTTGCTCCCGGCATCATTTTCGGCGGTCATTAAGCTATGTCAGATGCCTTATGCAGCTTGAAAAATTTGACATCAGTATGGACCACTTACGCACATGAAACAAAACAAATGATTTTGGGGTTGATTTACTAAAATTGCTTTTAATTTTATACGTAGCAAAAATACATTTTTTAAAATTTAACAATGGCTGGACTGGTTTCCAAACTTTGGTCTAGAAAGTGGCTGAAGGAAGCTCAGAACATTAAAAAGTACCTAAAATTAAATTACGATATTTTGTTCTTACCATAGGTACATTAGTTAATTTAACTTATTCTCATAATATTGTAGTTTGTACGTTAAAATGCTACTGTTTTTTGTTAATATATGAATTGGAATGGAACTTATGCTCATAAGTAAAGCATGCATAATGCTGATTGACCGCGGCTTCGCTCGCGTCTATGTAGCAATCAAGTAAAAGTTAGTTAAGTTGAAGTCCGGGGTCCGCCATTATGACAGCATGCTGGAATACGTTTTTACGGCCCAGTAATTGGTACTTATTCAAATCATATAAAAGTTTTAACCGCTAATAAACGCAATCATGGTGCTTGCATATAAAGCCGACCTTAATTTGCAATGCTGAGGAAAAAAATATTATTATGAGATAATAAAATAACATGTTATTAGATGTAATATTAATGTATAAGCTGAGCTGCAAAAAGTCCATTGCTGGACAAAGGACTCCCCAAGGATTTTTATCATAGAGGTTTTTGTCTTATACTCGGTCCAACGCTGCTTCATATTGAAGGTAGAAGTTTGAAATATTCACAGAATATTTCGTTGTTTAATAGAACAGTGTAATAATAAATAATTAAATCAAAATAAAATGTACTCGTATATTTAAGATGCCTCTCGTACAACAAACGTGATTTTTTGCGCATGTAGATAATGGAACGGAATCCTTCGTGCAAGAGTCCGGCTCGCCTACTTTTATCTTTTTGCTCTCAGGATAGGAAACTCTGATGCTGTGATGTATTTTATTCTTTTAATTAATCAATGTTTTATAATATAAATTTATTAGTGAAAGGCATCTAGTCGCACATTATGTTTGCTGTGCCCTTACAGGGCGTCACTTGTACCTTTATATCATAAGTAACACCTGTATTAACTTCTGACTTGTAATAAATCTGAATCTGAACTCCTCGGAGATTTGTTCACATGAATGCTAATACTATGGTCCGTGTTTAAAACGTCGACGGGTTACGTCAAAAGTCACCTGCACGACCGCATCGTATGGTTCATTCTGACGACGTAATTTGTTCCTTGAGCTAATGGTGAGAATCTACTTAAAGTTATGAGATCCTACTTAATATCTCAAATAAGCAATACTTGTATTATTGTGTGATAAAAGGTATGTAGTGATAATATCTTTTCTTCTTTCTTCTTTTTAATTATGGCTTCCACCGAGATTTCAGTGATTCTGCCAATGTCCAGTATAATGAAATACTAAGTATCGGTGTTGTAGGTATGTGGCATCAAAGATGGCGTATGTTCTTTGGCAGCCTCGTGGGAGATTTTGGCGACAAATCTATACGAGTCCATTTAACAGTCTACTTTAACTATTTCACAAATTGTTCTCGAGCACGAGCATTTATAACACCAAACTACACCAATTTCATATTATAAATTCCACTTAAATCAATTTGCAAAATTGTATAAGGCAAACGACAACTGAACCCCTTGACTTGCCACCAAACACACTAGTGATAATATGAAAGATCAATTCACTTAAAGATTACGTCAAAAGTCACCTGCGCGACCGCATCGCGTATGGCTCGGTCTTACAACGTAATTACTTCCTTAAGCTATGGTGAGAATGCCTTGAACTACTATTTAGTAGTAAGCTTTAAGTACTGAAATATAGAATGCTTGTTACTGTGAGACACAAGGCAGAGTTAGTTTGAGAAATATGTTAGTGGTATTAATGGCCCCTAACTTTTAACTAGCGCGAAGCTATAATTCGCTCTTATGAAGTATTTTTTTCCATGAGCTATAGTTAGAATATATTTGGATCCTACCTGACGCTTACGAAGAAAAGAAAGATTTTTTGTTATTATGCAACTCAAGGCAGTGTTAGTATGAAAATTATTTACTTTTGGTCATAAATTCTAAAGATTACATCAAATTTAACCTGCATGACCGCATCGTGTATGGTTCGCTCTTACGACGTAATTACGTTCTTAGCTATGTTCAGCATGCCTTGATGTCCTACTTGAAGCTAAAAGAAGAAATGTGTGGAATTGTGCTATATAATGTAGTGGTAGTATGAAAGATACTAGTGCTCATGGCGGCTAAAGGTTACGTCAAAAGTCACCTGCGCAGCCGCAACATGTATGGTTTGCTCTGATGACGTACTTACTTACTCAGCTATGGTAAGAATACCTTAATGTCCTATTTAAAGCTATAAGAAGAAGTGTTTGTTATTGTGCTATAGAAGGAAGTCACTTGTGCGATCGCATCATGTACGGTTTGCTCTTACGACGTAATTACTCGTACTTCCTCAAGCTAATAGCGAGATGCTATAAGATCCTACTTAAAGCTTATAACAAAAAAACAAATATTTTTACCAAAAAAGCAAAAACCGACTTCAATCCTATACTTAACTTACTTTAAAACTTTTCTGACTGTACAAAATTTCTGTGTTTATTTTCAATGGTTAAAGTCGAGACTATTAAAGCCGATTCCATATTTAGCCTATACGAGTACAGGTCGTTGGAAAATTTATTCTATGAAATGATTTTTTAGTAGAAGATTGTTTTTTTTTTCTTTAATTTCTATATAATAGTCGTTTAAGGTACTCACAATGCTATTCTAATATACTAAATTTTATTAAATTAGAAAATAAAATAAAGGACCGCGTATTTTTTTTATCTTCCTATCATAAAAAAACTACAATTAAATACACTAATATTATTATAATCTAGCCTTTAGTCAGGCTAATGAGTAATATTATATTGACCTAGTTGTATACCTAGCAGAAGTTTACGAGAGTTAGTGTGTAAACTTAAGTAAATTATTGACGTCAATATTAATATAACATTCTTAATGAATTAAAATGTAAATTGGCGATCACCAAATTATATTGTACCTATAAAATATTTTGACAATTGAGTGAAAGTGTAACAACACTGATTCAAATAAATTAATACTCAGCTCTGATAATAGGCCAAAATTAAACTGCATTGGCTATGGTCAGAGGAGTATAAATTTTTGAGTTATATTTGACACGTAGGTCGTTTTCACGACTACTGTGCCTTCAAAAACTATTTGGTTTTATATAATCAGTTAGTATGGTTTGGTATGGATTATACTGCTCATAAATTCTCAAGGGTGGTTATGTTTGCGGAAAAAATAATCATAGCGCGTTCTAACTTTGAAGCGCGCCATCTAGCGGGTGGTGCGGCAGTTAGGCTTCAAGGTGGAGCTCTGCTCAAACTTATCCGTACTTTATTGTAAATGGGATAAAAAAAAGTCCGTTAATCTGTCTGTCAATCAATCAAAATCATTCAGGTTTTCGATAAATTTTGATATCGAGGTAGTGTGAGGTTCGAGAAAGTACATACAGGTACATTTTATCTCGAAAAAGGGTTCTATTCCCGCGAATTTTTCTACATTTAGGCAAGCGAAGCTGCGGATGAAGGCTAGTTCTGCTTCACATTGGTCGGATCGTATGTTACGGAATATACAGAGCCGAAGACGATATACGATCCAATGGCTTTGATTGCCGGCGTATAAAGTAGGGGTGGAACTCTGAATCGAAATAGTAATAGTTGCTATAATTATTTATTATTGAGTACTAACTTGTATTAAAATGCCATAATGAGTTTGTTTGTTAATGTCAACCGACTATAAAAATAAATATTATCAATTCGACCCATATGCATGTATTATTATCAGAATTACATGAATTTTGTATATGTTAGTCTTACGACTATATCAGCTTTTTAACATGTGTGCCAGATTTCATGAGTGTATGTATTATATTTTTCGATAGATAACTAATTATAGTTTTAGGGACCCTCTTCCTGAGACTTTTATGTCCGTCCGTCTGTCTGTCACCAGGCTGTACCTCATAAACCGCGATAGCTAGACCGTTTAAATTTTAACAGATGATGTATTTCTGTTGCTGCTATAACAACATAAAAACAAAATAAAATTAATATTTGAGAGGACTCTCATTTAACAGACATGATTTCTCGCCTTTTTTGCTCAAGAGTCTAATGTTGTGTATATAATGGTACAAAACGATTCGTGTGTGAGTCCGATTTGTACTTGGCGGATTTTTTTTATTATGAGTAAAAATTAAAATTTGACATTATAAACTATTAATTGTCACTGTTTATTTTATACGACTGTTATTACAATTGTTGACATACCAAAATCCCTAAATCCAGTATAAAATAAATTAATGTTCCAAAACGCATGTATGTCTCTACTTCAAATATTTGTGTGCTAGCTATATTTAGCAAGACATAGCGATCTTTTATATTATATTGTAACACCTGTATCATTATACCTATGTTTGACCAGCAATTGATTAACAATTATGTCAGTATATAAGTTAAATTGCCAAAATTATCTTTTTTTGGACTAGGTAGGTACTTAGTGCAACTTACAGAACATTGCAAGTACTTGACATTATGTATTAGTCACTAGGAAAATTGAAGGTATTTTATTATTGCTTCTTGTTTATTTACGTATTTATTTGTTACGTTTCGACGACTTTTAAGACAAGAACATTTGCAATTATGCATTTGTTTTTGTAACATGAGGCATTTGATTTATATAAATATTGGCCTCTAAAAAATGCCACCGCGGGTGGAACCGAAAACAATAAAATACTAAAACAATAAATCCACTTTGACCCTTGCAAATATAAATTAATTAATTATTTCGAGGTCCCACTTTAATATTTTAGTATGTTTAATATTTATACAATATTTTCATATTCATTTTAATGAATGGTGTCAATAGGCGACGCGGCTAGCTAGATCATCATTACGTATGTTGATTCAAATTTTCATTTGATACGTTGTACTTTGTTGAGGATAAAGACCTGATTAATTCGTATGTATGTACATCCTCTCCCTTTCTCTCTCTTTCATCTGAGCGTTTTCCCGGATGCGTCCTCAGCTTGAGCCGGAGCGGAGCTGCTTTGGAACCGGTGGTCCGCTTTTCGGCTTTTCGTCTCTGCTTCACACGGTTTTCGGCATCCTTAGTTGTGAGACCATTGGCAAGCATTCCTAACAACATTAAGCTAGCGTTTCTTGGGCCTTCTGCCGGGCAATTAAAAGGGTTGGTAATTAAAAGGGAAATAATTTTCAGCTAGGAATATAATCTTTACAACATATTAAAAAGTATGGCACAAGACAATTTGAATCGGACACGTAGACAAGATTCAATATATAAAATAAATAATTAATATTCTTTTTAATTTTTTTACTTTTGCTGAAATTGACTTGCTGAAAATTATTTCGCTTTTAATTACCTCCACCGAGCATTTTCTGTACATGTGACATAGTGGACAAGCTGCGAGATATTCTGAATTCGCACAAGCTTTTTGATCACATATAATATTAGTTTTAGGTAATTATTTTATTAGCATTATAAAAGAAAAATGTTTTTTTTTTGACACATACCCTAAAATTAAGTTTTTTTTTCTATATGTTTCCTTACTTAATTGTAATTGATTATGGTGAGCAATTAACGTTTATTATTATTATTATTAATATGTACACTTGTACAGTCATTAGTATACAATTTTACTCGTATTTAATTTTAGAATTTAATCATATATATTTATCTACATATTGTTATGCATTATTGTTCCGAGTTCGTGTTTAAATCGATCGGAACCACAGCGAATTCTTCAAGGACGGTTGAGTGTTATTCATCATTTATAATGTTAACATACAGAATGTCACCATCATCATCGCACACACGCCCTAGCCGTCTGTCAAGGCCGCACAGTTTATGCGATACGCATCGTGTGACAAACACACACTCTTGACCCTCGGTCGGTGACCGTGGACAAATTTACTTGTACTGTACATATAACATTATATTATGACATGAACTCAGGGTCAAGAAAGCGGGTCGAATCACTCGTCGCTTTTCGTGTAAGTAGCCAACACAGTTGCGAGATTCATCAAGCTGCCTAAAGGCCTCTAACATAGCTTAACAGCTATCAGCCTACCAGCTTAACCTGCCTTCCGAAGCACAGAGAAATTTTTGTGCAACTAGGGCAAAGTAGTGTCTTTGAATTAGCACCCATCACTAAAAAAATTACGGCGTGGCCTTTTACCCGACAGACTCATGTCAGGCAATGTTCTTCGCGCCTTTATAACGGCTTGTTCGGTTTTGAAGTGTGAGGTGTCATTAGATCTGTATTGTTCCCTGGAGGGTCATCGGCTCTATAACGTCAACAAGAAATCAATATGGCGGACGGAAACATTTGAAACTGTACTCGGGTTTTTTTCAATAATGCATTTTGTTAATGTTTTGTTATGTTTTAGCGATTGTTACACATTTAAATAAAATTATTTTAATACGGTTTTTATCGCGTTTATTACATTATTTATACACCTAACGTTTCGAACACTTTTTCGTAATAAACGCGATAAAAACCGTATTAAAATAATTTTTTTTAAATGCATTTTTTTATCTAAATATCCAGCGAACATGCCAGGCGGGTCTGTCTGTTTACGTTTGACGACCGGCAACTCTACATAAGCTCATAAACACAAACTTTACCTCGTATTATACATGCTACCATTCTCTTGATTACAATTTCCATGCTAATGTTTTAAAAATAACTTTAACATCGCATTACATCGTGGTGTTTTGAAAGTAGTCCACGAGTATCCTAGTTATATCTAATAAAAAAAACCCCCCAAAAATGCGAGGCGAAAGCACATACTAAGGGTTGCGTACCAACATGCAAAATTTTACTACAAAATCCTGAAAAATCACATTTTTGGTGAGACCATATTTATTTTAATTTTATTTATTATTTTTATAAGGGCAATAGATCTGCAGGCCTGTGACAGACGGACGGACATAGGAAGCTCAATAACAGGATCCCGTTTTCACCCATTGGGTACAGAACAATATAAGTTCCACCAAAATATAATAATTCAGACTGACACTTATGTCATTGAAGCTTATGTGAGAATAAAAAATATATTAAAAAATTGGCTAAATGTGAGTTGAACTTGCCCATAATGGGTTCCGTTGTAGCAAGCTTTGATTAGGGTATCCACGGAACGTACCGATCACCTTCACCACCAAAATACCATTCACTATCATACAAAATACCAATCGTTTTACAACATCTAAATATGTATATAATATGACACTGCTCTTGTTCATATTTACTTACTTCACATCATTATTCTTTAAGTACCTACCTACTCGTGTTGCATTGGTACTCAATCAACATATAAAGGAAGGCATCTTAAGCCGATTATCTAGCTGTCAATAATGTTGGCAATCGATAAGCTGTACGTAGCTTCTATACGCAACTTGAAAAAGCTCGCACCAGTGTTGGTCACTTACACGCAAAAACCAACAACAATTCATTTGAGGACGATTTTTGCACAGTGCAAAATTTCTCCTCACATCATCTAAAAGTCTTTTCTATGTTTTCGAGTTCTAGTGCTGCCCCCATTTGAATAAATCATCTGTAAGATAACGGAGATATCATTTAAATATTTATTTTGCAAAGTTATTTTATACAGTAAACTAAAGTTATGAAATAGTTTCTGAACAAAATTATAAATGGTAGGTATTTCCTTTTTGTATCAAGTGTTACAAAATTCTGACGAGCTCCGTGGCACAGGGGTCAACATGGCCTGTGACACGGATGGTCCTGGGTTCGATCCCCGGTCATGTCAAGATGGAAAATGATTTTTTTAGATTGACATGGATTTTGGATGTGTATCTATACATGTATTCGTAATATAATATAGTATCATTGATTTAGTATCCCACACCATGTCTCGAACCTACTTTGGAGCTAGCTCAATATGTGTGATTCGTGCGTAAGTCCGACTCGCATTGGGCCGATTATTTCCTCTTAATTAATACTCGTCGTATGCGCATAGCGTCCGAGAGAGAAGAATTATTTGGTACATTTCTAAGAGCTGTTTCAATTGCATTCGCGTAACGTACCAGATTGACCTGTGCGTACGTCTGTGCCGCAGTTTCATTGTAATTCGAGTAAAATCGCTGTTTTCTGTGACATAACGACGGCCGGATAATCGTGTGCGTAATAACGTGTTGTCGTGCGCATGCGCAGCTTTCAAATCCCGTGCGTGTGGAGGCAATGGCAGTAGGTTTGATCGTCACATTATTAACATTTATGATGACTAGGCACAGTTTATTCACATTTTTGTGTTCTCAATATACAGTCAACCGCAGGCTCCCAGGGCCTATCCCAGGTCGAAACAGATGTTTTCCAATTTGGTTCGGGTCTCGGATTTTTACTTATATATGTCACTATTTCTAAATATAGAGGGTATCGTTGACCTAGTACCCTACGGCACAAGTGCTCAATTTACTGTGCAGCAAGCTTAATCTGCGTGAGTTGCCAATTTATACCTATGTATTCACAAGTTGCCACTGTAGACTACTTACGACCATTCCCCTTTTAGACCATGCACGAGTTAGACGAGTTGCTACTGTAGACTAGTTACGTGCGCGGCCATTTCATCCTAACCCATTTATTGACAATTCGAATACAACTTAGTCAGACGAGATCACATCTAAAGACGATTTAGTCGTAGTAATGTAACATCGTGAATAAAAGGATTTAGAACGGGGGGGGAGGGGGGGTATCGGTATTATGAGAGCATATTTAATGAAGCATCAGAAGAGCCTCATCATCATGTAAATAAATAAATAAAATAAATCCATACAGGCAACATGAAAACCAAGTGACACGCTCAAAAACCATTTCTAATTCTCCTCCGCCATAATGAGGATTTGCAATTCCAAATTAAAGCAATTTCACGTTGTTTATTTAAAATTATGGTTACATAAGCCATAATTAACCTATCGAAACGTGTGATGAAAAACAAAAGATATTTCACTAGCACGTATGGGTCAAGTTCACGCGACGCCCAGCATACATTTCCGCCAAATTTATTCATAGTAAATGTGGCAACCTATGTGGGCCCATGCTTCGACCCACCTGGAATACTTATGAAGAGACCTTTGGGACTTCACGTTTGGCCTTTGAGGACAGGTTATGGCATATTGTTAGGGTTTTCCTGTCGGTAGCTGGGGTCATTGAATTACAAAATACATTTTTGTGGCACCAAAGGGTGGATGAATCAAATCTTTGGGATTAAACGTGTGGATTTGTGAGATACGTGTTTCAAATCAAAACGTTTATTCAGAAAATAGGCCTTTGCAGGCACTTTTTCACGTCATATCATATTTAAAATTATCTTATTAGATAATATGTATTTATTGATTGTTCAAAAGCTACAGACTACTAGCGTTTCGGAACCGACCACTGCAGAGAAGAAACGCCGAAAGAAACTCTTATCAACAGTTTTGGTCGCCTACTCGCCTGAAGGGCTTTATATGATTACGAATATTTATTCCTTATTGTCTTTTTCTTTCTTTTCTTTTTTCTTTCTTTTTTCTGTTTTCATGTTACAATTTCAATATACATAGATTTATTATTTTTGGAACATGTTTATGCTAACGATCGAGTGTGCAAAGATAATAAACAACATATGATACTTAAAGTTGTATCAAAGAGGCCGAGCAGACCAGTCCCCCCTGACAGCACCCGTTCACGAGTTGACGTGTGGATCAGCCATCGCTGAGCTCACACACAACGCCGCCACCAGGTTGAACATTTTTAGTGAGCATGATTAACTCTAACTCTTAAGACATTGTTTGATCCTTACTCAACTCAACATACATACATATAAGTATCTCTGTATCTGTAGAACAAGTTCACATATACACAATCACGTCGCTATCCCTTACGGGGTAGACTGAGCCATATAGTGAACCTTATATCCAAAAAATATATCAATGTTTTGGGTAAAATTAAGTGAAACTTATTCAAAAACAAGTAAATAAATAAAATACGCGTCTTGTAAAAGTAGAAGTGTGCGTAAGAATTAATTACTGACGAGTTATTTGCCAAAAACCGGGTCGAGAAGTTTTGGAGGTCATTTTTCAACTGGCTTCAAATAAAAGGAGCTTATCAATTCAACCCGTATGTAGGTAAATTGTCAGTATTACTCTGTTTTTGTACTGTTAAACACATGTGTGTTGTTGTGGTGTTAAACACGTGTGTGTACTAAATTTTGTGAGTGTATGTATGTATAATCATCTCTTATAAACATACTACATATGTGAGCGTCTGACTTTGCAATCGTAATAGATATTATATTATACTGAGTAGTAGGTATCCGTTCTCGAGTTGATGCATCAGCATCGATGAGCTCAACCACATTAGTGGGGACTCAACGACCCGTCACATAACGCCAGGAGTTTGAACATTTTGAGTAAGAATGACTTACTCAACCTTGAACTATAATAAAAAAAATAGTAGGTAACTATGTCCGGTACCTGTTGCATATCTCTATCAATACTCGTGAAATTTTGTAAAAATAACTACAAGTGAATATTTTTCTTTCTAAAAGATTTTATAAAGGATCTTTGGCGGTATTGGCACGAAGAATTTAAGCGCTATTCGGCGTCTATGGCACGTAAAACTGTGATTAACTTAGCGTAGCTGTGATTTTGAAAGAATCTCGAGTGGTCTACATCTCAAGTTAAGAATAGTTAAGAAAGTTCCAATCAATTAAGTAAAATTCCATCAACATTTGACCTATGATCTGTAGTACAAACTGTTGCGCAAGGGCGACCCAGCCTATGAACTTGCACGCCCATACCGTACACGATATTATTATTACTGATCATCAAAAAACTACGCAACTCATTACATAACCCAATCGAGTCTGACATAGAATTGTAGCTTTAGAGTAATTGCACTGAGAATTATGTGACCCTATTGCGAAATGTATACAAAATTGAACGAGTGTGATGTAATGAGATGTTCAGTCTGTAGTATGCGTAGCGTATGGAGGCTGATCCCGGGCGTATGATAAGGGCTGGGGAGCGCAACATCAAAGACATATACACTAATTACGTGTTCGTTCACCATGGGATAGCTCAAGTCCAGGGCCTTCTGATCTAAAGGCTACGTTTGGCGTGTCGCTTAGTGTTGATGGGAAACGGTATCAAAATAATGAAGGATTGCTGGCGTCTTTAAATTGATAGATTCCTCAGATTATCACCCATTTTCACCTGGTTTTTCAGATCTTTGAAATAAAAATTAAATGTAAATAAGTAAATCCAAATACAGCAATACCGCTGTGTGCCGCATCTTTTCCCACACAGATCTTAAAAGCCGAATGAAAATGGCTCTCTGAGCCGAGCTTTACTAAACCTAAAATAGCCAGATGCGTATTTAAGTTCGAAAGAAGAGCCTGTCATTTAAAATAACGTAAAATATTAATAATTATTAATTGGACAGGGGCGGCAAATTTTAAGTCTGCCCAGGGCGACCCAACCACACGCTGCCACTAGATATGTTTCCTCACATGAACATTTGCAAATCATCAAAGGAAGTTGTTTTAAAGGGCTACTTGCGACATAAAGATCAAAAGAATCTGTTAAAGTTCAAAGCTCTATATAAGTTCATGCTCTAGTTCCAGTTGTCCGGCTGTCAGTCTGCCGAAGAGCTTAAAATTTTAAAGAGTAAGTGCTTGGTGAGAAGAAAGCTAAAAAGCTCATAGAACGTTGTGCAGTTTCAGTATGATGTGTGCTTGGGGTAAAAATGGGAATTGTAAAATGCAACATTGTTTTAAACCTCAGGATACTGCCCGTACCCAAACAAAATGTATCTACTCGACTTTTTTGTAACCCCTCATACAAAAGGAGAGGAGTTATAAGTTAAACTGCTCTGTGTTTGTGTATGTCTGAGTTACAGTACAGTTCAACCGTCTTAGAGCTACTGTAGCTCTAGGACGGGTGGACTGATATCGAAGCGTTTTTTTTTTCGGTTTTGACTCTATTTGCTGCGGCTGCTTTTTTATTTTATATAATTTGTTGTGATGACTTCGTAGCCCATTTGAAGCTAGCTCCAAAATAAAAAAAGTCTACAACTAACGCTACCTAGCGTCGGGCAGGCGGCCAGCCAAAAAATATGCCAATTCATATTACCTACAGCATGAATGCTGTCATCGTACCCCGGGCGCCGAATGCATCACAGCTGAGGATGCAACCGGGGAAACGCTTAGAAGAGCAAGAGAAGTAAGTAATCAAAAAAAAATCTAATTAAATGACTTCTCGAAATGAAAACAACGGCGTCGAATTTCTAACCATCCAGTGCAGTGGTTACGTCACCCCGGCCGCCGCCGGGTCGGGGGTCACCGGCGTTATGGAGATGCGCAGTTTCACCACTCCTCAGATGTACGGATAAACCTCACTAATAATTGATTTTCAATTTATTCCCCATTGCTGTGTTGTTAACATAACGCTGAGTGGCAACCACGCCTAGCCATTGAAGGTTGCTTTGTTATTTCATACCTTTTGACAAGCCTTTGTTTAATTTACAATGTGTGTATGCTTCGGGTCGAATCTTGAAACTGAATTGGAAGCATTGCCTACATATGCATTACATATGGATGCAAAGCTAAAAAAATCAATTGCAAATTTCGAGTCTGTGGTCATTATGCCAGGCTGCCTCGACAGAGGTCCTGAATTCGATTCCCAGACAGGTCAAGTTGGAAAATGAACTTTTTCATATTGATCTGGGTCTTGGATGTATACCTATCTAGTTTGAGAATTAATTTGCAAAACACCATGTAGTCCGCTCACAGAACTAAAGAGTCCGCTCTATAATTTTTGGGCAGGACATAACTTTTAATTTAGATGATAGACATCACCTATTTCGGAATTTTTTGTCATTCTGTTTGGATGATTATCACGCAAAGAGTCTGATACTTTAAATTTAGTATGGGCGATTCGTATTATCAGGTCTTTTTAATAGCCTTCACTGCAGGATCATGACCTTCTCTTTACTACCAGAGACATATTAGCTGGAGCAGTCAGATGATTTGGCCTACACTTCACGCTGGCCAGACGGGTTGGATCTCTTTGATGTTTGTAAGCTCTGTTTATTTTGTTTCCTAAGTTGCCTTCTATGACATCTACGGGAAGACTTGGAGTGGTCCTATTCTACTCTGCTGGGAACCACACGTGTTTCCTTTATACCAGTCGTTAATCTTATTCATAGTTTAACCCGGAAAATATAATGTTCCGAAAAGAATAAGCACGCAATCAAGCTACGGGCCAAAAATAAGTAAAATTATCAAAATCGGTCTACCACACAAGTACGAGTATATTTGAGTATTACACCCAGCCTCACAATCATTTAAATATACATATAATTGGGTTTGCGCAAGTACTGCGCGGTTTATTATCGTGGGAACGCGATAATTACGATCGTCATAAAAGTTGGAAAATAACGGCATGCGGAAACCTGTGGCTCCAACTTAAGAGTGACTTAAACTGTATGGTATTAAGTGCAATCCCCTGAATATTCAAAATTATGTTAAGTGCATATAACCTGAATCTTTTGAAATCTTGGCTCTTGTATCTTTAGCCAAGTAGACAATGGGTTGTTGTTCGTTGTTGGTTTTTTTAGTTTTGGGCGATGATACAGCGGTGGTTTTTATTAATGCGTATAGCTATTATTACGCTATAACTCATTCTCATTAGTCTAGTTAATTACCAGTGGATCTACTGCCATCTATTGGTCACTTTTGAAACTAAGCTTGTCGGAGCCTTTGCAATAGCGCTTGCCGTCGGATGAGACATTTCTATATACCGGCCGAATTATAATTTCTATGATGGGACTCTTAAGTTCAAAATTAAGCTTTGTTATTTTGTTTAATTCGTCAGTTTTTTTTCGTGGTGTCCTATAGCTGGTGCCAGATTTTTAAGGTTTTAAATTAACCGTTTAATTAAAGGGAATTTTGAAAACTTTCATTTGTTCATAACGTGTTTTTCTTTCAAAACTCTGCCATTTTACAAGTTTCTCATCATCATTTACCATCGTTACAGCCGCAACAGGTCTACTTCAGGGCAAAGGTTATGCTCCTGCATACTCCAAAGATTCCGAAATGTTAGGAGTCGGCAGCATACAGATATTCGCAGTGTGTCCGACTGACGAAGAACTTCCTAATGCAGATCAACCCAGTTATAGCATAAATTCACTTGTGTAAGCTCGCCCCCAAAAGTGAATTATATGAAAAATCTTATTACTTAATATTGTAAGCAACTACGGTTTATAAATCTCGTAATATGGGCAATCGATCAGTTTTTATCTTGATATTTGTTACATTAAAATGGGTATGTCGCATATGGACGGCTATTCTTGAAATGGCGTGTCACCTAAACACGAGATGTATGCGTCTACAAGTCGGAGTGTGACTTGTAGACGCATGCGTCTCGTGTTTAGTTAGTTCAAGTAATGAAACACTATTTTTTCCGTATTTACAAAACCATCGTTTGAGCTGTAGTACAGTTGAACTTCAGAGAAAAAATACTTTTGTTTCTCCTTGTTACTAAAATAAAACATTTGAAACGTTTCTATAGTTACCAATGTGTCAAATGGAACGTATTTTTTTTATTTAATTAAGAAATATCACTAAAATTTACTTATATAGTAACAATTAAGCTAATGGTTAAGACATCATAAGTTCACAAATAATTGAATATGACCGATTACGACATCATAAGTTCACAAATAATTGAATATGAGGACTCGCTACTAATCGATAGATATAAAAATAAACCATGACACACAGTGTCTTTGATTTAAAGGCGCGGGTGCAAACGAGCGGTCTATGTAGCTCGTTGCAATCATTCCTCAAAAAACGATTCAACGTTGGGGCGTTTTGGCAACACTTACGTTTATCACTCGCTTAGTGAGTCACGCGTTCAAAAATAGTACTCGTGGTTAGTATGCCACCTTACTGAGCCAGATTTATTGATATACGCATTTCGATGGACTGCACATATCCATCAGTTTACGACAGGTTCTTAACCAACTTCAAAAATTAATTAGTACAAATACTTCGAATTCAAACCCAGTATCATTCAAACCGCATCAGTCGGCACAATATTTTTTGCAACACATACTTTAATTAGTCGACCTCACAACACAATGAATTATCTAACAATCATAGAGTGACCCGGAGCGAGCGAGACAAAAGATAGAAAGTTCACGACCGGAATATTTTGAAACTTGTTTGAAGCAATTTTTTGTAATGGTTATCAAATCGATATGTTTGGATATGGTAAGCTCTGACCCACTGGTTTGTTCGCGTAACAATAATAACTTGTTTTTACATTTTTAATGATGCCTACCGCAGTTGAAAGAATAAGTTTGGAATTTTTAACAAACAAACACCCTGTTTTATTTATTTACTCGTTCAATTTTACTCGTATTAAGATGCAAAGCCAGGAGGAATTTAATATAATATTATAGTTGCTCTAATGGATTTAAAGAAAGCACTGGGCGTAGTCCTTACTAGGATGGGCGGCATGAAAAGCTTCTCTAAACTTCAAAAGACACTGTATTAGGTGCTGACTGTCTTCTCATTGTAAGACTTTAGTTACCTACCTAGTTTTGGATACTACATTCGGCAAATTCAACTTTTTGCAAACTCAATAATTTAAGAACTCAACTTCCTGATTATAAATGGATATATTTGGTAATAACATGTCGGTTCATATGTGTGATATTGAGAATCTTATGTTTCTCTGAACTTATGTTTTACTTTTATTTTGGTAACAAAACCATATCATATATAATTATGTACCCTATTTAAAGCAAATAAATGATTATAAATTTTGATTTTTGCTGTCATGATTCCTTAGCCCATTTTTAGGGTTCCGTAGTAAACTAGGAACCCTTATAGTTTCGCCATGTCTGTCTGTCTGTCTGTCCGTCCGCGGCTTTACTCAGAGACTATAAGTACCAGAAAACTGTAATTTGATATGGGTATGTATATCAATCATGGCAAAAAAGTGGTAGAAAAAAATCTCGAAAAAAAATTGTTTTTAGTTTAGCTCCCATACAAGTAAAGTGGGGGAGTAATTTTTTTTTCTCTACTTACCCATCATGTGGGGTATTGTTAAAAAGGTCTTTAAAAAATATTGTGAGGTTGAGAACATCATTTTTCGATTTAGGGATCCATTTCCGAAATATTTGGTTTTAAAGTGCAAATTTTTGTTAGAGGTAAGTGTCCCCCCCCTCTATTTGCTAAACGGTTATATATGGATACGTGAAAAAAATTACAGCAGTAGTATATATACTGAAGTTGAAAGGAAAACTATCAGAGCTGAGTACTAAGTGCAAACAAAAAAGTTATAAGCAACCAACTTATAAAATGTACTGGAAAATGTAAAAATTTCATATAATTTTCATTGTTCATCTAACAATGAAAATTTTTGGTCGTTAAAGTGTGAGGTGCGAGTGTAAACAGTGTGAACTCAAAGTTGTCATTCGCAACTACGGAACCCTACACTGCGCGTGGCCCGACACGCACTTGGCCGGTTTTTTCTATAAGTACCTATCTCCTGTAGTAAAAAAAAATACACCATGAAACATCGGTAAGAGATCCTGTAAAAGACAGAACCTGCCTGATAGCTGGTAAGTCAAAGCTAATAAGTCGCTAAGTTGATAAATTGAAGGCATCCTGTATTTTAATATAAAAGTTCAGGAATTTGTTTAGTACCCATACCTACGTATATATAGTTATTTAACTGCTAAACAATGTTCTAATATCACATCACGCGTATGACTTTGTTTGGCGGCTAAGTATATTTAATGTTTCGTATATGGCATGGAATGGCTAATATGTAACTATTTTGTAGATGGAATAGAATGACTACATTACAAAAGTGTCTATTGAAACCTAACTTCTGGTTAATTACCTCTATATATCTGGTAATAAACTTCATTTTTTTTCATACTTTCGAAGTAGATTTTTCTTAGCCATTTTAACGCAAATTAAAAGTATCACTCACTAGTTTTTTTAGCTAGATGATTAGATAGCCAAAAACATTAATCTAAATCTACCCTTTTCTACGTGGAATTTTTCAATTGACACTGGCACATCGATCAAATCTTACGTACAGATAAGATTTCAGACAGACATAGAAACACCGGAACAGACGGAAGCAAAAAAAGGAAGAATCGATCTCCTGAAATAAACAAGTGCGTGACGTGAACGATGCCGGTGGCACTTACTAGTCTACAACAAAACGACGCGAGATCCCATCTGTTTATATTACAATATTTTTACAAAGTTATGTATAATTTTTAATTATTATAATCAATTCCTAATTATGCAAAACAGCGGCGATAGACAATGAAGTGAGGTTTCATCGCTGCTGTTGCATATTTACTCCATTAGCATGGGCCTTCCATAATGAGTTTTGTAATGTGTGTGCCGCTGCGGGGAGGTACCAGGGGTACGATATTTGGAATTTCGCCGTTCGCAAACGAGCGGGTTTTCCATACAAAAATTCACAAATTCAAAATTAGTACCTGAGTATAAAGGCTAGATTGACACATGCTTCTGCTCAAGTGGCCTATTAGATTAAGAGCTAGCGAACCATCTGACTAACCCTATTCCCACAAAGCTAGAAATTTTTTAAATGATATTTTATTATCTGCTAATTATAAAAGTACCGGTCTGGCAGGTATATCGCGGTTGCGTCATCATCCCTTAAATTTTGGAAAATGCAAAAAAAATTTTTTTCGTAACCTTCTGCCACAAGGCTGCAATTTTAATATGTTATAATTTAAGTATGTATAAGTCTAAAAAAAAATCGCCAACCTCTTTTGAGGGTTGCAAGTGTGTGCCAGACGATAGCAAAGTTGTCATTGGGACGGTAATTCATAACCTGCTGCCACAAGGCTACAATTTTGAGGGAACATTCTTTCAATTGTTTAAAAAATATATGTAAACAGCCAGACCATTCTAGCGGTTGCAAGTACCTGCCAGACGACGTGGAAGAGCTCGTAACCCACCTGACTAACCCGTTTCCCACAAGGCTAAAATTTTAATATGTTATAATTTAAGTATGTTTAAGTGTAAAAAAAAATTGCCAACCTATTTTGAGGGTTGCAAGTGTGTGCCAGACGATAGCAAAGTTGTCATTAGGACGGTAATACATAACTTTCTGCCACAAGGCTACAATTTTAATATGTTATAATTTAAGTGTGTCTAAGTCTAAAAAAAAAATCGCCAACCTCTTTTGAGGGTTGCAAGTGTGTGCCAGACGATAGCAAAGTTGTCATTGGGACGGTAATTCATAACCTGCTGCCACAAGGCTACAATTTTGAGGGAACATTCTTTCAATTGTTTAAAAAATATATGTAAACAGCCAGACCATTCTAGCGGTTGCAAGTACCTGCCAGACGACTATATAATAGTCATGTCGCTCGACGGGAGTGCGCACGCAACAGACGTGTATGAGTTAGAAAGTTAGAAAGAAACAATATATCTATTGTAGTGTTCGACGGCCTCCGTGGGGCAGTGGTTAATCTGCGGCAGGGGTGGACCCTAGTTCGATCTCCGGCCAGGTCATGATGAAAAAAGACCTTTTTCAAATTGTCCTGGGTTGTGGATATTTATCTTTATGAGTATCTATTATAAAATATAATATTATTGAGTTAGTATCCTACTAGTTCACAAATACCCTGAGTGGGGCTAGCTCAATCTATGTCATAATTTGTCCCTATAATTACACACTACCGCCCGCGGCTTCACCCACGTGGATCTCGTTTTTCGCGACCAAAACTTATTTATGTCCTTATGTTTCAAAGTATCTCCATGCCACATTTTAGGCCAGCCGTTTCAGCTTGAAAAGGTAACAGATGGTAGATACAGTTACTATCGAATTTCCCTATATGTTATAAGTATGGATTAAGTTTTCGGCGTAGTTAAGAGTCGTTCACGCGGCAGTAACTATGGGGCTATGTTACGATAGTACCTACATAGAACCTAATAAGTGTTTTAACAGTGAGAAGGTACTTATTACTACGTATTTTAATCGTTTTTTAGGAACCCTGATATCAACATTTCTAAGAAATCAGAATACCTACATATAAAAAAGATCGTTTTCCATTATGACCTGGCCGGAGATCGAACCAGGGTCCACCCCTGCCGCAAATTAACCACTGCCCCATGGAGGCCGTCAAACACTACAATAGATATATTGTTTCTTTCTAACTTTCTAACTCAACTTTGCTATCGTCTGGCACACACTTGCAACCCTCAAAAGAGGTTGGCGATTTTTTTTAGACTTAGACCTACTTAAATTATAACATATTAAAATTGTAGCCTTGTGGCAGAAAGTTATGAATTACCGTCCCAATGACAACTTTGCTATCGTCTGGCACACACTTGCAACCCTCAAAATAGGTTGGCAATTTTTTTTTACACTTAAACATACTTAAATTATAACATATTAAAATTTTAGCCTTGTGGCAGAAAGTTATGAATTACCGTCCCAATGACAACTTTGCTATCGTCTGGCACACACTTGCAACCCTCAAAAGAGGTTGGCGATTTTTTTTTAGACTTAAACATACTTAAATTATAATATATTAAAATTGTAGCCTTGTGGCAGAAGGTTACGAAAAAATTTTTTTTTGCATTTTCAAAAATTTAAAGGATGATGACGCAACCGCGATATACCTACCAGACCGGTACTTTTATAATTAGCAGACAATAAAATATCATTTAAAAAATTTCTAGCTTTGTGGGAGACGGGTTAGTCAGATGGTTCACGAGCTCTCCCACGTCGTCTGGCAGGTACTTGCAACCGCTAGAATGGTCTGGCTGTTTACATATATTTTTTAAACAATTGAAAGAATGTTCTCTCAAAATTGTAGCCTTGTGGCAGCAGGTTATGAATTTCCGTCCCAATGACAACTTTGCTATCGTCTGGCACACACTTGCAACCCTCAAAAGAGGTTGGCGATTTTTTTTTAGACTTAAACATACTTAAATTATAATATATTAAAATTGTAGCCTTGTGGCAGAAGGTTACGAAAAAATTTTTTTTTGCATTTTCAAAAATTTAAAGGATGATGACGCAACCGCGATATACCTACCAGACCGGTACTTTTATAATTAGCAGACAATAAAATATCATTTAAAAAATTTCTAGCTTTGTGGGAGACGGGTTAGTCAGATGGTTCACGAGCTCTCCCACTATATATGTCATATGAGAGTTTGTCTTTCCTTTCCTTTTCCCTCAACATGTAAGGCGATATATGCAAACTCTATCCAGCTTACTCTATTATAGTAATACCAAAAATAAAGTGGTCAGATGGTTTAAGGAAAAAAGAAAAAAAGAAGTAAAGTGGGGAGACTTTTGCCCAGCAGTGGGACATAGAAAGCTAGACAAAAGATCTGTGGGTCTCGCTAAGCTTTACAGAAACTCGACTTCTGATAGAGCGACCTAAGTAATTATTGTGCTATGCGCGGGAATAAGCCTTCCCTTTATTTGTTTTTGTGAAGACATATTTACATTTAAAAAGGTTAGCTAAGCTGAGCTTTTACATATATTTGGGATTGAAATAACTAATATCATGATGAATTTACAACTATCCTTTCAAACCTCTTTCGTTCTATCCACATTCATTACTCCTTTCGTGCATGGTCACCGGTTCGAGTATTTTTGACTTCTCCTTTCACAAAAAGACAATTTCAGAAGAATATTTTTATCATAGTACTGAATCGTAGGTAAAAAAAATTACTTGAACACCACCTTGAACATTTTATGGCACCAATTGTTCAATTGTTTCGAAAAAAATTTACATTATTGAATATTTAAAACAATTGTTTATTTCTCGTACAATAATCTTGCAACATTTCCTTATACGGTGTTGTGCGATAAATAAGAATTTAAAAGTAAAGGATATTACAATGGCGTCGTTGCACACTAAAGGAAACATAAAAATATGAGAAATTAACCATAAACTGATATAAGATACTCGAAAATCGACAGTTGTTTTCACTTCTCGGTCTTAATTTGCAAATTGGTGGTCAACAAGGAATTATGGACTTTAATGCTGAGTCGTAAGGGCTAAAATAAAGTATGGTTACTTTAGGAGGGAAACAGTGTCTTTAATTAAAACATCTTGTGCACGTTACGTCAATTTACATATGTCTTCGTGTTACCACAGAGGAAAATAATGCCACAAGTGATACGGTTTACTGAGTTTACTCTATTTAGCTGCGTGCGAGTAACATGAAATAAATATTTAGCAATTGTTTGACTCAGATCGTTCGAAGTTTTATGATACTAAACAACTTTGCCTATTGGACATATTATGTACCTGCATCGAAATACGAATAAAAATGACTTCCCATAGAAACTCTGTGGGCTGTAAGAAAATATGGTCATAATTCTTTTCTCATAGCTCACATATGGTAAAATACATAAATTTGCAAACACAAAATTGCACTCAACTGCTAATTTTCTATGGGAGGTCGTATAGGTATTTGTTATACCCCTGGAGAAAGTGGTTCAATATCATGGTCTGAACATGAACATGTCCCTTCATATTATTTTGCCAGTTTGTTACATCCTATATGTGATACTGACTGAACATTACAATGAATAATGACGAACATTGAGCTGTGAAATGAGAACACTCTCCTTACAACACAAACTAGTAAACGTGTAGAGATGACGCTTAATCTTAATAACTCACTAGCAATTTCCCCGCGACCTCGTTTCTCGTTCACGAAAATGATAGCTTGTTACCCGCAGTTAATTTAGCTTGCTGAAGGTGAAAGTATTTTGAAAATCGATCCAGTAGCAAAAAATATCCTTACAGCAATTTCTGAGCCTTTTCATAGCAAACTAACAATCAAATCAAAATCAAAAAGTTTATTCAGAAAGTATAAGTAAATTATTACAACTCTTTCCTCTTGTTAATATTGGTACTAGTAGTTGTTTGAGAGAAAAACGCAATAGCATTTATAACAATAAACCATATTTTGTGTCTCGTTTACTGTCCAGCAATGTGTTAAGTTATGGCAGGCAGCCCATATGTTGACTGATCAAAGAGCATACATGAAAATAAGAGTTCAGTACGAAAAGTGCATCAATAGAAACCAATTTATTTTGTAATTGTATAAATCATGTCTGAATATAAGACTGAAAAGAAAAAAATGCTAAATATGCGACGCTTACAAAGTCGTTATGCTAACATAGGCTTGAAAAATTTGTTATTTTATTAATAGACTATGTATGTAGCAAGTACTATGGGAGTTTCCGCTTCTTCAATGCTCCTCTAAACCTGTGGAAGATTTGGCCTAAATAAAAACCTACTGACCCATTTGTGGCATTGAAAGTGACATAAAACCTTGTCGAAATCAGAGTCGGTGCGTATGGACTTCGAGCAACACGGAAGGGAGTAGCCATACGCTGCATTCCCCTCTGTCAAGGTACAAGCCAAAATTAGGCATATGCATGTCTATGTGTTAGTTGTGTGACTCATCTGTACACAAATTATTTTTTCTTTTTTATGTCATTTTTTGTGACAATGTCATAATTACTATCAAGTGACAGTTTAAGTTTTGTATGTAGGTGTGCGGAACTAAACTTGTGTGCACATTTCCCCCCGCAAAAAACGCCAGAAAAATTGTCATAGTAAATTGTCGCTTTGCCCACTCCCTCCGTCCGGTACGGAGGCCGTGTTGCTCGAAGCGTATGGATTAGTTCGCTTTGCGTGTCAGTTTGAAAGGGAGGTGCCACCTAGTAGTTAGCTGTGGCTCATTCTGGGTTTTATACGGGTATGTGCCCAGGTTTCATTTTCAGAGGTATTATTCTCGTCCTAGGCGTCCTCAGTGACTACAGCCTTTAGCACTAGATGGCGGTCTAGACATAAAACAGGGCGGTATTGATCCGTCTGGCTGAGGCCTGCTTCCCCTCGTACCCCGCCTCCACCACTTCCTTTGCCTTTCTCCCACTCCAGCATGGAACATCAAATGATAACATGTCAACATCAACCTCCATGTGGTCATGCCGACTAAACCTGTTGCATCTTCGTCCATATGGTTTATGACATACAAGCTGGACCAAAGAAGACCGGATATATAAATATAGGATTATATTATGTAGCTGTTATTTTTGTGTGCTGCTGTGCGCTTTGCATTTGTTGCCACTTCATGAAAAATAAAAGTAAATTAAAAAAAAAATTTGGAAAACCGCGTTTATCACAATCTGTGATCACAATATTTTGAATTTTTCGAATACTTCACAGTATTTTTGTTTGCAGGTTGGCAGGTAGAAAAATACCATAAAGTATTCGAAACGTTAGGTGTAATATATTTGGCAAGTTTATTTAAAATGTGTAACAATCGCGAGAACATAAAAGTTCACCGAATCACATTTTAAATGATTACTTTAAACAATAAAAATAAATTATTTTCAATTTTGAATTTGAATAATTTACCTTTTGCTTCTTTTAGTAGAGGTTATAATTGTTTTTTTTTATTTGTCTGTGTTTATTTTATTTTATTGACGTATAACTTATGTTTCATGAAACTTTTATAATAATTACTTGAATTTTTTTATTTTCCTATATCCTGCATCAGAGTATAACGTATAAAACTTCATATACGTATCCTCGGCAGTCGGCGCTGCTTTTGCAAGCAGTGTCATGCAGTGTCATCATGGACATTTATCTCGATGCACGGCACCGGCCGCGCAATAATGCATTTGCTGCACTTCCGCGTGGGGTGTGACGGACAGACGCCTTGTGAAATTCTATATACATTATACATATTTCAAAAACCTAGTAATGGCCATGCGTGACGCTATAAATGGTCATATAATTATTGATTTCGTAATGACAAAGGTATAAATAAGGACTGCCATTAACGTGCTAGTTGTCGGGATTGCCGACTATAGTTTCTCATTTCTCAGGGATACATTTTCAAGGTGAGTTAGGATGTGTGATGCCAAAGAATAGCACGTGAGTGTCTGGTTTTTAAATATTTATATATGTTTATTACGTAAGGAAATGGTTATTGTTAACGCAAAGCCGAATCATAAGGTGGTAAAATGGAAGTTTGTTTTAAAAGTAAAGAAATTTCATGGTAAACATGAAGTCATAAACTTTGCTATCTCAAAAAAGTAGCTCATTTAACTTTTCTCGAAATTCAACTTTTAAAGGGCTAAATTGGTGTTGCAAGTAAGTGCGGAAATGCTATTACTTTTCAAGCTATCGCCATGAAAATCACTACGTTATCATGGGTAAATATTGAAATTTATTTAATGAAATTTCTCGACATTAATCGCATAAAATAATCAAATAGAAGTACGTATTTAATACGGAAAATATTACGATTCAACGCGTCAAATGGATTCAAAACAACAGGGTAACGGTGAAGTCGAGGAGGGTTTTTGTCTACTAGTGCTGTGTCAAGTGTTACCATTTTCTCCAGTCATTGCAATACAGTACCGCAATTCAAATGAGAGACAGACAATGATGATGATGTTTTGGTACTGAACGCAACAGCTAGGCCTATCGTATTACGACACGAAGTAAGCACAACAGAGTCAAGTGTCATCTCGGGCTTGGGCAATGCACTCGGTCGCAAGTGCAAGACAAACATACATGCTGCCGGCTTGAGAACACCTGAGAGCGTGGTTTTTACACGACTGATTTTTATCAGTCGTGTAAAAACCACGAATTCGAAATTGAAAACAACTTGTTGTTGTTATTGTTTTCAAATTCGGAGATCTCTATCTTCGGACTCTCCTAAATATGAGAGTATTGTTTTCAAATTCGGAGACAATAAGTGACCACTACCATAGATTAACTTGTACTTTCCACAATTGCCAGGATAGATTTCAATATGAACTACTAGCTTTCGCCCGCGGCTTTGCCCGCGTAATACATAGCCTATGTCCTTCTCAGTACCCTAACCTATATGTATGCAAAATTTCATGATGATCGATTCAGTAGATACGGCGTGAAAGCGTAACAAACAAACAAACAAATAAACAAACAAACTCACTTTCGCATTTATAATATTAGTTAGGATTAGGATTCCGATTCCAGTATCCACTTAGACCTCCAAAAACATGCCTAACAGCCACGTTTGTTAGGTTTTATTGACAGGCTCTGTCTACTCTGCAAGGAACAAAGTGACAATACATGTAAGGCGAGGTATTTATGAAGGAAGGAGGTCGCTCGCATTATTACTCCGTTGAGATCTTTACGCTAATGGCTTACTTTTTCTTTCAATGTAAGTGTACGAAGGAAATATAATTTTAGCTTGTTAATATGATAACTACTTATGTTTGTTTGTTTTTGTTGCTCTTTGTGTGTGTTGGTTGCTAACTTTGTTGTGAGATTTTCGAAGCCGTCTAAAGGCGTCTGGCTGCCATAAAGAAGTGCTATGTTCGTGATAATTTCGTGTCGTCTACAAGACTACAACAAAATAATGTCATTGAAAAGATAGCTTTTGGGCTAGCCATGTAGGCCACGAAAAATAACAAGATCGCATATTTAGGTACATCCATCCATTACCCTCCTTCTGACTTCAAGGCTGTCGGTTAAAAATAATGACACAGTTTGATTACTACAAACATTATAGTCGTATCATAGCATTATATGCAAACTTTTTGCGTCTGCGATGACGATAACGAACACAAAATGTGCACAAATAGCACGGATCGAGCGCAATTAATGCAAAAACGGCGGTAACTGCAAATAATATCCGGAAGCTGGCCGGCAGAGCTTCGAGACAATGGGGTCTATAATGTATGCCGGTGGCCTTGGGAGAAGGCGCGGGGTACATTGGCGGAGACACAGAGTTGTATGAAGGCAAATCTATACTTCTTTACTAATATTATAAATGCGAAAGTAACTCTGTCTAACCCTCGCTTTCACACCAAAACTACTGAACTGATTTAAATGAAATTTGGTACACAGATACTGCCTCTAAGGCTCTAGATTATACTATAGTGAAAGACTTCTTTTTTCCACACGAATGAAGTTGCGGACACAGCTAGTACAATATAATAATAACACAGCAGGGAATGTGACTCGCGCACGCACTACTATAAAAGTCTTTTCTATACATTTCATACGAAACACGCGAGTCAGATGTCAAAGGCAGTACCGTTTGTTGAGATTTTTGGTTTGAAAGTATTTGCAGAATGCGATGCTCTTTTATAGGGATCCATACGAAAATTGCAATATGCTTTAACCATATCAAAAGACTTTTCATACATATTTATGGTTTCATACTTATGGCCTATAAACATTAAACACATTAAACTATTGGGCAAGCGCTACGACAACTGTTGAACACCCTGTCTTTTATATTCTACTAGCTGTTACCCGCGGCTCCGCCCGCGTAGCCTATGTCCTTCTTTATACCCTAACCTATGTTTATGCAAATTTCATGATGATTGGTTCAGTAGATATGGCGTGAAAGCGTAACAAACAAAACACTCACTTTCGCATTTATAATATTAGTTAGGATTAGGATTCTAATACTAGATTTCGACCGCGACTCTCGGAGTATTGATCCCTCGGGAACAGTACTTTTCGGAATGAAAGTTAGCCTATGTCCTTCTCCGTACTCCAGACAACATGTATGCAAAATTTCATGATGATCAGTTTAGTAGATAGGGCGTTAAAGCGTAACAAACAAACTCACTTTCGCATCAAGGTAGGTTGGCCCACCCAACAAATATTATACTTAAATGCGAAAGTGAGTTTATGATAATTTAAAATATTTTTAACCTCTTGGCGGCCAGGAGTGGGGATACCGAGCCATGTGATGCCTCCCGGCGGCGCCCCGGCGAGCCCACTTGATAAACTTATTATGAAAACCTAATCACTCAACTGATTTGCATTCTGGAGACGTAGTTTTGATGAAAAATATATAACCTATCCAATTAGAGACAAATACCAAAGACTATCTGTGAAGTATTACCTATCAAACAAAAACAGAATTTCATTTACATAAAAAAAGATTACGACGAATGAGAACCTCCTTCTTTTTTTGAAGTCGGTTAATAAATAGACATAATTGTTAACATTAAAAAATAGCAGTGTTGTATGAAAACCATTTGATGATTTCCTTTGCCTCAATTCTCGCTGAGAAATCCGTTGTCTTGCGGCGAAAGCTCTTCTACACCCGCCCTTACAAGTCCGGTGCGAGATGTCGATATGCGATAGCAGCCGAGGAAGCGCGGGATGCGCTCAAGGCTTCGAAGAGAACTGCTTTTGAGGTTACGGATTGACAGAAAAAATATGGGATCAACGCTGCCAAAAATCTCCCGGGATGGAGCCAGGGGAAAGAATAGTAATTTTTAGGAATCTCTATGTCTCGGTATGTTATTAAGCTGCTTAAGTATTAATAATTTCAAGTTAAAATTCAGTCAAGGCAATCGGTGAATATTTCAGGAAACGTTATTACATTATAATGTTTTTCAATAAAAGTTCAAATTGTTTAAGATTAAAATTGTTATAAATTGGATGAAGATACTATCTGGGATATTCTTGAACAGTTATATTTAACAAAACAAAACAAAACAAGTATTATAGAACTACAAAAAATAAATTACCACTAAAAGCGATCTCTTCCAGGCAACGAAACAAAAAAAAAACCGGTCTTTGATAGACAGCCTTTGATCCTGGCTATCATGATTGATGACAGTCGTTAAGCTAAGTCAAATACAGGCTGCTTAAAAACCATCTTTGGCCACTTACACACACTAAAAACAAACATCCTACAGTTTTTATTCAATAGACATTATTTTAGATGTTTTTGTTTGGGTCAAGTAGTTATGTATGTTTATAGTGCCATAAAAAGTTCCATAAATTACACAACGGTTACGAAGATGACATTTAAATTCGGCTGAATTAAATTTACAAGACCGTGCGAGGTTTATTGAGCTTAATTTCACAAGTAAAGTCCGCCATATGTCGACACCGGGATTATCTTACCTCTATCACAGGTATGACGCTTCATATAGAGGCGTAATATTTGTGCCTAGAACTACTAAAACAAAACTTTATATTCACGAATACGGCATTGTGTGAGTTTGGCAATCAGGATTAGCACCTCAGAATGAGTATAAACCTACTAAAGATGCCCTCTAAAGTAGAGTGTATCCTTCCATTCCAGAAGGTTTATCTAATTTGGGTACTTGTCTGTGTACTATTGTGATTTACAAAACATAAATCTGGCTAATAAATAAGGAAATATAAAATCAAAAGCCAACCAAATAGTATAAATTAAATGCTACAAAGATCTCTTTTTGGAACGTCATATTTTTGCTCTCATTCACCTAACAAGATGACTGAAAAGGTAAATAAGAGTAACTCAATAATGCGTAGATAAATATATGGTTGCTTTTATGTGGTTATCAAACAGAAATAAATAAAATTATCTTTTATTTTTTATTTCGACGAACAAAGACTAACCGACGACGAACAAAAAAAGGGCGGGAAAAGATTTCTTCAGGGTCGGCAACGCGCGAGTGATACCCTGGTGTTGCAGACGTCCATAGGCTACGGTAACCGCTTTCCATCAGGTGAACCGTATGCCTGTTTGTCAACTTAGTTGTATAAAAAAAAACCTGTGCAGTTGAAGTACTGTTACTGTACTGAAGTTTGGTTCTTTAGTGTACAAAAATTCCCTTAAATTCATAGTACGGAGAGTCTGTGTTGTCTGTCAACACCTAACAGCAAGGAAGTACATGATTATTTTAATAAACCAATACACATTTTTCAAAAAATAAAATAATGGAAAAAAAATTGCCTTAGTTTTTTTAGATTTGCGTGGACAAACATACAAATATACATACATACGTACAGTTATGAAGTTTAGCACGCTTGTTAAAGAGCTGGTGTAGACAAATATCACATTCATCGGGTCGAATTAATAACTTCCTTTTTTGAAGTAGATGAAACAAGTCAACCGCCTTTCTTTTGCATTTGAGCAAAAGCATACGTCCATCATTCGTGTGGTCCAACATGTCATGAGTTTCTTTGCATAAATTTACATATAATTATCTTAGGAGCCATATCAATTTCTCATAGTATATAACGGTATGTAGTCAAAGTAGGTATGTACTTATAAATAAAAATTAAAAAAATATATATCGCGACAAATCAGAAAAAAATTGCTATATATACAGGTTGATTCTAAAAAATTCTTCTAGCAAAAAATTACATTTGAACTTTCCATAGGAAGTAACGGCCAGCCTCGAGGTTGGACTGATGATGAACATGTCGAAGACCAAGCTGATGACAAACAGCACTTAGCGCCCATTAAAAGTGGAGGGTGAGAAGATTGAATACGTCCAAAACTATATCTACCTTGGCCAAGTAGTGACATTCCAGAATAGACAAAATATTGAAGTAGCTAGACGCACCGAAAACGCCTGGAAACGCTACTGTACACTAAAGGAGCTCATGAAAGGTGAGTTACCTATTAAACGAAAATTAATGGACGTATGCATTCTCCCTATTCTCACAATCGGCGCACGAGCCATGGAGCGAAATACCATACTGCGTTCCAAAACACAGATCATAGATGTTGGACGAAAAGCCACTAGTCTTAAGTGGATGGAACTGACATATCTGCCGCAAGCCTGACGAATATTGACCCAAAGAAACTACAATGTGGATTCCACAAAATGGAATACGAGAACGCGGAAAGCCCAGAAAGAGCTGGAAGGACGAAGTTCAATCCTACCGGAATGACTGGATTTCGGTAGCCTTAGACCGTAATAGTTGGAATGATGAAAGGGAGGCCTTTGCCAGTGGGACAGTATAGGCTAGAAATAGAAATAGAATAGGAAGTAATATAGGAAGTTTTTTAATGTCATAGGACGGCAAACAAGCAAGCGGGTCACCTGATAGTAAGTGATCCCCGCCGCCCATGGACTAATGCAACACCTGGGGTATGACAAGACCGTTGCCGGCCTTTTATTTTAAAATTACCTATATTGTAAAAAATACAGTAATAATTAAATTGGTTTTTAATTAGTATTGCATTAAAATTGAAAATATGTGATGGAAAAGAACTCGCCACAGGTAGGATTCAAATCCACGCACGACTCTTAGGTTTATGCCTTAAGTATGCTACCAACTATACCACAGTGGCTTCGAATCACCGCATCTTTCTTCAATTTAATTCAACTTTAAGAATTGAGTATTTAACTCAATAAAATTTAATCAACTTTCTACTTATTCATCTGATATGAATGAAGTAAAATAACTCAGTAGTGGGTACCTATAGTATTGAAGAAATAGGTACGCATGCTTTAAATGCGTTATTCCCTACATGTGATAAGAGAAATTGACACGGTGATTCCAAGTCACAGTGGTGTAGATGGTACCACACTTAGGGTATAAATACCTAAGAGTCCTGGGTTCGAATCCTGTCTGCGGTGAGTTCTTTTTCATCATATATTTGCACCATCAAAAATACAGTATCGTTGAGTAAGTATCCTACGACACAAATTCTTAGCTTACTGTGGGGCTAGCTCAGACTGTAGTTATATAATTATTTGACCCTAATTATTTATTTGTTCTCGAAACCTAACTATTTCAAAACTTTGGTTTTTGCTTCAATCATGAACAGTGAAGAGTGAATTGGGATTGAGTATGACTTTATTTTTGAATGCATTCAAACTTAATTACTTAATACTTTACGGGACAACCGTCTGTCCCATAAAGTAGGCTCCATAGCCTTAATTAGGTCATAACAAGGATATTTACCTTTAGCTAGCTTTTACGGTCTGCAATCTGAGTAACAGATAGATTATTATTCATCTCTCTTTTCAAGCCATCCATGGATGATTTTTGACATTTCAAGATAATTTTCTCTATGTTATTACTTAAAGTTTCTACTAAGAATATTTTTGATTTGTTTGGTTTGAGCCGGAGGAACGTTTAAGACGACCGTGATGTCCATTATATCGCAGACAGATTGCAATTAGAGTCACCTACGGATGTCTCTCATATGTGCCACTCGCCGTGAATTAGTTGTGGGTCCCAGATATGCTTGTCAATTTGTCACAGCCACAGCAAAATAGAGATGAAACTTTTAAAGTTTTCTATATTTTTAACTGAATTTAGAAGAGGCAATCAGCAAGCATTTATTTATATTTGAACTTTTAAAGCAATCTGATAAGAATACAAAACTCGGACTGACTCTGATTAGATTTTATTTTAATAAAAGTTTATAAGGGCGGCGAAAGAAAATATTCATGATGGCGAAAACATTAGAATTTACATAGGTATAGTTTTACACAACCAATAATGTTGAGGAGTTATAATACAATAAGTTATAAGTTAATATATAATATAATAAGTTATAATATTATAATAAGTTCACAACTTACAGTGGGGCTAGCTCAATTTGTGTGATATGTTCCTATATGTTTATATTTATTTTATTTATTTATACAGCCTATTACAATTTATTTGTTTAAGATTAAATATTTTCTTAATATTCATGTGAGTGTGCCATCTCCGAATTTAATTAACATAATCTTCGATCTTCTGCAGTTACGCAACGTGGCGCCACGCGAGCCCTATTATGTATGCTTGCACTATATGACACTAATTATGTGATTATTTATATAGATATTATGTACTATCCGATGGCCGATTTATTATAATACCGGCGCTTTAAATGTGAAGTAATATTTTAAATGACTGTGCAAATTTCATTGGGCTGTTAAGTAATGACCAAAGGAGACGTCTTACTGTAATCAATCTTACCAATACTGTTGACAAGTTATATTTAATCAAAAATTTTAAGTAAGCCCGTCACGTTAATCTGATTTTGTTGAAACTTGTCTGAGAACCATTGCAAATAAAAAAACCGCATCAAAATAGGTTTATCCGTTTTAGAGCTACGACAGACAACCACACA